>NQVE01000195.1:775000-1032500 GCA_003260385.1 Cuscuta australis
CAAATTGGATTGTAAGTATGCTTTTCGTAAGGCGTCTTTCAACGCTTTATTTCTCATCTCATCTAGAAAGGGAGGGTCTACGCCATACCAAGTTCGTAATCCCAAACAAATCCTGCACGAATGATAAATGAAACCTAAATACAATTCCACGAAAATCCCCATTAAATGTATAAAACAATCCGAAAATAAATGGGTGAGAAGCTAGTAGGTTGAGTAGGGATTATTTTTTTACAATAAACCTCGCCATTTCCCTCTCGTTTCATTCTTTCCTTCCGTTTTCCCATGTTCCGCCTCTTTCTTAAACAGCTCTCGCTCATTTCTTTCTTTATTTCACTGAAGCGAGCTATCATGCTTTTGCTGGCTTCTGGCCTAAGAAGGCCCATCCAATCAAGCCAAGCATTCCTTTAGACAAGCTAGCCGGGCCAGCCAATTGTGCTAGAAATTCAATCGCTCAAGGAAGAGAGAAAACGAATGAAAACCTTACCTCACTGTAGGATCTCAAGACAAAAGAAATGGAATAATGGGCTAAAAAAGAATGCGGGATTCCCTACTTCCGGACATAGCCCTCCTGGGACTGATTCTCCAAGACTAAGACAGAAGGATAAAGTCTTTCCGCGAACCTTTAGAGAGAAACGGTTCTGGCCGTACAGTCCACATAACGCCTGGTTCTACCACTGCATGGCCCAAGAAGAACCTATCTTCCCCATACTAGAGTTAGTGTATAACCTGGGTAGTGGCACACTTTGCTGTTCTCATCTGTATGTTATTGACATATTATAGCTTTTGGAGCTTATAACCTCTCATAGATGGATGGGGAGTGGTGAGGCGGGTCCCGTCCACCGGACTAAGTACAGGAACCGGTTTCACTTTCACAAGAGGGTACATAGGTCTGATACCTTCTTCCCTTAGTCTGGGAGGTAGGCGTACAGCTGTTTGCTCGACTTTGAAACGAATCGTTACACTCTAGCAACTTCGTTCGTTCAACCGAGGTTGATCTTAGCTTAGCGTGCTAGCCGCTGCTGATTGGTGTTTTATATGATGCATTTTTAGGGTTTTGTTGTGCATGAATCATGATTGTGGTATTTGTGTGCTTGAGTGGTGGATAGGGTTCGAATTGAATTTAAAGTAAATGACTTTAAAATTTTTCGGAAAGAAAGTTTTGGTTTTTTTAAAGATTGTTTACTTGATAACGCATGAACAGAATAACGCATATCTAGTGGATACACACGGCAAACATAAATAGACCTGAAGTGTATATGAAAATCTTGCCAAGACATCCAGAATATGCCATCTTTTGCCTGTGTTCAACATTAATCAACGAAAAGACTTGTAATCCTTGCATACAAAACAAAGTTATTTTTATTCATAAAATAGAGATAGCACACTGCGACCCAAGTACTTAATATAAATATTAAATACAACAAATAGAATCAGCTACCTGGGGGACATGTTTGAGCTTGTGTTTCATCCTGTCTGCCCATTCAGGCGATGAATCAGACCAAGGACCATTCCACTCAACCTCATTTGCCCATGGGTTTCTGATCTGAACAAGTTTATAACCATCTACTTCTCGTACCTTAAAAGACACATGCCAAGACAATGAATAAAAAATGCACAACTAATTCTTCCTTTGATGCCAAAAATAAAAAAGTTATAGTAATATATTTACTCTGTCCCATAATTAAATTCACTCTTTGCCTTCATAGAGTTTAAGAAAAGTGTTTTAAAAGTAAAGTGTGGTTGGAATTTGTTTAGAACAGAGAAAACCATTGTGAGCAGCATATTCATCCTCCTATATACAATGGTAAGAAGCTCTTATGAATAGTGTTCCCGCCAATTCTACAACCATTGATTGGGCCGGATTTGCTGCTGGGCTTGGGCCGACATTGGAGCTGGATTGGGCAGGCATGCTGGCAGTTTCTTGGGTTGCGTTTGACGGCTAGGTGTGGAGCTCCATAAAGCAATGTAATAATAGTTTATGTGGAAGTGTGCCATATCAATGGTTTAAATCTTATCAATTTAATGGTTAGATTTACAAAATCCAAGCATTTAATGTGCTTAAACCTACTTGCTTTTCCCAAATTATATATATACACCTCTTTCCATCCAAGACCACACCTCTTCCCATTCTAACCACTTATATTAACGTACGGTGTAAGCTTCATATATACCCAAATATGGCTCAAAATTCCGAAAACAGGTCCATGACAATGTTCACTCCAATTGCGGAACTCAACCGCGATAAGAATTCTTGGATTCTCATGTTGAGGGCTATTCGGGTTTACTTCGTTCCTAAATGGGTGAAAGGTGGAGATTCCATGGAGATTCTCTTTCACGATGAACATGTAATATATTCTACAAGTTATTACATTTGTTTTTTTTTCACCCAAAATTCAAAATCTCACTTTGTATACTTTTTTAGGGAACTAGGATTAACGCACATCTTGCTCGAGAGGAAAAAGAGAGGTTTGAAACGCAAATCATTGAAGGTGGCATATATGCCATTCGAAATGTTTTTGTCCATGACAACTATCAAAGATTGAAAACTGCTAGCAATGATAAGCTCTTGGGTTTTTTCAAAAGGACCGAAGTGACAACTTTAAGTCGAAATAATTTCCCCCGGATGATGTTCGACTTGAAGCCATTTCCAATTCTTCAAAGTCAACCATGTTTGAATGATCAACTTCTGATTGGTAATAATTCTTACAACAATTTTTTTGTGTTAAGCTTCTTTATGAAAATAATGTGTGGCCGAAATAAATTGGTGCAAAAACTGTCTATCTTTGTCATTCAAACAAAGAAAATTAATTTATTTGTTTTTATAACGTATATATACGTTATTTTTTAAATTTAAAAACAAATAAAATTAAGTTATAAGAACATTATATATTTATTAAGCACACGTTTAAAAAAAGGCAATAATGTCTTTGGTTCTTAATGCCTAAGAGAAGTGATGGCATTTAATGTGATAGTGCTTGGTGTGTTTATCAATAATAATCATGTTAAAGTTAATCTATCATCAAAGAGCGTGAATTTGCTATATAAACTAATAAATGGCGTTGGGAAGTAAAGATTACTTCGTGAACAGTGATGGATTTAGAGTGAGGGTACATTGAATATATATATATATATATATATATATATATATATATATATATATATATATATATATATATGTACATATACATATATATTTTTTGGAAATAAAAAAAAATTCGTATAATATTTGTATAGTGGTTTATGAAAAAACAATACAGCGAGAAATTTTTTTTTATAGTGTATGCACATGTATTTTTTTATAACGTATATATACGTATTTTTATTGTTCAATAATCATATTAAAATAAATCTATCATTTAAGAGCGTGAAATTGCTATATAAATAGTAAATGGGGAGTGGCTCTATGATGTTTGCTATGACTACTTCGTGAACAGTGTATGATTTAATGTGTACATACATTGAATATTGCAAGCATGCTTGGTGTCCATTAATGAGCAAGATTTGGCAAATCTAACAAAAAAAACGTGAAGCATTCCATCTTGGTTAAATGATCACTAAATCTAGGTGTGTGGCCCAATATAGCATTAATGGTCCAAACGGTTACCCATGTATATATATATATATATATATATATATATATATATATATATATATATATATATATATAATATATATATATATATATATACATACACACACACACACACACAAAACTTCTACAAAACATTTTTCTGTATATAAAATTAATTTTCGTGTAGAAATGTATAGTGTATGAAAGAATGGTGATTTTTTTATAACGTATATAAAAATGTGAGGGTACATGGAATATTTTTATAGTGTATTAAAAAAACAAGGAAAATTAATTTATTTATTTTATAACGTATAAATACGTAATTTTTTAAATTTAAAAACAAATAAAATTAAGTTATAAGAACATTATATATTTATGAAGCACAAGTTTTAAAAAAAGCCAAGAATGTCTTTGGTTCCTAATGCCTAAGAGAAGTGATGGCATTTAATGTGATAGTGCTTGGTGTGTTTATCAATAATAATCATGTTAAAGTGAATCTATCATCAAAGAGCGTGAATTTGCTGTAAGTAAGGATTACTTCGTGAACAGTGATGGATTTAGAGTGAGGGTACATTGAATATATATATATATATATATATATATATATATATATATATATATATATACATATATATTTTTTGGAAATAAAAAAAATTCGTATAATATTTGTATAGTGGTTTATGAAAAAACAATACAACAAGAAATTTTTTTTATAGTGTATGCACATGTATTTTTTTTATAACGTATGTATACGTATTTTTATTGTTCAATAATCATATTAAAATAAATCTATCATTTAAGAGCGTGAAATTGCTATATAAATAGTAAATGGGGAGTGGCTCTATGATGTTTGCTATGACTACTTCGTGAACAGTGTATGATTTAATGTGTACATACATTGAATATTGCAAGCATGCTTGGTGTCCATTAATGAGCAAGATTTGGCAAATCTAACAAAAAAAACGCGAAGCATTCCATGAGGTTAAATGACCACTAAATCTAGGTGTGTGGCCCAATATAGCATTAATGCTCCAAACGGTTACCCATATATATATATATATATATATATATTATATATTATATATATATATATATAATATATATATATATATATATATATATATATATATATATATATATATATATATATATATATATATATATATATATATATATATATATATATATTTCTAAACTGATAAATAAAAACAATTTCGTATATATTTTTTAAGTGTATGAAAAAAACAATACATTGAGAATAATTATTTATAGTGTATATATACATACGTATTTTTTATAACGTATATATACATATTTTAATGTGTGTGTATATTTTATATACGAAATATAAAAGAAATATTTCTAAACTTATTTTTAAGTTTTTTGACTAACACATCTTTTATTATACTTGATCATAATATTTTGGAAAATATTCAGTGGCATAATAATTGAAATATATTTTAATAGTTCTAAAATTGTAGTCGAAAATGTAATAAAAAATAATAACAAAAAATATATTTCCAATGAACATACAATAAATAAAATAATAATTCATACTCCGTAAAATTTAATAAATAAAAATCTATAAAAAAAAGTTCTGTGCAATAATAATTGAGCCACACGCCATTGTTCTTCTTTAGTGCATGTTTATTTCCATGCATTTATTACTCTATAAATGTGTACAACTACATTCAAGGTGATCTTGAGAGCATTCATGATTCATAACTACCATTAATCCTTCCTTTCTAAGGTTAGTCTTTCACCTTCTTTTTATTATAAATATATTTATTTAAAAATATTTTTTATACAACTTTAGAAATAGAAGACATTTTATTTATTTGTACAAATTTCGAACAAACACATGGCTTTCAAATCATATGAAAATTGCATTGGAGTCAAAATCATTATTCTCTGAATTTTTTTATATTGCAGACTACAAATTTACTAATTTCAATCCAAATATTTTAGACTAAAATTTGACTAATTTAAAACAGTAAACAAATACTTTTAATTGACTTTGTTATGTTTAAAATCCTAATTTATATTCGTATATAATAATTTAATAAAAATAATTGTTCCAAATAGATACCTGTGATACCTCTGTTGAGTGGGTTGAGGAAGCTTACCAAAACAGAAACAATCTCTTCCATGCATGATTCAGCAAATGAATAGGATAAAGGTAAGAATGTGTTCCTGATTTAATATTCCATGATTAAACATATTGATAGAATTGAATAACTACATACATACATACATACATATATATATATATATATATATATATATATATATATATATATATATATACACACACACACACACAGAGAGAGAGAGAGAGAGACACACACACACATTTATAATACCTTTCTTTATACCATACCACCCTTGGAGTTATTTTCTCTAATCTGAATATCCTGCATAAAAATATTGTTAATGTGCAATTGAACCCTAATCATGTTCAACATCATTTATTGAACATGTTCTTTGGGTTCAATGGTTGTTTGAAAACTTTAATGTGTACTCTCAATAATCAGATTATTATATCTTTGAAATTAAACATTTTTTTATTTATAGATAAATATAATTCTTAAATTAATTAGATATGTTATATATTAATACTTTATTTAGATGTTAACGTCTGTTTATAGAGGATTTTCTATATAATTTTTTTATATAAGGGTTAGTTCAACTAGATTAGTGGACAGAAATGACAATTACTAAAAACCTTAATCTACTTTCACATTATTACTGAACAATCATTGATTTTGATTTATATTTTTCAAATGAATTTAAACTGTTTTTCATTTATAAATTCCATTTAAACTGTTTTCAATAAAAATCATTGATTTTGATTTTTTTTTCAATTTAATCCACAACAAGTGATTCCGAAATCAATCTATAATGGCATTCTACTCTTTCAAATAACCTTATTATAATATGATTGCAGATAAACAAATACTTTTTTAAAATACTTTAAACTGAATCCACCGACGTTTTTAATCAATTTCAAACTGTAATATTTTTAAACAATTTCAGATCATATCACAGATCTATGCTTTTTTTAAAACAGATTCATAATTTCAGAGAAATAATATTCATATTAGGTTACTATCTAACATATTCGAATCAAATAGGCTTATTTAAATAATCCAATATTTTTCAAGTCAAAAAATTGAGCATATTTTTTTTAAAAAAATTAATCTAATAGGCCGTTCCATGTGGGATTGATATCTAAAAAATTCAACTCAAAATAACCAAGCAAGACCAACTGATCTGTTATTTTTTATAATAATCTTTGAACATAGAGAGTATATAATCATGCACGGACTAACATCTGGTAAAGAATGAATTTTACCGCAATTACTGCATCAGTGATGTCCTTTCTGTAGTTGAAAGTCCAGAAGATTTATTCACCGGCATATGTATCTACTAGAAGATGGAGTGGTAGAGAGATGTAGGGATCGGGATATACAATCGCATGTGGGTGGAGTGGTGGATGCACCACCGTCACCACCGGCAACCATTCCCACCGGTGTGTAGACAGATCTAGAGAGAAGTAGGAAGCGACGGAAAAATGAGTGGACCGTATCCCTACATGCGAGAATGAGAGTAGGGATAGTGTAATCGCCAGTGGGTGGAGTGGTGAATGCACCACCGTCACCACCGGCAACCATTCCGGGTAGGACAGATCTAGAGAGAAGTAGGAAGCGGCGGAAAATTGAGTGGACCGTATCCCTACACGCGAGAATGAAGGTAGGGATAGGGATAAATTGGGGAAGGTTGGGCTTTTGTAACTGGGTCGAGATTTCACATTAAAATCTGGGCTGAGAAAAACATTTTGACTCTATTTTAAAAATCTGGCCCGATTTTGTAATGCATTTGTTGTATTATGTCAATATTATTTGTAACTATTTTATATTTTAATTTTTTTTGTCTAATTATAATAAATCAAATTTTTTTGAAACAATATAGGAAGAATTGGAAGTTTAGATGATCCATGCTACAAGTGCAAAAGTAACGAAGATTCACTTGATATGGAAATGTGTTGGGTATGCAAAGATGTTTTTGGTCATCTCCATTGCTTGGGAATCGGAGATGTTGGATGGGGTATATATTTTGTTTGTGATCATTGTGCGATTTTACCACCCCCACCACCGCCTCTTCTACCTTCGCTGCCAGTACTGGTCCCACCGCTTATGCTACTTCCTAAGCCTGAACCGACTACGATGCCAGAAACACTAATGCCTTCTGAACCGATGCCACCGCCTATGCTACTTCCAAAGCGTGAACTACCTACGATGCCAGTAATGATGCCACCGCCAATACCACTTCCCAAGCCTGAACCGACTACAATGCCGGAAACACTAATGCTGCCTGAACCAATATCACCACCTACGCTGCCGACAAGTTGTGAATTGCGTACGTTGCCAGAAATACATACTCCGCCTACTTTGAGAAGATCTAAACGACTCAGGACGGCAAATATTAAATATTTTAATGACATATATGTCACTTATTGAAAAAATAAGATATGTATTGCAATGGTTGTTTCCACCGTATTTTGTGTTTTTGTTTTTTTGGGCTAACTCAATCTTAGTTATTTATAAACATCCATTGCAATTATGGTCTTCAATGAATGTATGATGATCTAATTTTTGTATGAGTTAAATCACTGCTTTTGAAATCAATGAATGTATTTCAATATTTATTCTTGCAGTGGCTATACTAGACATTTTTATTTGAGTACGGTGTTGTTAGTCTCTTACTTGATTTTAACTTTACTTTTTATCAATTTATGTATGTTCTTCGATGTATACATACAATTATTTGGGGTGTTTTATAATTACAATATTGCGACGCACGTAGAAAATGGAACAAAAACCTCTTTCAAAGATAAATCCAGATCATTGCACAAGGAATCAAATATTTACAATCCATCACCTCTCAGCAACTTAACAAATGGTAAATAATTCAATCCAAATTCTACTCTTTTTTTGTATCTATGTATTTTTTTAAGAATTAATGTTATTTTTATTATTGTCAGTGACACTTTGTACCCCCTTTGATCGGTTCTTTTCGCCATCATCATCCTCCTTTAATGCATCCAATACTTCATATAACCATGGTAATCTTTCTCTGCCGCAAAGTTGTATCACACAAAAAAAAATTGGTAATACAAGAAAGCGACCGTGTCAAGTAGGTATGCTTCATTTTTTCTTTTAATTCCTTATTTTAGTTTAAACGCATCAAATCTTATAAGTTAACTGATATTGATATTCTTTCGAATTTTATATTATATGAATATTACAATCCACAGTTAATGAAGAGCGCAATACTTCTTTACCTCGAACTGCTTTGGTAAACGATTTTGTTACGCAAACTTGGGCGATAGATTCAGATTTGCATCGTGATGATAAGCATATGATTCCATCTGAAGTGGTTAGGGATTTGGACAATGACTTTATTGATGAAATGGATTCCGTCCCTACGTGGTGCAGAACATCATTAAGGAAAAAAAAAATTCAAGATGTTCGTTCCTGGGACATAGGTGATTGCAGTTACAAATGTAAACACTGCAATGCCTTCTTTTGGCTAGAAGAGCGCGTGCTTTGTCAGTCTACGAAAAAAGATCCTAAATATTCTCTCTGTTGTAAGCACGGAAAAATAAAATTAGCTCCGATCAAAGAAGCATCGATGCCTCTGAGGGATTTCATCACAGGAGGAGATGCATTGAGTAAGCACTTTCAAATCAATATTCGATCATATAATTGTATGTTCTCTTTCACATCGCTTGGTGGACGAATTATTAGAGATTCAACTCCCGGTAGAGGACCGCCATGTTTTAAGTTAGGAGGCCAAAATTATCATCGAATTGGGAGCTTATTACCATCCAATGGAATTGTTCCGAGGTTTGCACAGCTATACATTTATGACACGCAAAATGAAGATTTCAATAGAATCATGTCTGTGAGGTATATATTATAACAGATAATTATTACAATTCTACTATAACAAACTTAGGATAGTCTAATTTTTTTAATGTATCTAGGAACGAAGACAATGTGCATACACTACATGTCGAGATTGTTGCGAAGCTTAGGGAAATGTTGGATACTCACAATGTATTGGTCCAGTCATTTCGAATGATTGGCCAAAGGTTAAGTGAATCCACAAATATAGAATTCAAGTTGAAGTTAATTGGGAGTAGAACTTCTGATCCGAGGGTTTACAATTTACCATCTGTTGGTGAAGTCGCAACTTTAGTTGTTGGAGATCTTGATCATGCTCTTGGAGAGAGAGATATTTTGGTTCAAACTCAATCAGGTCCTTTGAAACGAATAAGTGGGTTAAATGCGGCATACTTGAGTCTGCAATACCCGTTGTTGTTTCCATATGGCGATGATGGTTATCGAGAGGATATACCTTTTGTTGAGCAAACATTGCCAAAGACTGGAGGACGAAGAAGTGTTAGCATCAGAGAATTCCTTTCATATCGTATACACGAAAGGGAAGGCGAAAGTTCCTTTATATTGCACTCACGCCGTCTTTTACAAGAGTTGTGTGTTGATGGTTATACGATGGTTGAGTCGTCTCGACTCACTTACATTAGCACACACCAGAAAAAGTTACGTTGTGAGATGTACAATAGATTTTCAGATTCCTTGGTGCAAGGTGACAACGATACGTCTACCAAAGGAAAATGAATTATTGTACCTCCTACGTTTGTTGGTGGTGCCCGTTACATGATTCAAAACTATCAAGATGCCATGGCAATATGTCGTTGGACTGGCTATCCAGATCTCTTTATCACGTTCACTTGCAATCCAAAATGGCCAGAGATCGAGCGTTTCTTGAGTGGGAGAGGACTAAAGGCTGAAGATCGTCCAGATATTGTTTCTCGGGTTTTCAACATCAAACTTAATGGGTTAATACGAGATTTAAAGAAGAATTCAGTGTTTGGGAGAATAAGAGGACGTAAGTCCTATTTTCCTTTCTACTTCATACTTTATCTAATTTATTACAAGTAAATCCTCATTTCTAATTACTGTTACCATGTTTTAATTACAGTTGTTTATACTGTCGAGTTCCAAAAGCGTGGTCAACCACATGCTCACATCTTATTGTTTTTGGGTCAAGAAGATAAATTCCCCACGCCTAAAGATATTGATGAAATCATATCTTCTGAGTTGCCTGATGAGTTGAGTGACCCGACATACTTCAACACCGTTCGAGATTTTATGATTCATGGCCCATGTGGCTCGAATTCACCGAACTCGCCCTGCATGAAGGATGGCAAGTGCTCTAAATATTTTCCAAAGGAATTCAATGAGGAAACTAATATTGACGAGGATGGTTACCCAAGATATCGGAGAAGGAATAATGGTCGTACAATAATGAAGAACAATGTTGAGTTGGATAATAGGTTCGTTGTCCCACACAATAGATACCTGTTGTTGAAGTATGGGGCTCACCTAAATGTTGAATGGTGTAACCAATCGCGATCCATCAAATATTTGTTGAAGTATATAAACAAAGGCCAGGACCGCGTCACAGCAGGATTTTATGCGAGCGCAGAAAGTAGGGATAAAGAGCCAACAGAAACTCCAAATGAGATTAAACTTTATTATGACTGCAGATATATCTCTTCTTGCGAGGCGACATGGCAAATCTTTGGATTTGGAATTCAATATAAAAGTCCTAATGTTGAGCGTTTAAGCTTTCACCTGCCTGGAGAGCAGTGGATTTTCTTTGAAGATGACGATGATGCAGGTGATGTTTATACTCGAGAGAGTAAATTTCTAGCTTGGATGAAAGCAAATGAGAAATATCCACTTGCAAAGACGCTCACGTATGCCGAGTTCCCGCAAAAATTTGTTTGGAAACAAGCAAATCGAGAGTATGTACCGCGACAAAGAGGGTTTGCTATTGGACGTGTTGTGTACGTTCCACCGGGCTCTGGTGAGTCTTATTATATGAGAATTCTCCTAAACATCGTTCGAGGTCCAACTTCATACGAAGATTTAAGAACTGTCAATGGTGTTATTCACGACACCTATCGTGATGCCTGTTATGCCTTGGGTTTACTAGACGATGACCGGGAGTACGTCGATGGTTTTAAGGAAGCAAGTTCTTGGTGTTCAGCTAAACAGCTACGATTCTTATTCGTTACACTACTTACAAACGAATCCATGTCTAGGCCTAAACATGTCTGGGAACAATGTTGGGAATTCATGGCTGATGATATTCTACATCGTCAAAGATGTCTTCTGGGTCATCAAGGTATTGTGCAACTACAAAACATTCGTATTCTTATTTAAATTCCCGTTAACTAACATTACTTATTTAATGCACAGGTTTAATTTTAACTAAAGATCAAATAAAAAATTACGCCTTGATTGAGATAGAGATGTTGCTTAGGATGCGAGCCAAGAGTCTACGTGATTTCGTTGACATGACATTTCCAATTCTAGATGCAGCATCAACATCTCGCAACAGGCTAATTCTTGATGAATTACAATATGATCGACATGCATTGAAAGAAGAACATCATAATATGATGGGACAATTGAATGACGAACAGCGTCGCGCTTATGAAACAATTATGGCTTCTGTCGATTCGGGCGAGGGCAAGATTTTTTTCGTTTACGGATATGGGGGGACTGGAAAGACTTTTGTGTGGAAAACTTTGTCGGCTTCTATACGCTCAAGGGGGCATATTGTGTTAAACGTTGCGTCGAGTGGTATTGCCTCACTTTTGTTGCCAGGGGGAAGAACTGCTCACTCCCAGTTTGGAATTCCCATCAATCCCCATGAAAATTCCACATGTAACATTAAACAGAAGACACCACTTGCAGATTTATTGGTTATGACCAAGCTTATAATTTGGGACGAAGCACCAATGACCCACAAATACTGTTTCGAAGCTGTGGACCGAACTCTGCGTGACATAATGAGTGTAGTTTGCCAATCTAATTCCAATCTTCCCTTTGGAGGTAAGACAGTTGTGTTTGGGGGAGATTTTCGACAAATTCTACCCGTCATACCCAAGGGAAGAAGGCAAGACATCGTCAATGCTACAATTAACTCTTCTTATTTGTGGAATTATTGCACTGTTTTACGCTTGACAACTAACATGCGTCTACAGCACATGTCTCGCGATGACAATTTAGAAAGCATGAGAGAATTTGCAGAGTGGGTTGCGAGTATTGGCGATGGTCTTGCAGGGCAAGAGAATGATGGAGTTGCTGAGGTCATTATCCCAGAGGACATGTTGTTAAAAACTATAGATGATCCAATTGCATCTATAGTAAATTCAACGTATCCAAGCTTCCACAATATTGCAAATGATCCAATGTATTTGCAGAGTCGAGCAATCCTCGCACCAACACTAGAAGTCGTGGATGAAATTAACGAATACATGACGGCATTGAATAGCGTCGGAGAAGCTAAAATTTACTTGAGTTCAGATGCAGTTTGTAAATCGGATTTAAACATAGACTTTCTATCAGACATGCATTCCCCCGAATTTCTTAATAACATATGAGCATCTGGTGTACCGAACCATGAGTTGAAGTTAAAGATCGGAACACCAATCATGTTGTTGAGGAATATTGATCCATCTTCGGGTTTGTGCAATGGGACAAGGTTGATTGTTACCCGACTTGGTAATCATCTTATTCAAGCTACTGTGCTTACGGGGAAAAATATTGGTCAAGAAGTCGTTATCCCCCGATTGTTGCTTACCCCGTCAGATACGAGAATTCCTTTTAAGTTTCAAAGGAAACAGTTCCCAATTATGATTTCATATGCCATGACAATTAATAAAAGTCAAGGGCAATCGTTGTCTCAGGTTGGCCTTTTACTGAAGAAGCCGGTATTCAGCCACAGTCAGCTTTACGTAGCGCTTTCACGTGTCACAAATCGTAGGGGTCTAAAGATCTTGATATGCAATGATGCCCAAAGCAAGATGAATCAAACTACTAATGTAGTTTACAAAGAAGTTTTTCAAAACGTATAATGTAATGCTTCCACAATTTGTATTATTGTATACTTCACCCCCTTTAATATTTCCTGTTATATTCGTATTTTAATTGAATCGTATCAAATTCCAACATTAATAAATTCCCTAATTATTGTAACTTTTTTTACGCCGTGCAACGCACGGGTTCGAGTCTAGTTTCCTTAAAAGGAAATGAAAGAAGTGTAAAGATTATCTTGGGAGGAATGGAAAAGTAAAGGGTGAAGTTAATTTTGGGACAAAGGAAGTTATTATATCTTCATGCATACGAATAACAACATATGTATGTAGGTATGTGTTACCTAAAAATTATACTCATCGTTCCTAGTGCATTCGTTTAGTTTGACTTTTATAAGTCAAATTGGACGAACTTTAATCATCAATTATTCTTAAATTGCATTGCATTTAATACACAACAACAACAACATTACCCCAATGCCTCAACAGCTCCCGCTCATTGCGGGATGGGGGGGGGGGGGGGTCAGATAACATAGAGCGGCTGTTTCTAGAAGACCCATGATGAGCGTCAAAAGTTGCATTGAACAACTGCTACTACACAATTGCAAGAAGCACACACAGTTTAGAGAGCCAATTTACTTTACAAATAGTGTATTGCATTTAATACAATAAATTAAAATTTTAAAAGTTCTATACAAGATAAATCTAATTGAATGATTTTATACAAAAATACATTACTATTTTTATTCAATTGATGCCCATAGTTTGTCGAATTTGACTCAAAAAAGTCAAACTAGACGAATACACGGGATGGAGGTAGTATTTGATATACCTGCAATATTGAGTAGGCATGGCCTTGAACGATACGACTCGAAGAAATATGCACATCTGAACCTGAAGGACTACCAACACCAAGTAGAAAACCTTCTTGGTAGAAAACCTTCTTGATTGAACCGTAACACTTGAGACCATAACCTTCCACTAGCAAGATCGATCTGTGCTTCAGTACTTCTCATATCAATTTCCTCACCCGCGCCCCCAGTGACATCAACAAGAGCATCTTGGACAAGTCCACCTTCCAATGCCTCATACGAACCATGAAGCTTAGCATAAGCTTTTTTTAAGACAGAGACCCACAATTCATTTTTCTTCCTGCTGGTGGCAAATGCAGGTTTACCAGGTGACTCACAGGGAATCCAATCATAAATAACGACAGGAAACCATTCCCCCTGAATTGACAAACCCAAAAGTGTGCAAGTAAAAAAGAAGTCATCAAACAAGAGTTCTTCAAATGCCATACAGTAAAATGGAGTAATTGACCCAAAATTAGGCCAGAAAATAGTGAAAATCACTAGAGAAACCAGAAAATTGCTGCCAGGTACCCCCGGTTTTGTGATAAGAACTCACAGGTCCCATCTTTTTTAAAAATATACTCCAGGGTACCTTTAGTTATCTGAAAACTCTGACTCCAGGGACACTTTCCGTGCATCCCTCCGTCAAATTCATTTTCTCCGTTAACTTTTCATCTTCTTCCCAAAAATTGTTGTTAGGTACCCTCAATTTTGTAGAAATAACTTCCAGGTCCCATCATTTCTAAAAATATACTCCGGGTACCCTAAAATATCCAAAAACTTGCTTTGGAAGAATTTTCCTTTATTATTATTATTATTATTATTATTCTTAGATTATTATTATTATTATTATTATTATTATTATTATTATTATTGTAATGTAGATTTTATTAGGTGAGCAAAATTATAAGTTCCTTCGAGGTTTCTTTACGGTTCTTTCCCTCGTCGCTTTTATTGAACCGTCAGGTTAGGTTTAGGGTTAGCTAGGGTTTCTTTGTCTCCTATATATAGAGATGTAACCCTTTTAGAATATTCAATTATTATTATTATTATTAATGTTAATATTATTATTATTATTATTATTATTATTGTGTGACTATTACTATTATTATTAATATTATTATTATGTTATTATTATGATTGTTATTAATATTACTATTACGAGTGTTACTTTTATTATAGAGTATTATTATTATTAGTCACTTCATCATTATCTTCCGCAACTGTAACTCGGTACCGCGTTGGATTTTCGCTACACGCACTAGAATAATAATAATAATAAATATAATAATAATAATAATCGTGATAGTAATATTAATAGTAATAATAATTGCAATAATAATAATAATAATAATAATAATAATAATAAAAGGAAAAAAAGGAAAACCCCCATAGTAAGTTTTTGGATATTTTAGGGTACCCCAGAGTATATTTTTAAAAAGAGTAAATTCCCAAAATAGTCCTTTGTAATAAGGGGTTTTCTCAAATTAGTCCTCAATAAGTTTTAATTACCTACGTGGTCCTCTATAATTGAGATTTATTCTCAAAATAGTCTTTTGTAATACGGTGTTTTTCCAAATCAGTCCTCAATAAGTTTTAATTACCTATGTGGTCCTCTATAATTGAGATTTATTTCCAAGATGGTCCTTCGTAAATAATGTTACTCAAATGAGGATTAACTACATGTATCCAAGAATGGATCAATCAAATATCTTCGTCCTGCGACCAATTTGTTTGTTGGAGAGGAAGAACTTGCCTCTTAGGAACACGCGTAGTTTGTGCCATGGGTTGAGAATTGCATTGTGATTCATTGTTTGTAATCTCTCCCTGGAGCAATAATTCAGTGAAGCTTCTACCATCATTCTCAATTTAAACCTACATATTTGTCCAAGTGCGGGAGTGGAGAAAGTGGATTTAAACAGACTGTAAATTTAGATGCCACTCTTTTTAGTTCCTTTTCTTTTATAGCTTAAAAAAAGATGCAAAAAAATGACTTTTTTGTATTAAAAAATTATTTTTTTACACAGTATGTACAGTACAAACATGACTTTGGTGAGACACATGATATGGCAAACTGTTTTTTTTTACAAATATGGTGAACACATGATACTTTGTTCAATTATCACAACAAAGGCAAATAAAACATGATACTTATTCAATTGTCATAACAAAGGCAAATAAACACTGATGGGTAAATAAACATGTGAGTGGTGAGCCATACACTCTGCACACAAATATTTTTGCACAAGGGAAAGGTGGGAGGGAACAGCAGTTCAAATTCTGGTTTGACCCAACCAACAACTTCCACACTTACTCTATCATTTGGAAGCCCCAACGTATCATGTAAGTTCATTTTTACACCAAAAATTGATTTTGGGTTTCTCGGGTTATGCTACCCTTACACTAGAAATTATACCCCGTTTGTACACCGCAGTTATACCCAAACATTCTGATGGTTTACACCCCGACACTAGTGTTTGTGCGTTAACAAAAATGTACAAAATGGGGTACAAAAGTTTGGGGTACAAATAGCTTTATCCTTTGATTTTTCCTACATCAATTCTTACACCATTCCAAAAAAGGAAAAGAATTTTTTTTTTAATGGAAATATGTATTTGGAAGTTGTCTGGTTTAGTTTGTCAGCCAGCATGTGTTTCAGTGTTCTTCAATTCTCTTTTAAGTCAACTTTCATTTATACAATTTGAAATGTAAACAAAACTTAACTAGACAGCACTAATTGTAAATTCTATTTGATCATTTTATGCACAAGAGAAAAAGTCCAACATTTAACTAATTGAAAAAATGCAAATAGGATTCTGTCCTTTCTGATTAATTTGAACTCACTTATGCAACTAAACTTTCAGCCTACCTCCAAATGCTGAAACAGTTTGCCTACATGTAATATCCCCAAATGCTTCAATAAAGAATATCAAATTGTGGGTGTTTCACATTACAATCACTTTGAACAAGAGTGTAAATTGTAATGATTGTATTTCTCCAACAATAGTACTCCCTCCGTCCGGGAATGATGTTCCCATTTTGACTTTTCTTCATTTTTAAGGAGCATTGACCAAGGGAGTAGATAGACCAAAATGCCCTTCCACCCATCCCTACCCCCAAATACAGCTTCCCTGGCAGCCACCACCGGCCCAAAGCTCACTGCCGCCAGCCTCTATCTCCACCAGCCCAAACGAGTTCACCTCAGCCGCCGTCTCCTACCTTCGCCCATAGCCTCCACCATGACTATGTGTGGGAGAAAGAAAAAAGGGGAAGAAAGAGGACGAGGAGAAGAAGAAAAAGACAGATCTATTGCAGATCTAAAAGTAGCCCCAACATTGCCGCCACGTACAAACCCACCACCGTCGGCAGCCCTACCATCAGCGCCAGAAAAGAAGAAAAAAGAGAGTAAGAATTGGAGACTCGCCATCGCCGGCCGCCACCATCACCGCCATGGGTATGTGTAAATCTAGATCAAAGATGGAGGAGAAAAAAGAATGGGAAGATAAAGAAGAATAAAGATTATAGAGAGGAAGAAGAAGAAGATTGAAGAGATGAAGAAGAAGAACCGAGATGGGGGAGAAGAGAGAAGAAGAAAAAGAAAAAATGTGGGGATGAGGAAAAGGGGTGGCGGAGAAAGAAGAAAGAAAGAGAAAAAAAGAAAGGAAGAAAAAGAAGAAAAGAATAAAGAAGGGGTAATTTTGGGAGAATAGAGGAAAAAGCGTACAATGGGAACATCATTCTCGGACAAAAAAAAACGTACAATTGGAACATCATTTCCGGACGGAGGGAGTATTTTTTTTGTCCAAAAACTCAATAACCTACATTTGGACATTTATTCAAACACCTAGTGTGCAATACCATGAATTCATATATTTGATTCTTTTGATGAATTAAAAACAATCCATTCGAACTAAAAGAGATCAAGCAGAGAGATGGAATGCAGAGCAATCAAAGTTAGAGATGAGTGGAGTTACCTGTGAGTTGTAGGTGAAGGATTATGGCCGGAGAAGACTATCGCGCAAAAGAGCCGAGAAGAGAGCGACCGGTGATTTTCCAAGAGAGAGTAATTGTATTTTGCTGCTTCAATTTTGCCTCCCATCCGCCACGCAAAGCTAAGTGACTCGCGGAATGCCTAGCGACCCTTTTTTTTTCTCGCCCACTGCCGCGCTTCCCTCTACAGGAATGGCAGGGCGTGGCAAGGTTTCTCCTTGCCGCTGCCAGTGCTCTAAACAACATAGTCTTCCATTTTAAATTCATTATCAACATAATCACCAATTTATAATGTAAATTTTTTTCACATATCTTGAAGAGAAATCAAATTGAACAATAATTATTGAAATTATACAATTTATATATTCTCCCGGATATGGGTAAAAATCCCACAATAATATGGTTAAACAAAATTACTTCACCAAATGACAACTTGGAAGCTTTTGCCAGCAAATAATTAAGATGGCATTGGCGGCGGTCTTGGGCCTTAACCCATCCCAAATTCAAGATGTATGCGGTCGACGTGGAGTTCGAGAGCTAAGGAGGTCTCGCTGGAGATCTATGGTCGGTGGTCACAGAGTATCACTTGCTTTTGTGAAGGAGTAGGTGAAGAGTTTTTAAAATCTTTAACTTTTGGATGAGATTTGAGAATTGATTTGTATTTATATCTAATGCCAAAAATTCCATCAAAATCCATATGGTTTAGAATTTTAGTTTCTAAAAGAAAAATGTTAGGGGTACACCAAAAGGTGTACCCCATTTGTCCTCCACCTCTCCATTACCACAAAATGGGCAAAATATTTTTAAAAAATTAAATAAATAAAAATGGAGTAAAAATGAGTGGTGGAGAAAGTGGTAGGGGACAAATGGGGTATACCTTTGGTGTACCCCTAGCATTGCTCTTTCTAAAAATCTATCAACTTTTCAATACCATCATATTTCGAGAGATTTTTTGAAATCTGAGTTGAATACACTCAAATTTTAAAGGATATTTTAAAATCTGAATTGAATACTTAGAGATTTTCAGAATCCAAAAAAATCAATCACAGCTGTGATTGAATACACCCCTCTAACATTGACATTTTGAAAAAGCTATATACGGGCAACGTTTATCATTAGCATTTTCAAAGTAATTTACACCGTTAAAAATTTTATCCAAAATGCTAACGCTAATCTCTAACGCTATTCTAAAACAGACCCTTACGATTTTTTTTCTTCTCATTTATTGCAGTTTAACTTCAGTTCTTTCACCAAACTACATTCATTACCAATATAAATAAATGGCTATTAAAAATCCACCTGTTATGATTTTAAGTCTAATAACAAAGAATTAGACTCCATCTGTACACGAAATTCAAACTGTAAAATTGGAATTAGAGACAACAATTCCAATTCTGCTGTTTGGTATCACTAAAATATGTGAATTTGGAATTTCTGATACAAAAAATGAATTGGAATTGAAGAATTCAATTCCATAAAATTTAATTTTCAATTCAATTCCATAAAATTTAATTTCCAATTCAATTCCAATTTCGTTAATTTCGTGTACCAAACAGACTCTTAAGGAGGCTACCCCTGGCATTTGGTCTCCTTGATCTGATCAAGGTTTTTACCATTATATTTCCCGCGCTCTGTACCATGTTATAAATCTGCGCTGCTGTTTTTTGACCTCCACAACAATTACCATCCAACTCACTGATAGATCTTCCTAATACCTCTTCCGATCCCAACAACTCAGTCAATTCAAGGAGAGAAATATCGATCGCCAATTCCATTTAACTTAGTGCTTGATATTCACCACTGGATACCAATCGTACCATTGTGATTTGATGTTTTCAACCAGTAGGGAAGGACGAGAATTGGAGACTTTACCCATTGCCATTTTTATGTACACTGCAATCACCAATAGTCTCTACACGAACACAAGCCATCTTTAAAGTGATGGAACCTATTTGCGTCTCTCAGAATGATTTCTCGTCCGGTGACTTTAGCTATTAGCTTTATAGCAGAATGGCAATCCCCACAAACCCGCAGGTTTTTCATCACTCTTATAGCCGTTCCTTCTGGCAGCTTGAGAAGTCCGTATGCCACAGCCAACTTCTCGCTGTGATAATGCAGACTGTGCACCCTCTCCTCCTCTTCCAAATCATGAAGAACAAAGCTGCCATCTGGGCAATACCCAGCTTCTTTTAACATGGAACCCAACTTATCCAACATTTTGATGATTGTTTGATGTTCCGGGTGGGGCTTGCTCTCTCCACCAGTGAACATGTGTACTTTCTTCTCCACCTCAAGCCAGCTGCAACCGGGTGACTTGCTCAATTTCCTTGAACGCATGTCTTTCCTGACTGCCGCAACATCACCCCACCTACCCTTTGTTGCATAAATGTTAGAGAGCAGGACATAAGGGCCAGGCTTCTGTGGCTCTAGCTTTAGAAGTTGTTTTGCAGCTACTTCGGCCAAATCCAAGTTCATATGCATCCTGCAAGCACCAAGCAAAGAACCCCATATAACTGCATCAGCTGCCACGGGCATTTTTTCTGCCAAATTGATTGCCTCAGTCAAGCGACCAGCTCGACCCAGTAGATCCACCATGCAGGCATAATGTGCAGTTTCTGGTTCTACAAGGTATTTTGACTTCATGGAATCAAATATATCTTGGGCTTCTTTCACCTTTCCAGTGTAGCTGCAGGCCGTCAGGAGTCCCACGAAAGTAACCACGTCTGGTGCAATTCCCTGCAAACACATTTCTCTAAAGAAATCAAGAGCTTCTACTCCTAAACCATTCTGAGCATAACCAGTGATGATAGAATTCCACATGACAGTATCTTTGGAAGATGATCTGTCAAAGACGCTTCTTGCCCTGACAAGTTCACCACATTTAAAATACATCGTGATCAACACTGACGAGACATATACATCATCATCAAACTTGGATCTGATCAGTGATGCATGTATCTCTCTACCACAGTCAAGAGTCGCAAGGCTTGCACAAACTGATAGTACGCTAATTAAGGAAGGAAAATTGGGGCGGACGCCTTTACTTTGCATCAAACGAAATAAACTGAGTGCTTTCAATTCAAAACCTTTCCTTTCATAAACCTTAATCATAGCACTCCACGTCTTCTCATCCTTCTCCTTTGTTGAATCAAAAACCATCCTCGCCTTGTCAACCTCCCCATTTTCTCCAACACCGAGTATGATTGCATTACAAGCACCCGTTGGTTTTACTGGCATCTCTTCGAACAACTTCCATGCCTCCTCTATTCTTCCACTCTGAGTGTACCCCAGCAGCATAGATGTCCACGACACCTCATTCTTCTCAGGCATGACCTCAAAAAGCTTCCTAGCAATGTCTACCTTGCCATTTTGAGCATATCCAGTGACCATAGATGTCCATGAAAAAACATTCTTTACTTTCATGCCATCAAAGATCTCGCGTGCCTCATCCACCCTACCTGCCAGACAATACCCACCAATCATGCTTGTCATTGACACCACATCCTTCACTGGCATCATGTCATACAGCCTCCTTGCCTCGTCAACTCTCCCATTCTGAATCAACCCTCCCATCATTACCGTCCACGACACCACATTTTTTTCTGGCATTTGCCAAAACAGGCTTTCGGCCTCGGATATCAACCCTCCCTCAACGTACCCTCTAACTAGAGCTGTCCAAGACACGACATTCCTCTTGGGCATTCTCCCAAACACTTTTCGTGCCTCATTCACCATCCCATTTTTCACGTACCCTGAAATAAGCCCATTCCAAGAAACGATATTCCTGTAAGGCATTTGATCGAACAGTTTCTGGGCTTCAAGTGGCCGGCGATTCTGGAAGTAGCATGAGATCATAGCGTTCCAAGTAGCAACGCTTCTGTTGTGAAGTTGATCGAACACTTTGCGAGCATTATCGGGTTGACCCAAACGGGCAAAGAAGGATATCTGTGACATGGCTGAGGAGGACACATGGGTTGAAAAGCAGCGTTTATACGGGAGCTGGAATAAGAGACACATATCTGAGTTTATAGGCATCAAGCAACAACTTGTGATTGCTCCATTCACAACAACAATAAAAGAGGACTTGATACCAATTGGGACTGGTTCACGGCGTAATTGATAAAGTTCAATGCAGGAAGAAGCGATTCGTAGTCACTCCATAGAAAAGATCTTCGAGCATAGCCCTGCACAAACTAGGGCGGTGGGCCGGCCCGTCTATTCCGGTTGGGATTTTATATTATCCTGAGTTTTGTTTCATTTTTTTCAAACGAGAGGGAATAGCTCGGTCCACAAACTTATCTCTCTTTGTCCTTTAATAATCTCGATCAAATAAAACAAAACAGGTTCGTGTTGTCCTACCTTGTCATTGTCCGAAATTAGATACTTCGTATAAAAATATAAAATACATAAGCTGATGCAATCCACCTTGACTTGTAAAGTAATAGAAAATATTGATACTCCGTATAATGTTTTGAAAGTGTAGGGGTACTAAAATCAATTAGTACACTTATCATTGACATTTTGGAAAAAGAAGCTAGATTTGAGCTTCTTGGACTTGCACAAACAAGTGTCGTGAGATTAGGTTTGTTTTATTCCTGCAATAGAGGGTTAGTACAAACACAAAAGACTTATTTGACGCATAAGAAAAAGTGGGATGAGTATCGGAAAGGCTAACAATTCCCCCTTTTTATATTGACAAATAAGGCTTTTTTTCAATATTCAACAAGCATCTAACAACCATTTAACAATTATCATCAATTGTGAATCAAAATGCATACAAAGTTCTAAAGATGAGATGCCAACCATACAATGTTTTTATAGAGAGCATAATAACCATACAAAGTTTGAAATGATGATAAAAATGTTTGACCATAATAGAGTAAAGATGCATGATAGTGCCATCCTAGGTGTGATCAAAGTGGGATTTGGAGAGGTAAGAGAGAACACAATCAAGCTTGTCCTAGATTTCTCTTTGCTTTTGCTCAATTTAGTCTTGCTTCTTCTCACTAGTTCCCAACCGGGAGGCTATTTTCTTTATCGGAGCCATCATGTTCATTTTGATAAATTTGGTGAGGCCTTGGATATTTTTTGGATTTCCGATATGGCGAGAGTATTGAGTTGAGCGAGAGGTAGATGTTGATGTGGATCCATGTTGAGAAGGAGAGCGACGGAGTGAGCTAGAAGACCCTTTGGAAGCGATTTCCTCTTGGCGTGTGGGCATAAAAGAGGTTGAGTGCCTATGAAGAAGACCGCGAATTGATTCTAGGAGAGCTTCCCATTCGTGTTCGGTATAGCAAGTGCAAAAATGGTGCACTATACCATTACGAGCAAAGCAAGCGGCATCAAATAGCTTTGTGTCACCCAAAGTAAGCGTAAGCAAATGGTTTGAAACAAGATGTGAGTAAGGAGCATTTCATATGGCTTGAAAGCATTGAATTTGCATTCCTCCATATGAAGGGTGAGGTAAGAGTGGTTGATGTGTTTTCTCTTGTAGATCAAATAAAGGAGGGTACATTCAAAGATGTCAATAGTTTGCTCTTTGTTGATAATCGGGGCAATGTTCTCCTTTATGATTCAGAGAAGGATAAGTTGATTCGCTATAAGGTCTTAAGCCTTTGGGTGTTGAAGGGTTCCACCGAATTGGGAATATGACTCAAGGGGAACCTTGTTGAGGTATCTAAGACAATCAAGACATGAAACATATCTCGAGTCAGAAATTCAACCTTTCTTAGCATACACGGCTAACCCACCTTCACAAAGGAAAGCAAATTATTCAAGGCACCATTGATAACGTTACTATAAACGGTGGCCTTGAGAGTTAGATACCTTTCATGTGTGGTAACCTTGGCAGTGCTATGGAACTCATGTACAAGGTCTGGATAGACGGGAGCGGAAGAGCAAAGAAAGTTGAGCCAACCTTGGTGTGCGAGAAAAGTCTCAAGTTCTTCCGTCAAGTCTTAAGTGTGGAGCATATTCCATCGATCATATTTGGGTCGGGGAAGGTGCGCAATTGGGTGGAAGATGAAGCCATTTGAAGAAGTTTTGATGAAAGGCTTCAAGAGAATTGAGAGATAGAGAGAATGAGGAGGGTTACGGTTGTAGATCCAAGTGACGGCCAAAAAAACAATGTTAGGATTTTAAATGATTTTAACAGTCACGCAGTTGGGGGATAGATAGTCATTACAAATCTAAATGTAGAAGTTTCTTTAAAGTACATGTCCAAATCAACATAACATCACTACACCCTATTTTACATAACACAACAGTTTCATTGCCCAAAATAGCTAAAAAAGAAATCTCCCTCCATTAAGTTAAAATTTCTCACCTAAATTTAACACTTCCTCGGCTATAAATATTTACTTTCCGTTTTTAGATTATAAGCACTCCGTACTACGAGTACATCCAAAATGAAATTTCTCTCTCGCCCAAAAATTCACTGGCCGATCGCACCTTGCACACAAAAGGCGCAAATTATACCGTACATCCGACTGTACGGTTCTTCCCGTACAGCCGGAAACTAATTAGGGCAAACGCCAAACTGGGACCTGCTGCAAGAAGGGCCGACCATGAAGGAGAAGGAGGCTGCGCGATCGATCGCTGATTACGAGGCTGCGCGAAGGTCCAATCGGCGATTCACGATGAAGATGGAGGTTGTTTGGAAGTCTGATCGGCAATTGAAGGATGAAGGTCTGATCAGCGACAACTGCTTGATATGTGAATATCTGATCGCGATTCCAGTTGCTCCCGATCTTTCTTCGCGATTCCAGTTGCTCCCGATCTTTTCTTCGGGATTTCCAGTTTATTTATGAATGATAGGTTGTTTAAGATTGAGTACTTGGTTATATGGGAATGAGTACTAATGTGTTTTAGAATGAATATTATGTTATACGTAAATAAATATTGAATAAATTTGTGAAAATAAATACGACGTTATTTCTGAATGAGTATTGTGTTATTTCAGAATGAGTACCACATTTTTCAAATGAACTATTATGCTTGTGCGAGAATGAATACTACTTTATTGTACCATATACTAACTCTACAAGAGGGGAGTATCATTTTTTAGTTGAAAAAAAATCAAAATTCGTTTCAAGTGTTTCACAGAATAAGAACCCTAGAAACCCAAAGCAGCGGGTCTAAGACCGGCGGCATCCATGAATCTAGCAAAGCGAGTCGCTACCTCTTTCGTTTCCGCTCAATCCTTCAGAAGACCCTTGAATCAGTTTCAGGTGACTCAGTTCTTCCATCTCTCGCCCTCCCATTTCTCAAAATTCTGCACTCCCACGAACAGTATTCTCCATGCGAATCCCAACCTTTCGTCTTCAATGATGCCCAATTCGTTACTAGAACACGTTCTCTGCAACGATTGGTCCGCTAAGCTTGAGAAGTCTCTGTCGGAAGGATATGGCTCTCAGTTGAGCCATGAAGCTGTTATGTATGTGTTCAAAAGGCTCACTGCAGACCCTCGAAAAGCTCAAAAGTTCTTCAATTGGCTTGTGAATGTAAATGGCTTTAAACCGAATTCTTCCGTTTATAGCTTGATGCTTAGGATCTGTGCAAACAAGGATTGTATGAAGGAGTTTTGGGTGATTTTCAGGGAAATGAAGGAAAAGGGGATTGTTCTTGATGGAGAGACTTATAAATCCATATTTTACGGGTTCCGCAAATCAAGAATGGATACTGCTGCAGCTGAATTAGAAAAGTTTTACAAGCTTACGATGAAAGAGAATGCTACTTGTGATTCGGTGAATGAGGTGGTCTCTGTGATTAAGCGGTCAGATTGGGGATACGTGGTGGAGAAAGAATTGTTGGCAAAAAACATCTTGCTTTCGGATGAGTTTATACTTGGAGTTCTGAAGGAACTTAGAGATGCACGGTGTCCACTAAAGGCCGTGAAGTTTTTCGAATGGGTAGAGGAAGGTCTCAATTATGAGCACAATAGCATTACTTATAATGGGATTCTTAGGGTTCTTCCCCAAGAAGATTCAGTTGAAGAGTTTTGGAGTATGCTCAAAAAGATGAAGACTGCAGGTTATGATATGGATCTTGACACATATATAAAGGTCTCAAGGTCTTTCCAAAAGGCTCGGAGATTTGAAGATGCTATCAAACTTTTTGAGCACATGATGGATAGCCCATATAAGCCATCAACTGGCGAATTTACTATACTTTTACGAAGCATCGCAACTCGTGCCCCTTCCGATGTTGATATGATATTTAGGGTAGTGAAAAAATTTGAGGAAGCGGGAAATACACTGTCAAAGCCAATTTATGATGTGATTCACAGGTCTATGACTGGCCTAGGGCAATTTGACGAAGCAGAAAAGATTATGGAAACCATGAGAAATGCAGGGTACGAACCCGACAACATCACTTACAGCCAACTGATCCATGGGCTTTGCAAAGCAGGGAGAGTGGAGGAAGCCTCGAAAGTAATAGATACAATGGAAGAACTAGGATGCGATCCGGATATCAAGACTTGGACTGTCTTGATTCAAGGCTACTGCAGAGCTAATGCAGTCGATAAGGCGCTGCTTTGTTTTGCTAAGATGATGGAGAACAATGTGGATGCGGATGGCGATCTCTTGGATGTATTGATAAATGGTTTTCTCAGCCAGGGAAAATCAGTTGGTGCATATCAATTCCTAACAGAGATGGCAAATAAGGCTGAATTGAGACCATGGCAAGCAACATACAAGACTCTGATTCAAAAGTTGTTGGGGGAAATGAAACTCGAAGAAGCACTGGATCTACTTCGTGGGATGAAGAAGTTCGATTACCCTCCATTTGTTGAACCCTTTTACCAATACATTTCCAAGCTTGGGACAGTAGAGGACGCAATGGAGTTTCTGAAGGTCGTCAGTAAGGGGTGTCCGTCTGTTGCAGTGTACCATCATATCTTTAAATCGTTCTTTGAGGAGGGTAGACTCTCTGAAGCAAAAGATCTTCTATACAAGTGCCCGCACCATATCCGTAAACACCCTAGCATTTGCAGCCTGTTTGGTTCTACAAACAACCACAAGAGAAGACAGAAGTCTGTAACTACTTCCTAGGTTTAAAAAGACTGACATTCAAACACTCTGGACTAGTGCAGGGGTGTTCTTTGCACATTGGAATGAAGTTGGCCTTTGTGACATCAATGGGTTTACATGCCATGTTAATGCATCGTTAGTGGTGCCTTATTTGGCCCGATGCAGTTAAAGAAAATATAAAAAAAATGTGCAATAAATTTTCTTTTTTCTGAACATCCCAAAACGATTTCTTGTTTCTTTTAAAGAAAGAATTGTGTGATTCATATTATTTTGCCCTTGATATCATAGACTACTTTAACTATCCAAATTTAACTTTTCTTACATTTTATGTTTTTTTATACGCGCAGAATATGTGGTACCCCGAACCTATTTAACTGTCTGATTTGCTTTTCAAACACAAAGATTAACCAACAATATCTTTTAAAATATGCTAGCAAAAACTATCAAACATAATACATTCAAAATATATTTCAAAATTGTCTTTTAAAATTTAGAAGAATTTGTCAACAAAGAACTCTATTTTGTTAGGTCATGTGTAATGGAGTGTTTGACCACTGCTATATATGGGATATGTGGCAACGGCGCAATGTAATCCTATCACTCGAAATTATGTTAGGCCAGGTGTTATGACAAGATTTGGAGCACCACATAGGAGTCCCTTAAGCGAGTGAGTGCGGGCAGAAATTGTGTGTTATGTGACTGTAGTAATGTGATTTATCTTGATTGATTGAGGTGTTATGTATTAAATTTTGATTGATCGAACATTTAAAAAATAAAAATAAATAAAGGGAGGGGAGGGCCACGCATGTGATTGGTGGCCTGTGTAATGGAGGGTGGGTCAGAGGAGGGGCTTGACCACCCTCCTTCACACTCCATAGCACATACTCTTATTGTATGGATTGACGATTCTTGATCAAATTTTTGAGTAATGATTATTTATTTTAGTATTTTTTTTTTGTTTTCTAACTGACTTTTTAGTATATAAAAAATACTCCGCGTTATAACTTTAATTTTAAAGACTAATACATTCAATTGCAAAAAAAAACAAATTGAACTCACTTAAAAAAACGGAGTACAAGAAAAATGCTCAACCAAATCTCTAGCCTCAAGTGGACCGTTCCAACTTCTGGGATCGATACAAGGGACAGAGCTAGCCTCAAGAGGTCCATTCCAGCTTCATAGGACCATCAAAGGGACGACGCCAGCCTCAAGTAGTCCGTTCTGGGTTCTGGGGTCCTTTCAAGGATTGCATCTAGGGAGTCCAATGAGATGTCCCACTATCCAAAATTCCTTCGTCCTCCAAGGAGCAAGGGAGTCCAATGAGATGTCCGCCATCCACTGTCCAGAGTTCCTTCGTCCTCTAAGGAGGAAGGGAGTCCAGTGAGCTGTCCGCTGTCCATTGTTCAGAGTTCCTCCGTCCTCTAAGGAGGAAGGGAGTCCAGTAAGCTGTTCGCCGTCCATTGTTCAAAAATCATCCGTCCTCTAGGGAGCAAGGGAGTCCAAAGAGATGTTCGCTGTCCACTGTCCAGAGATCCTCCATACTCTAGGGAGCCAAGGAGTCCAGTGAGCCGTCCGACGTCCACTATCTAGAGATCCTCCGTACTCTAAGGAGCAAGAGAGTCCAGTGAGGTGTTCGCCATCTACTGTCTAGAGTTCCTCCTTCCTCTAACGAGCAAGGGAGTCCAATGAGCTATCCGCCATCTACTGTCCAAAGATTCTCTGTCCTCTAAGGAGCAAGGGTGTCCAGTGAGGTGTCCGCCATCCACTGTCCAGAGATCCTTTGTCCTCTAAGAGAAAGGGAGTCACAGTCAGGTGTTTGCCATCCACTGTCTAGAGATCCTCCTTCCTCAAGGAGCAAGAGAGTCTAGCTAGCATGTCTGACCATTGTCTTGCGAGTCCCATCCATAAGAAATACAATGGACGAGTTGAACAAGTTGAGAAAAGTAATACTGTAAAAGAGTAGAGAGTATAGATTTGTAATTCGGTCAAAGTTAGATGATCGGATTACTAGAGATAGTCATAGACTCTCGTACTAAGATAGAGGAAAGAGTTAGAAAGAGAGATGGACGCGAAATGTCTATCCTTCAATAAGACCGGAGAGCCCAACCACCGTAAGATAGATATCGGGTTGTGGTTTTAAAGACTCCCAAAGAATATTGAAAAGCGAGTCCAAAGAAAGTCCTCTCCCAAGAGGCACCAAATCGAAAGAAAGTTCTCATCCAAGAGGCCCAAGAAAGAAAGAAAAGTTATCCTTCAGGAGGCACAAACCCCGATAAAAGTCCTCTTCCCCGAGGCACCAAGTCCTCTTCCCCAGGCACTAAAAAGAAAGAAAGGTCCTCTTCTGAGAGGCACCAAGTCCCGAGAAAAGTCCTCTCCCAAAGAGGCACAAAGTCCCAAGAAAATCATCTTCCAAGAGGACAAGAGGCACAAAGTCCCGAGAAAGTCCTCTTCCAAGGCACCAAGTCTAAAGAAAGTCCTCTTCCAAGAGGCACAAATCTATGAGAAAAGTCTTCTTTTAAGAGATACCAAATCCATAGAAAGTCCTCTTTCAAGAGGCCCAAAAAAGAAGGAAAAGTCCTCTTCCAAGAGGCCTAAAAAAGAAAGAAAAGTCTTCTTTCAAGAGGCAAAAATTCCCGAGAAAAATCTTCTTCCGAGAGGAACCAAGTTAAATTCTTACCCACGAGGTAATGAGACCTTCCTAATAAAAAAGTCTTCTTCCTGAGGCACCGAGGAAAATTCTATCCCACGAGGTAACCCACCAAGTCATATAATTTCTGAATCTGTATCGTCTCCCGAGACAGACTCAAAACTAGGTGGACATGTGATGGATTAAGGATTTTACCTAATCTAATATTATTTGAACAGTACAAGTAAGCTCAATTCTGTCCGGCCCAAGATATAAATTAGATAAATTATTTCAGGCGAAGCAAGAGATATATGGACAGAAGAATATATTTGAAGTGATGTAAAGATACTCAGCGGGACCCGTGGAACATTATCACATGGAGGATGTCATCTTTTGTCTCCATCAATCACTCTCTTCCCCCCTTTAAATGTGAAACTACAGAGAGGAGAGGGGGGGGGGGATTTTCTATAAGCTCCTATTACTATTCTTCCATCATCATCATCTTCTTCAAGCTTGGAGCTCCATTAATGGTTCCAAGCTCCTACAATATGTATATGTAAATTCCCTCGAGATTAATAAAAGTTTCTCCCCTTGGCATGACACCGCCTAAAAAGGCTTGTTGTTTTCTCACGATTTGGATTTCCATGTATAAACGCCTTTTCTCTGCTTTATTTATTTATTTATTTATTTATTTTGCGGATTTCGCTATTCGGTGCGGTGCCGACCCGATATCGAGTTCGTCGGGTCGACTCCCCGAAAAGGCGGTTTCCATCATCTTGTGTGACTAGTTTTAATAGAAAATTTCTTTCGAACAAATCTTTGAGAACAAAACACAAGAATAGTTTGATTCTTTTCGAGAAAATTAACTACCACATCACTAATTTTGTTTAATTAAATTTATTAATCTTATTTGGTTTGAAAAAATTAAACTATTACTTTGTGACGGAGGGATCTTGTCTTTTTATTGTTGCAAGCTCATTTATTTTGTTATTGGAATAAGTAATCTTCCGTTTGACACTATTGGATTATTGGTGCACCCTTTTGTTCTTTAATTCACTCTTGAAGCCATTAGATATATAAATGCGTCATTGTTTTTTGTGATGTATTTTGGAGAACCAGATTCTTTTATCATCTCTAACTTTTCTACATTGAGTTTAAGTTTTTATTTAATTTTCTATTTTAAGAAAACATTATACTTCCTTGTATTACTTTCAAAACTAAGATTTTTACTTTTTTAGAATTACTTCTCTAGCTTGAGTGATCAGAAGCTCACTCCTCAAAATTCATAGAGAAGTTCACTCAAGTTCAAGCTCCAACAGGGGGCAGAAATGTTGGCTCTTTGTGCGTCATTAAATTGATATTTGTATGAAGAGATACTAATATAGTCAATAGGATTAAAAATTACTCTGTTTTAGAAAATAATACTTAGCAAAAAAATTAATTATGGAATAGTTATCAAATACTACATAGTTACACACACGCGCACACACACACACACACACACACACACACACACACACACACACACACACACACACACATATATATATAGAGAGAGAGAGATTTTAAGACAATATATAAAAAAGAAAATGATTAAAATCTGACGATATATATAATAAAGAAAGAGATCAGCACAAATAAGAGTAAAACATAAAAAAGGAATTGAAATATAAATTTTTTTATATTTTATCTCTAAAATAAGAGAGCTTATATTGTGATAAATGACATTGTATATAGATAATAACAATATGTTTTAGTATTATATATTGAAATGATTGACATTGTATTTACATTATAACTCTTGTTTACGTTATATTTTTAATATTTTACTCTTACTTTCGATTTTTTCATGCTAACTTACATGAAAATTGGAAAGAGATGAACTAACACAAACTCGAAATAAACTCTAGAAATCACCTAAATAGGACTAAAACATAGAAAAAAGTATAGGAGTTACATATTTTTATTCCCGAAATAGAACTTCGCACTATGGTAATGTGGTTGTAATATGATAGTATATATGTGCACATTATTATTCTTTTTGGTAATGTAAATGACCATGTTTTGGTAATGTAAATGTATTTTAATTTCTATTTTGAAAATAAAAACATAAAAATCTTAATTTGATATATTTTAAGTGTTTTACTCCAACTCTATTCTTTTTCCAAATAAATTCAAATTTCAAACCAAAGAAATTCAATTTCAAACGTGAATCATATAGTTTGACCAGATTGCATCCCCTAGTTTATGCCCATTTGTTTTAATACGTGGGCGGGCCGGGGAACCATTGTTTCGTAGCACCCAAGCCAAAAAGCCTTAAAAGCACGCCTCCATAGAACAATCTGTCTTTCTCTCAGTTTTCAACCTTCTACCGATCTGAGAAATGTCGACGATTAGCACCGACGATGGGTTGGCCGGCGGCGTGAGGTACCCGAAGACCAAGATTGTCTGCACGCTCGGGCCGGCGTCCCGGTCAGTGCCGATGGTCGAGAAGCTTCTCCGTGCCGGGATGAATGTCGCGCGCTTCAATTTCTCCCACGGATCTCACGAGTACCACCAGGAGACCCTCAACAATCTCCGTCAAGCTATGGAGAACACCGGTATCCTCTGCGCCGTCATGCTCGACACTAAGGTATAACGAATTACGCATCATGTTTACTCTACCTTTCTGGATTCGATGGATCGCTCGTTTGTTTATGCGGGTTAGGTGTTTGAATTTTGGTCTGGCTGATTTTTTGTGTTCCATTTGTCTACTTTCTTAGCAGATCAATAGATCATTCTATATTACTCCGCCATATAACTTTCATATAGAGTGTGTTCACGAAAATCAAACTGAAGGATTAAAAACTATTAACAGATGGATCATGAGAAAAATTATTCACAACAATCAAAAACCATTTCGTGCTGCTTTTCATATGTTTACAAAGTTTAGAAGTGTTGATTTTAGAAGTCATTTGAAGAAGAACAAAATGGTTTCTCATTGTCGTGATTTTTATTTTGTTTTTTTTTGAGGATTGGTCTATGTGTTAAAGTATCTTTCCATCCTACAGGTTTAGAATAAAAAGTGGTATTCCCGTGAAAAGTGAGAACGACAGCACCTTTGTTGTTTAAAAAAAGTTCCACTTATTTACAAAAATGCCACCACAAATTTTGCAAAATTTTCAAGATTTTTGCTTCATCTTAGCCATTTCATCTGAAATCCAGTGCACCATAGCCCTTCTTATTTTTCATGAGAAGTGCGCTTTTTATTTGAACCAAAGTTTCTCTCTACACACACATACATATATACACAATCATACGTACATATTCTCACACATGCATATATAAAATGACAACACTTAGTGTGTTACAACACTTGGACAACATTGATATCTCTCGGATTATTTTTATACAAAATCACTGTTGGATACAATATTTTCACACAAATCATCCTCTTGAAATTTCATAAAAATCAGCAATTGTTTCCCCGCCAAATCATATCATTCTTATTTTCACAAGTTTCAGAACTAGTGTTTTATAGCTATTTATGCCTCCGTGCTCGACCCTCTCATAGCTATTCCCTAAATTCTTTGTTATTCTGCAGGCATATATGTGGTTTTCCACAGTTATTCCTTCATTTTTATTATGACTCGTATATAGAGTTGTATATGATATCATAATTGTTTCTTTGTTTATTTTAAAGGGTTGGCGATCAAATTCAATTGCGGTTAAGTAGACTAGGGAGAGCAAGAATAGGTTGCTTTAGACATGTATGGCGTACACCTAGAGATACACTTGAAAGAAAGAGTGATAACTTGGTAGTTTCCTGATAAGAGAGAAAGATGCAATGTAAGCAAAACATGAGGCTCTTAATTTTGTAAACTTTCTCGTAATAAGCTAAATGAACCTGGAAGATGTAGCATGATGATGGCTGAATGGAGAATATAATATTTTGTTGGAGATGCCTAGATATGGCTTCTTTAAGGAAAACCTACATTGGGGTTAAGGCTCAACAATTTAGCATCGATATTATTGATTTTTAGTTCTACTCTTACTTGAGATACATCACCCTTGCAGCAATAAGTTTAATGTGAGTTGTAAGTGTGGTCATAATTAGATGGACATGTTAACTTGATTAACTCTGAATGTGAGTACGAGCTGTTAGTAAGATGCACCTATTGTTCTACAGTGGTCTATGTATAGGCGTATAGCATTGGACCTTACATGTGTGTTAATTTCAACTATAAACTTATGCATTGCAGGGTCCGGAAATTCGAACTGGATTTTTGAAAGACGGCAAACCAGTCCAACTTAAGCAGGGGCAAGAGATTACCATTTCAACTGATTACAGCATCAAGGGGGATGAAAATACGATCTGCATGAGCTATAAAAAGTTGGCTGAGGATGTATATCCTCACAGTGTTATATTATGCGCGGATGGCACCATATCATTTACTGTTTTGTCGTGTGATAAAGAGAAAGGGCTTGTGCGATGCCGCTGTGAGAACTCTGCTGTTCTTGGTGAGAGAAAGAATGTCAATCTTCCTGGGGTTATTGTGGATCTGCCAACCTTGACAGATAAGGACAAGGATGATATCCTAAAGTGGGGGATACCTAACCAAATCGATATGATCGCATTGTCCTTTGTTCGTAAGGGCTCAGATCTTGTAGAAGTCCGAAAGCTGCTGGGTCCACATGCAAAGAGAATCATTCTTATGTCAAAGGTTTGATCCCATCGATCACAGTGAATCTTTTTTCCCTGATAATACATGAACTTTAGAACTATTGATTTTATACTTTAGTTGGAAGGCTAATAGTCCTTAAGCAATCAATATCAACCGCACAATTATTTCCTTTTAAACACAATGGGATGATTATTTAAGGGATAAGGACTACCCATAAAGAAAATAGGGTGGAGCATTAAAATGTATGCATATTTGGCTTGTTTTTTCTGAATGATCAAATTTTTAAGAAGGTGATTTATTATATTTGGTTCCTAGGTTGAAAACCAAGAAGGCGTTGCTAACTTTGATGACATTCTTGCGAACTCTGATGCATTTATGGTGGCGCGTGGTGATCTGGGAATGGAGATTCCAATCGAGAAGATATTTTTAGCTCAGAAGGTGATGATTTACAAGTGCAATATCCAGGGGAAGCCCGTGGTGACTGCAACCCAGATGTTGGAATCCATGATCAAGTCTCCCAGGCCGACTCGTGCCGAAGCCACAGACGTTGCCAACGCCGTTCTTGATGGGACCGATTGTGTGATGCTCAGCGGGGAAACTGCCGCAGGGGCATATCCAGAACTTGCCGTGAGAACCATGGCCAAGATATGTATAGAAGCCGAAAGCACAATCGACTACGGGGACGTGTTCAAGAGAGTGATGGCGAATGCGCCCGTTCCCATGAGCCCACTGGAGAGCCTTGCGTCTTCGGCTGTCCGGACAGCAAACACGGCCAAAGCCTCTCTCATCCTTGTTCTGACCAGGGGAGGGAGCACTGCCAAGATGGTGGCCAAGTACAGGCCAGGAATGCCGATATTGTCCGTTGTTGTGCCCGAGATAAAGACCGACTCCTTTGATTGGTCCTGCAGCGACGAGTACCCTGCGAGGCATAGCCTTATTTTCAGGGGGCTAGTCCCCGTCCTGTGCGCAGGGTCCGCCAGGGCATCGGACGAAGAGTCAACCGAGGAAGCACTTGAGTTCTCGCTGCAACATGCCAAGGCAAAAGGGCTCTGCAAGGTTGGAGATGCCGTTGTGGCACTTCACCGTGTTGGAACTGCCTCTGTGATCAAGATCGTCATCGTGAAGTGATTGGTTGATCGAATCTTCCGGAAGAAGGGGCTTCGTCGGTTCACACTTTATCTTGTTACTTCGTATTGTTTGCGCGCTGTTCTAGACGCTGGTATTTTTCTGTCCAGCCAATTTTCCAAACATACAAAGCTGGATTATGCTTACATTTCTTGCATTTTTGTCCTCGCAAACTGCTATTATATACTCTGCCCAGCCAGGACAGAGAGTATTCATCTTTTGCACTTAATATGAAGAATTCTTATACTCATTAATAAATATGCCCTATGCACCATATTTTTAAATAATATATGTCCATTTGGTGCGTGTTATATAAAAATGTTGTATAAATAACACATGATTCTTGCTTAGTTTTGCATTCGAACTAAGAAAGTGACATTTTTCCAATAGAGAATCTCACACTAGAAATCATCACCATAATTCCTACCACATAGGGTTTGGTGACATGAAACTTATAGTTTCAAAAACCATTGCCTAAAAATTAACAGACACTATCAATTCATACAAATTACAGCATATTACAAGCCAAGCCAGCATGCCCTCATGGTTACAGATGGGGCAACATCACAAATCTGAAAAACCCAGAACTCATAATGGTGTAGTATCATGTAAACTCAATATGGCATTGTGAACGCCAATCTAATCCTCTTGTGTATGAGACCTTGAGCCCGCGGAATTTGTCGTGGTTGAAGGAGAAAGCAAGTTGCCAAATGGCCATGGAATCGGCACTGAAAATTGTCGCCCAGAACTTCCAACCCTATTATTATTATGCCCTCCTCCATTGGAAACATTGTCAAAGTCACTAGCACGAGGCTCATTGGAGTCCTCGTCGCAGGGTAACTGGTGCCTACAAACAGGGCAGGAGCTATGAAGTTCCAGCCATGGAAGGATACACCCACAATGGAACTTATGCTTACAAGGCATCTCCTTTGCTTCTGAACCGATCTCAATGTCGTCCAAACAAACACAACACTGCAAGGAATCCTCAACTCTCACCACGGGCATGGCCTCAACCGCCTTCTTCTGAGCCGGTGGGGTCCCATACTGGTTCGGGTCATTCTCAGCCAATTGCTGCAGTAGCACGTCCAAACCCGGCCCGAAGAAGTAGTCGCCCAAGGAGCCTACAAGAGGGGTGGGGTTGCCCGAACTGTTATTATTCGATCCGTGGACGATGATGGATTGGTTAAAAGGGTTTATCAAGATCACGCGCCCCCTTCTCTCCCTTTCATTTTCATCATCTCCATCATCATCATCATCATCATCATGCCTGGCAAAACTTTCATCAGCCATTCCAGCTTGGATGCCTTGGATGAGTTGGAGGATTGTGGCTGAGCTCCTCCTCCTCCTCCTACGAATGATGGAGTCCAGTTCCCTATAGAGCTCGGTATGTTCGCTAGCATTGTTACCCATACCTTCTTCTTCTTCTTCTTCTTCTTCATAATCATCATCAAGCTCTACATGTCTGAGTCTGGTACTGCTTGTACTAGTAGTAGTGTATCTGTTGCGCTGGCAAAGGCTGCTTCTCATCATGCCCAGTAAGATTGGGGCCCAAAGGGAGAGTGCGGCGTGTTCTGAATCAAAAGGGATCTCGCTGCCACTGCTCTCGGAGCCTACTGCAGTTTCCATTTCCTCCACAAAGCCACCTTCACAGAAGGGGCAGTTTAACGGCTCAATCTCCCTTATCGGGCTCACCACCCGAGAACACCCATAACACCAACATCTTAGTCCCCCGGCGTCCTCCATCTGCCCTTACTGGGTCTGATTTTTCTCTCTCAATTTCCCTATTGAAATCACATTTACACTATGTTTGGTTCAAGTAATTTGAGAGGGAAAGGAAAAGAAAATGAGAAGGAAAACTTTTTTTCTTGTTTGGTTAGAGAGGAAAAGAAAAGAAAAGTGGAAGGAAAAGAAAATGAGAAAGAAAAATGTATTAAGAGGATGGAAAACCAAATTCCTCCCATTTTGGTGAGGAAACTAAGGGAAAACCATTTTCTTTTCTTTTCCTTCCAAATTCCATGAACCAAACATAGGGTTAGGAATTTATTGCATGTAGAAATCATACTTGATACAATGAAGAGTCATGCAAGGTCACACCAGGTTTGACACCAAGAGTTTCACATACATGTCCGGACAGTATGCTAGTGTCTGTGACACAGACACACTCGTCATGGTCTGTGCATGTATGTTAAACACTTGGTGTCGAACTTGGTGGGTTTCTAGCATATTTGTATAATGAAGAGTCATGCAAAATCACATTTAGGAATCTACTGCATGTAGAAACCATACTTGATATAATGAAGAGTCGTGCAAGGTCACACCAGGCTAGATACCAAGTGTTTCACATACATATCCAGAGACACACACACACATTGCCATTGGTCATTGTTGTGCATGTCATTTAAACACTTGGTGTCAAACTCTTGGTGTCAAACTTGGCGGTTTTCTAGCATATTTGTTTAGTGAATGCATTCAACCTTAAAGACTACTTAGTCAGCTACCCTCCAATGTTCTTATGTTTTCCATTGTAGATCCAACCACAAAATATTAACATTTGTTGGGAGAATGGGGCTCCATGTGGTTGTCAAGGGAATCTTCTTTTACACCGAATGCTACCGATTAAGCCATTTAGACAAAATAACTATTCCCAAACAGGCCTTAAGAGATAAAATCCTGTAAAAGCTTGAATGTTAGGTGCTGTGGTGGGGAAGAAGAATAACAGAAAATAAGATTCCCCTCTTTCCCAAATTATCATGCTTGTTTTCTTTTTAAGGTTTTCCAAGTTATAATGTCTATTTTCATTTATATAAAATATTAGTGAGGTGTGCCCTCACCTGCATAAATCTCAACTAATTAGTTTTCACTTTGATACAGTGTAATATCAATACACATGAACAAAATACTTGAATAAAAATCCATTTCCAAAATAGGAAATGGAATAAAACTATAGGTTGTGGGGCCTGATTAATATTTGATGTAAGGTTAAATATTGTTCTTCGTGCGGTTCAACCTTGATTGTTTTCCAAAATTTAGGTCGTACCTTATTGTTCTTTACCTATTATATATAGTGTGTATTCTGTGTAACGGTGTGAATCATCAATATATAGTCCTAATGGCGTGGCATTAACCTACGGCATTCACCACGTTTCTTCTGTGCATTTTTCTCTCCCAAGCTCTTAGTTTTCTTTCCAATTTCTTCGTTTTTCATGTTCCGCCATGTTTGGTTTGTTTAATTCGAAAAGAAAGGAAAAGAAATTGGTTTCTCCATTTCCTCACCAAATTGGAAGAAAAACAGTTTTCCATCTTAATTTATTTCTTCATCTCATTTTCTTTCCCTCCCCACTTTTCTTTTCTTTTCCCGTCTAACAAACAATAACTTCTCCCCCCATTTTCATCTTGATTGCGAGTGAAAGTCTTCGACCCTAACATCAAATCATTGCAGTTTTTGAACAAAACACAAAAATAGCTAGCGTCCGACGATTTCTCTCTTGTTGTCAAATAACCCAACTCGAAACTCGGCTCCAATACCCTGTCAAGAAAACCAACCCAACCAAAAGCTCAAGCTTCTGGTCGTATGCTTAGGAAAAAATGTTTTTATATTCTAACACTTATTATTTGAGAAGGAGCAAGGACCCATATACATATCTTCAAAGAGAAAATCTTCTCTCATTATGAATTATTATTTGCCTTGTTTGAGCAAATTAGTAGGGAAAAAATGCATATAACAGCAAGAACAGGAATGAATAAAGGGAAAGGAGGGCAAAAAGGGGTAAAATTACCGGGTTCAGATCGAGCTTGAATGAGAGCGAGGGAGAATGAACCTCCCTCTTGAGTTTTTTTTTTTTTTTTGGGGGGGTTGGGTTATGGAGAGGTGTGGGATTAAAGACTGCTTTGAGAGCGGTAGAAATGGAAAGGAGAAAAGAGTGGGAAGGGGTGGGGGCAGGAAGCCATATCCTCTTACAAACCACTCATCATCAAATCACCCATTTCATCTATTTGTGTTAGCCATTCATATAAGACTACTGCCTCCCTCCCAAGAATAAAGGCCTTCTTTGTTTGGAAGATGGTTGTTGACGTGTGTTGCCTCCTAGCTATATTGACCCATCAATTATATCTCTCCGTCCAAAAGTTTCTTTTCTGCTAAACTCCACTATTACTTATTCAACTTTATGAGTTGTGCACGATTAGTCTTTCAAGTTTCAAAAGGTCATAAATTGTCCTTCAACTTTAGCAGTTATGCATGATTGGTCATTCAAGTTTTAAAAGTACATAAATAGTCCTTCAAGTACACGTCAGCCTTCGAGATGATGTTCTTTTGACGGTAAATGTTAAAAGCTAAATGGAGTATTAGCTGCATATAAAACGGAGTAGTCGTACCTAGTGGAATTTACTCATATTATATGGATCTAGCATTCCATTTAGCTTTTAATGTTTACTGTCAAAAGGACTACATCTACAGGGCTGACGTGTACTTGAAGGACTACTTGTGGACTTTTAAAACTTGAATGACCAAGCGTGCACAACTCATAAAGTTGAAGGACCAATGGTGGATTTTAGCCTTTTTTTCCGATTTGACTTGTCATAAAATTTTAAAAAAAGTTGAAAAGTATAAAGACTTTTGATGCATTATCATTGATATGATGAAATAAAGTGAAAGATATTGATAAAAATGGGGGGGTGTAATGACATTTTCATTAAAAGTTTTTTGCTAAAATAGGAAACGGGAAAAAAATTGGATGACCCAAAAAAGAAAATTGGAATGAAATTAATGGACGAAGGGAGTATGTTTTCGGCAAACTCAACTTCTTATGTATAGTTTTTATAGATTAAATTATATTTAAAAATACTAACATATACTCCCTCTGTCCTAAAACTTTCTTTCCATTTCTCCTTTTTCTCCGTCCTAAAACTACTTTCCCATTAGAAAAAAAGATGACTAATGACATCAATACCCTCATGTATTTACACCAATTATCTTCTAACTCTATATTTTGAATTATTGCAAAAACAAATTCAAAAAAACTTTTTTAAGGAGGGTAAAATTTGAAGTCAAAGCCAAAAATTAAAAATGGAGAAAAGTTAAACTGGGAAGAAAGAATTAGGACGGAGGGAGTATTTCTTTTGCCCCAAAATGTTCACCACATTACGCAAAATAAAGCGCAATTTCATGTTTTTTAAATTTATTTATTTAAAGATTGGTATAGAATTAAAAATAAAAAATTTATATATTTAAAAACTACATTAAAAGTCTTTCAAAGCAAGAGGTGTTATGACTATTTTATTTTATCAGATAATCGATGAAACGTACAAACACATAAAAGTTTTTGTAATACGGAGTATTTAAAATAGTGAATTTTGACATTCTTTTTTGGACAAAAAGAGTTTAAATTTATATGATATACTTTATTCATCTTAAAATAATTTACCTCTGCAATATTACAGGGACTCGAAAACTTTTATTCGTTTGTTTGCATATTTGATGAATCAATTGATAAAATAAATTTTTTTGTCATCTCTTCTTTTGTAGAACTTTTGAAATGGTTTTTTAAATGTCTAAATTTTATTTCTATTTCTATACAAATTTGTAAATTATACTCTGTATCCTTTAAAAATCATGAGATTTTGCACGTCGTTTGAATAAGAAATATCATTCTAGGACGGAGGAAGTAATATGTTTTGCAATATAATATAATTTATATACATATTATTTATTCATATGTGTTCATTCTTTCCTCAAATAAAATTTTAGGTGTTATTCTATAGTCACAACTACTAGTTTCTTCCAACTCTTTCCAGTTCTTTCCAACTCCTTCCCGTTTCTTTCAATTGTTTTCTGTTCCTTCCAACTCCTTCCAGTTCTTTCCAACTGCTTCTAGTTTTTTCTAACTTCTTGCAGTTTTCTTCAACATTCAACTCTGAAATTTCAATCCAAAACAATAGGGTCAAAAACTTCACTGACACACACAAACCCTCAATGTATGTGCATGCACACCCAATCTTTCATATATACACATTTATAATAATTGTCTGTGTGCATGAAGAATTATTGTTTATGTATGTACGTGGAAAGTTTGGTGTGAAATTGTCATTAAAATTATCTAAAGCCATAACGTTAGAAACGGTGTTGTCACAGCAGTGTAGTGCTCTTATATTTGGTTTTACTAGAATTTTGACTCGTGCCATGCACGGGGTCGAACGTACTTTTTGTATTCTAATTTTTTTTCAATGTAATATTTTTAGAGAATAAAAAAATAATATTTCTAATACGATTTTAATATTATAGATACAAAAGCCAAAGTAAAATAAAAAATATTTGATGAATGGAAAGTTTAATCAACAAAGTCTTTTTAAAATCAAGTATAATACTCCCTTCGTCCTAATTCTTTCTTCCCAGTTTGACTTTTCTCCATTTTTAATTTTTGGCTTTGACTTCAAATTTTACCCTCCTTAAAAAAGATTTTTTGAATGTTTTTTGCAATAATTCAAAATATAGAGTTAGAAGATAATTGGTGTAAATACATGAGGGTATTGATGTCATTTGTCATCTTTTTTTTTCTAATGGGAAGGTAGTTTTAGGACGGAGAAAAAGGAGAAGTGGGAAGAAAGTTTTAAGACAGAGGGAGTATTGTTTTTTCTTCGTTCTTGACACTCTTTAACTTGCTGAACAGCTTGTCTCCATCTTTAAATTCAAGTTTTTCTTCACGTGTTCTTTTCATTGGCATGAAATTGGATATACTATGTCCAAGTCACGTTATTTGATTGTCTTGAGAATTGATAAAATCCACAGTTAAGTCCTGCTACAAATTTTAATTTTATCAAATATTGATCTATAATGACAATTCTTATACAATATTTATCTTAATTGATTTTTAAATAAGAGTTAACTTTCAAATACTCCGTATTAAGGCATTAAGCAAGAAGATGCTTCGCCTCTTAAAAACCCAACCAAATTAAAAATAACCAGTGGATTTTTTACTGTGGGGCTACTGACACGATGTCCTTCGACCATTCCGATTTTAATTCTCTAAATTGGTCCAAGAAAACCCATATCCAAACGGCCAATGGGGATTATTCTCGTGTCGAGGGCACTGGTCCAATATCTATCTCAAATTCTATATGGCTGGAGAATTGCCTATATGTTCCCACATTGTCTCACAAATTGCTGTCAATAAGCCATGTCACAAAACAATTAAATTGCATGGTCCTAATGCACTCCACTTTTTGCTTATTACAGGATATTCGGACAGGGAAGATCATTGGGCGTGGTTCTGAGCGTAATGGCCTGTACTATGTTGAGGAATTTGATCATTACGGAACTGCTACGCTTGCTCATGGGACAGTGGACAGGCAGGCATGGTTGTGGCATCGTCGTTTGGGACATCCATCTTGGGGGTATCTCAAAATTCTCTTTCCAAAATTATTCAATAAATCATGTCAGTTTCATTGCAACAGTTGTATTCTAGCCAAAAGTCATAAACATTCCTATCCGTTAAATAATACAGTTGGATCACAACCTTTCTCATTAATCCATTCTGATGTGTGGGGTCCATCTCCAGAACCGAGTCCAAATGGGTATCAATACTTTTTATTGTTTGTTGATGACTGTACCCGTATGACTTGGGTGTACTTTCTTAAACACAAATATGAAGTTTTTGAAAAGTTCACCTCATTTTACAAATTGATCAACACACAATACCAAAAACAGATTTGTATTCTTCGATCTGATAATGGAGGAGAATACATAAATCATCTCATGGAAAATTTCTGTAAGGAAAAAGGTCTTATCCATCAAACCACTTGTCCTGATACCCCTCAACAAAATGGTGTTGCTGAACGTAAGAATCGGATCATACTCGAAATCACTAGGGCTCTTATGATTGAGTCAAATGTTCCTATTTATTACTGGCCCGAAGCAATTGCAACCATCATTTATCTCATAAATCGCCTTCCGACAAAAATCCTAAATCACAAAACACCCATTGATACACTCGCAAAATTTTCCACTGTTCCTACCTTCTTGACTCTCACTCCTCGTGTGTTTGGTTGCACTGTATATGTACATATTCCAAAAGCCAAACGAACAAAAGTTGATCCTTGTGCTGTCCGATGTGTCTTTGTTGGGTATGGGGTTCACAAAAAGGGATACAGATGTTATGATCCTATTTCTCGTCGGATGTACACGACAATGGATTGTAATTTTTTGGAAACTGAGTACTATTTCCAAAACCACTCTAGTAGTCAGGGGGAGAAAATTACGAATGACTCTCTAGAGTGGTTACACAACCCAGTCTTGCCGCCTGAAACTGTCCCAACTGAGGAAGTAAGTCACTCCGTGAGATCATCTTTTGAGAACATTGAAGAGTCCAACAACTCTGAACTCATGTCTGATTCTACTCCGTATGACAAAACTCCTGAGGTTAGTACTTTCCCCACTCCTGATGATTGCATTGATAAATCTAATGATACCGTGGAAGAATTGAATATATGAAACAGATATGTTCTCCCACCACGGAAGAATCGGGGAATTCCTCCTGTCAGATATGAACCAGAATACATACCTCGGAACTCAAGATATCCTGTGGTTGATCTAGTCAGGGGGAGTGTATCACATGCTCTTCACACATCTAGCCATGAAGTCCCTAGAACAGTAGACGAAGCCATACTAATACCAGAATGGAGAAAAGCAATGGAGGAGGAGATGAAGGCACTAGAGAAAAACAACACATGGGAGAAATGTCTACTCTGCCCAGGAAAGAAACCAGTCGGATGTCGATGGGTATTTACAGTCAAACATAAAGCAGATGGTACAATCGAGAGATATAAGGCCAGATTGGTAGCTAAAGGATATACTCAAACTTATGGTATTGACTACTCTGAGACTTTCTCACCAGTAGCCAAAATTAATACTATCCGAGTATTATTCTCCGTAGCAGCTAATCTAGATTGGCCCTTATATCAGTTTGATGTAAAAAATGCTTTTCTCCATGGAGAGCTAAAAGATGAGGTTTACATGGAAGCACCGCCTGGGTTCTCGTCGGATTTCAGAGAAGGCGAAGGTTGTAGATTGCGAAAAGCTTTATATGGTCTAAAACAATCTCCACGCGCATGGTTTGAAAGATTTACGATAGCCATAAAGAAATATGGGTATCGTCAAAGTAAGTCTGATCATACCTTGTTTCTTAAAAGACGAGGAAAGCTCATAACATGTTTGATCATCTATGTGGATGACATGATAATTACTGGCAGTGACATAGAAGAGATGGCTATATTGAAAGGCAAGCTATTCTAGGAATTCGACATGAAAGATCTTGGAGAACTTAATTTTTTCCTTGGCATTGAAGTTCTCAAATCTCAAGAGGAGATATTTATTTGTCAAAAGAAGTATATCCTTGATCTTTTAGTTGGAACTGGATTAATGGATTGCAAACCGGCTGTCACTCCGATGATGGTTAACCACGGACTTCAAATTAGTGAGGGAGGAATACAAGCTGATCATGATAAGTACCGAAGACTTGTAGGCAGACTTATATACCTCGCACTCACAAGACCTGATATTGCATATGCTGTCGGAGTGGTAAGTCAGTTCATGCACAAACCACATAAGGAACACTGGGATGCGGCTATCCGAATTGTGAGATATCTTAAGGGGACCATTAATATGGGAGTTACATTCAAAAAAACATGGTCATTTAGATATTCAAGCCTACACAGATGCCGATTGGGCAGGGAATCCAAACGATCGAAAATCCACTTCAGGGTATTTTACCTTTGTTGGAGGTAATTTGGTCACATGGAAAAGCAAGAAACAAAAGGTAGTTGCTCTATCAAGTGCAGAAGCAGAATTTAGAGGGATCACTCGAGGAATTACTGAAGTTCTTTGGCTAAGAAAACTCCTTAAAGATTTGGGGTATCCGCCGAAGGGTAAATGTAGACTGATGTGCAATAATACCGCCGTTATTCGTATATCAGAGAATCCAGTACAACATGATCGTACCAAGCACATCGAGATTGATCGTCACTTTATCAAACAGAAACTCGAGGCAGATATCATCAGTCTTCCATATGTCCGATCTGAAGATCAATTGGCAGACATTCTCACAAAAGTAGTACCAGCTGGAGTCTTTCAAGCAACATTAAGCAAGTTAAACATCCGAAACGGATGATTCAACTTGAGGGGGAGTGTTAGAAATGTCAAACAAATGAATAGTGTCAAACAAAAGAATATTATTGATGACTAGGATCATATCCTTGATTGAAATCAAATTACCAATCAAAGATATTTGATTATCTTCCACTTACCTTCTTTGATTGTCTTGATTATTTACTTTGTAATATTTATACTCATCATTTTGATGATGAATTGAATAAGATGAATATTATGCTGTGAATTCATTCTAATATTTCTAATAATATAAATGTAATGGAGTGTGAAACATAGAATTAAATATATTTTCTGTGTCTCTTTCCAATAAACAAAAGAAGAAATCAAAGCATCTAACCTACTGCCACAAACAAAAAAAACATTTTTCTTAACAAAATATACAAACATACACAAATCCCAACACCTCACCTCAAATCCTGCAACTTTGGCATGAGACATTTCACAATTCAACCATTACCATTCTTTTCTGCGACATCTCGATTCCTGCACATTTGACCCACATCTTCTAGAATACAAACAGATCATTAAACATCAAGACACCACCAGAAGACTATAAGCAATTGTAAATATATACTCTACACTTACAAAACCTGTCAAGTACTCTTGGCATACATTAAAAGAAGTAATATCGATATTGATATGCGCTCACAAAAATTAATATATAATATATAATTTAAGTAAGGAACAACATACAATAATTTAAGTAAAGAATTCTATCATTTTAGATCATACGTTGAATTCTGAGATGCTGCCATTTTCAACTCTGACATGGTTGGGAAAGAAAATAGAGGCAAATTTGGAAGGATATAAATTATTTTAGGGAAAAAGTAAATATATTAATCATGTAGGCTATGGCTAAGCGTTCTTCTATTTTACATGTTTTGTATGCAAATGTGATATTTATTCTTTGGAAAATCATTTCCAATTGAGGAAAGAAGTCTTTGAAATATTGTTCCTTAGTCTAGTCATGTAATGTAAACTTATGAAAAATTAGCTACCTGTGTTGATGTATTTGAACACTTCTTTTGGAGTCAATAGAGTGACAAACTGGTTCGTGAATGTCTTCCACCGTTTATTCATCTTCATAAAAAAAGTTTTAAAATTGTCAGATGCTAAAATGTTTTTTTTTCATTCATTTGCCTGCAAATTACAAAACATGATAACTCATCTTTTTCATTAAGACATAAAAAATACTCTCTCCGTCCCAAAAAGTCTTTCCTGTTTCATTTTTTGCGCATCCCATAAAACACTTCTATCCCGCCTTGAATGCCAAAAAAACTTTCAAAATAACTTCTACCCACAATAAAGAAGAAATGTTGTAAATTTTAGGCATTTTAGATGTCGGTAGAAGTGTTTTATAGGATGTGCAAAAAATGAAACAGGAAAGACTTTTTGGGACGGAGGGAGTAGAGCATATCATACTTGTCTTCTAGAACTAACAAATTGAAAGCCCCTTGGCTTGTACTTATCCAAATGCCTTCGCCACATATTTTTCACCCCCTCCCACTATGCTTTGGATCCAATATTAGATCATGCAAAAATCACACACTATGCTTTATCTTCATATAAAAATAACACACTATGTATTCTCCATACATAGCCAGTTAGCCACAATATCATTATATCACCAATATGATCCACACGCAAAAAATATCATCCAAGATCCAATCTAATAATAGCCATAATATAAATAATGAGAAGGAATATGGTGAATTATGAGACTTTGACTTACATGTTCGTCCATAAACACCATCTCAATTGAATTTGTAGTCTTCTCCAGACCATGATCCTCCAACACTCACTGGTTGGAGTGATTTTTGACAATGAATGGATGGTCTTCAACATGTATGGAACAAAAATAATAATAATAATAATAATAATAATAATAATAATAATGGCGATGATGATGATGATGATAATAATTCTTGATGGGATCTGATTTTAATAAGTCCTGATCTGATCTGATTGGATCTGATCTGATCTGGTCTGATCTGATCTGATCTGATTTTAATAAGAATAAGAAAAAATAAGAAAAAAATAAGTTAAACAGAACGGGGCCTTAGTCGTAGAAGTGGATGCGTGTAAGTTGACGTGTAATTAAAATAGAATTCTAAACTGCCACATGTCAAAATTCTAGGCTATAAACTCTCAAATATTATATTAAAGGATATTAAATGTTCCATCAATAGTAAAATTAATAGTAATTTTTTTCTCATTAAGTGAGCAACTGGGAGTGGTTTTGTATAGATAGAGTGTTTCTATGATTGTCATAAAACTTTGTTTTGAAGTGATAATATTATGTATTAGGGTTCAAAAAGAATTGGTTTGATTGCAATTGTCATTTATACTAATTTGTGATGTGAAGTATTAAAAAAATTCATTTGTCCGAGCAAAAAATCTAAGTGTCTCATTCAATCCCAACTTTTGAATCACCTTTGGGTTAAAAACAGTAAACGCAAATTCATGTTTGAAAAAAAAAACATGAGCAAAAAAACGCGGAAAAAGTAACGTGGACGGCAGGATTCGAACCTGCGCGGGCAGAGCCCACATGATTTCTAGTCATGCCCGATAACCACTCCGGCACGTCCACATTATTTGTTATCCAATTGCTTGGGTAAATATATAAACAAATACGCCGTATAAAAGAGCAAAAGGAGAAAAACAAAGAAAATCTTCGCCCTCATTCTGATCGCTAACACTTTCCCTCGAAAAAATTCCGCAAACGCATACTCAAGATTGTTCTTCATCGAATGAAGATTTATCTCTTTACCCGATCCATTCTAGTACTTGGGCTCCAAGGTATCCCTCGTTTTCGATGATTAGCTTGCACGTGTTATAAAAGATTGTACAGATTGAATGGACGGGGAATTTGAACGAACCTGCAATTAAAATATGAAATAAATCTGAATTTATAATTTATTCGAACTAATTACAATAAGTATAACAAAATAAAACTCGCTTTCAAACTTCAAAATCCTTGCTTGACAAAAAGAACATTATGCACTGGATTGAAGCTGCGAACGAGGACATACCTTATGAAACAAAATCTCCAAAATTGAAAACATTAGAAGGGAAGCAGAGTCGTTGGAACAAGCCTTAAGGTAATAGTACCCGTCTATAGTACTGGAAAATATGTGCACTTTCCTCCTATGATAAAACAACTTTCGTGTAGGGAAAATATGGGCACTTTCCTTTGATAGACCAACCTCACACATACGAACGAGAACATTGTTGGATTGATGCTGACCGGAAAATTTGGAGGGAGTTATCAAAAAAATTGGCCGGAAAACCAAGAGCTCTCTTACAATATGTTTGGTTCAAGGATTTTGGCTCGGTAAAGAAAAGAATATATGAGAGAAACCTTTTTTTGTTTGGTTAGTGAGAAAAAGAAAATAAAAATAAGAGGAAAAGAAAAGTGGATAGAAAATGAATTTATAAAGTGGAAAGGCATTTTCCTCCCACATTCAGATGGAAAATGAGAGAATCGATCGCTCACTCGTCTCTAAACCCTGATAGTCTTATCATCGTTGTCGCTGAACCCTGCCATGTTTTCTCTCTATAAACAATCGCGCCTCTCAGCTCTCAAGCGATCGCAACCCTAATCTCGAAAATGAAGGTGGGTGGAGTTTTCTCAAGTACAACTTACAATGTTGTATAAAAAATGTGTGTCGTCTATGTTTAATATCCTATGTGGTCTTACTCATATAAGGAATCGTCTTAAGACATTGTAGAAACACCTTAGCATGGTTAAAGATATTATTCAAAATGGCAACGGATTTAGTTTAATTTTTCAACCAAAATGCTTGAAGCTGAGGAAGGGAAGTAAAGAAGAAGGGTATGAATAACACAATTTTTTTTGAAAAACATTGGAATTTGTTTTGATACGGAGTATATAAAGTATAAACCCAAAAAGTTATCCCTCAAAAAAGAAAGATCCAAAAAGTTTGGGAATATCATCCTACTGTGTGCAAACTAATTCCTCCACAAACTTAAATTGGTATACTCCATGCATTAAAAATCTTGTATTTTAACATGGGCTAAAATCCCTAGCTTGTCTCATTTTGGCTTGAACTTTTTAACATTAGTTCAATAACTAATCAGTGGCTCTTTTCAGCACTTTTTTACACATTTATTACTTTGCCCTCTTTTGTTAATAAACACTTATTTTCTTGATAGACAAAGCCAATAGCTACATTTTTGAAATATAATCCAATTCCATGCTATGAAATCTTGGGTGAGTAATTTGGAAAAGACCGTGCTACAGGAGTGCCAAACAACGACAGATGCAATGGGCAAAAGAACAAAATTATATGGAGGAAAATGAGGAAGATGCATTGAATGATGAAGTTGGTAAACAAAATAATAATGAAGAATCTTCTACATCAAAGATCGAAGAACCAAAGAAGAAGACAAGAATGGTAGGTGTAGTAAGCCAAGAAATATCACCTAGCATATGCTAAGGTTCTACTGCAATTAAACTTGGTAACCAACGCAATTATACTGAAGTAGATTTGTTCGATGAGATTGCTTCAGTTGGAGGAATGTCAGAGTTTTCTCAAATGACTATATCAAAAACTTACAGGTAACGTGAGTGGTGCTTGTGCTTTCCACAAGTGTCCAATGGTGCACAAAAAGTCGTGGCTACGCATAAATTTTGGTGAAGAAATTTCTCATGATGAATCGATGTAAGGGGCTGTTTGGCAACTTCTGAATAGGTAAGTGCTGAACCAGTAAGAGGTCTGAACCATTAAGTGCTGAACCAGTAAGAGGTCTGAACCATTAAGAGCTAGTATATTGCTTAACTATTCAGATGCAAATGTCTGATCAATTCAGATAAGAGGTCTTAACCATTCAGACTCTGAATAATACTTAACCATTCAGAGGCAAATCTCTTAACCATTCAGACATCTGAACCATTAAGAGGCTGAAACAAACAGTCTGAACCATTAAGTGCTGAACCATTCAGACATCTGAACCATCAAGAGGCCGAAACAAACAGCCCCTAAATGTTCTGTTATTTAGCCTCTGCTGCTCTTTAGCTCCGTGATTGTGCACCCTGCTCTATGTCTGGACAAGGGATGACTTATTATTTTCGTTTATTATGCTTTATGCATATAGAGATGTTTAATATTTTGCCTCATGTTAGAATGGTTTGTCTCTCCACATTCTGGTCTTGTTTCAAAACAAGTATAATGCTTCCTTTTATGTGCTTTGTGTCATTGTGTGTGTCTCCTCTTATACTTCCTTATTTTCTTATTTCAAAAATTCATAACTCTTTTCATGAACTGTAGTACAGATTCTAGTTTAAATGGGTGAGTGAGGCCACATCTGTTGTGTCCATCAATGGCATTCTAGTAGAAAAACTAAATTCCTTCCATTTTGGTGATAAAAATGAGATAAAATCATTTTCTTTTCTTTTCCTTCCAAATTTCTTGAACCAAACATAGAGTGAATGAATTTGGAAAAGGAAATAGAAGAGAAAAAATGTGACTCCCACGAAAACTTCCAAAAAGTACACACTCAAATAAAACCACAAACAGTGAGTCTCCGAAATAGGAGGTCATAGATTCGAACAATAAGTTGAGAAAGTATGTGCGGACAGATACTCTATTGTAATGGATTCAATAGTACTAACAAAATCACAGACGTTTACTCTCAAAAGTCAGAAAACAACACTAGCAATTCTTATACCATCCATGAGATTTAACTTTATAAAAGTGCATTAAACTAAAGAAAATCACCAGCAACCAATTTGCAAGAGACCTACAAGCAAGCTAGTTCAACAAAATCAATCTGATAACATAATCATGAGAAACTGCACTGATCTAATTAACAGATAACTACTAGCTCATACTTGTTTAACACAGTTTTGAGCAATCTACAGAATTAGAGCAACAAACCAGATAACCCATGAAGTTTCACAAACCAAGATGGGCTTCTGGATCATCCAAATATACTGGTGAAGAGTCAAGGTCATCGGCCTTAATCGTGAACCTGTAAGAACTGATTATGAGAGGAGGGGTTGCTTGGTCATAATAAGGAAAAGAAACTCAAAGCATAGTGATAATATAACAACAACAACCCAGTTGGATCTCACAAGTCAGATAGTGATAATATATTCAAAACAATATACAAGATACAGTATAGGTAATCACTTTTTGTGCAGTATACGAGATACCGCACAATCACAATAATCAAGAACTGAATGTCAGTGATACAGTGTAGGTAATCGCTTTGTCACAAGTTATGAATGAAAAAGTAGGTACCTTGCAGACCTGCTTTTCATTTATGAAAAAAAAATTCAACAAGTTCCTTGATCTGAACATCATTTTTAAACCGGGCCTGGATTTTTGTCTAGACATTTTCAAAATTGTATAATACTCATGTTTTATGCATAATACAAAACAAAAAACTTTCCTAAAGAAACTTATTTCAAGATAATTACAAAGAATTGAGCAAAATATTTAATTCACAAACCCCCACCCACAACACAAGGAATTCCAAATTTCATTAAAATATTTTTCCCCAATCAAGCTGTCAAGGAACATACTCAACCAGAAGCTCAAGCTTGTAGTTGTAGGCCCAAGAAAGGTTTTTATACTCTAAAAAAAACTTCTAAAAAACAGAAAATCAACTTTGTTTTTAATTACTCCATTTGTACAACTTGAAGACCTTAAACATTGTGCTTTTCAGGTCAGTGGGCGGGAAAATCTTCACAACCACAAACAGCATTTATATTGTACTATGATTACTATCTCATTATAGTTAAACTTACTTTTAGATTTTATTATAAATAAATCAAAGGCTTGTTTTGTATGCCCGAATAGAAGTCTTCCAAACCACTAATATCAAGTTCTCATAGAAGATGTTGATTTGCTTTGGGGACGTGAGTTGCGGGATCCACCTGCCAAAGGATATAGCAAATTGAAAGTACAACCCGATACCAGAAAACTCATATCAACACGATGAGCAAAACTGTACTTAATGCATAACTCGAGCTTGATAAGACATCAAAAGTGTTTGAAAGATGATCAAGTAAATGAACTGAAATCTAAAGAAGATGGTTTTAGTAGATGGGTGGTCGATTAATTTGTTTTGTCAATGAACTGGAGAAAAAAGTTATGATAGATGGAAAATCTAGATTTTTAGGACCACAGACCAATTCAAAAAAATTTACACACTAAGTAAAGCTTACAAGATCCTAAACTCTATATGGGTGGATGGTTTGGAGGGGAGAGGAGGGGAAAGCTTTGCAGGTACAAAGAATACATTTATTAGAGACCTCAGACCTGCGAGTATATTTAACCTTCACATTTCACCTCATACAAGCACAGGGATCAGTACCCAGGCTCAAGAAAGAACAAAATTGCACTAATTTGTCCTGTAAGCGTTTTCCTCCGCTCTCCAGCTTCCCTTTATCAAGAAAGATTTAAATTGTCAAGAACAACAACAAACCCAGTATATTCCTAACTTCGTTGGGTATGGAGATTCAAGATTTACACAGCCAAATGGGAGGTTACAGCACAAAACTTCATAGAAAGTAAGAAGCAAGAGAAGTATGTGTCAATTTGATTAAGTCTAATATTTACCCAAAACTAGAGCATTGTCAAACACGACTCTTTTAGTTCTGTTGGCAATGGAAGCAGAGATTCAAATTGTCAATGATAAGGATTTTCCGCCGGAAATAAAATGAACTTAAGGGCACTCGATGCCAATAATATACACTCGAGAAATAATAACGATAATTTGTACTTAAGTCTACTTGAACAATATTATTTCACCACAGTCTCTGCTGAGATTTAATGTGGCTGGATTATTAATATTTTTCAAAGGCTTATGTATAGATAATCATTTATTATTTCTTAAGTGCAATTTTTTGACAACCAATGCCCCAAACTGCTGATTATTGCAGGCCAAAACCGCAGAATAAAACTAAAAACTAAAGCAATATCAACAATAGAATATTTTGATACTTTTGACATTTTCTTTAGACATTTACCTAATCGAAACAGTGTGATTATTTTCCAATGAAGATTGAAGGGTGCCTTGTGGATTGTTTCTTTTTACGTACAAGAGATGCAACCACACATGCAACATAATAAATTATCATAACTCAAAATGAGTGTTTATTATTTAAGTTAAAAAAAAGAGAGTGGAATAGTAGGTACATGCCTGAACTTCTAAAAAACTGCTCCGTCCCTTAACAAAGTTGGCTAATTGACCTCATGAAGTTTAAGAAATGTGTTAAAAAGTGAAACGTGTGTGGTTAAAATTTGATTAGAGGAAGAAGAAATATTATGAGCCACGTATTCTTTTCTTCAAGAGGAAATGGATTAGGTGTAAGCTTTATTTAGGGGCGCTCGAAAGTCAAAATAGGAAGTGTAAACTTTAGTTAGGGTTGGAGGGAGTAAAAATTTGGATTATTAAGCTAACGAGAATTTTTTAATGAAATATAAAGAATTCGAGATTACCTCCAGCTTTTCTCTAGCTTCATGACAAAAAGTTTTACATAGAATCTCATAATTTGTTTGTAGTCCTACCTGCAACATCAATTGCCAATATGGTTATAAATTCTGCATATAAATATATAGTGTCTGAACGTCCTGAAAGTAAAAATAGACCCAGTGAGGCACTAAACAAGTACAAACACCATATGCCGAGACATACTCTGGATGGTGAAATAGAAGACACTGTGTACCTGCATAGAATTAAAAAAACATGTAATACAAGAGAAATGTTTATATGTATAGTAGTTAGAAGAACAATATTTTGCATGACAAGTAGACAACAAAAACAAGAAATGTCACTAGAAAAATGGAATTTAAGATTTAAAATGCTTTAAAAGAAAAAAACTACAAAAGCCACTGCATGTTTACCTTCACATTGCAAAGAATGTATCTTATTGCAAGTAATACTCTATTTTCCTTTAGGTAATGTTTGGGAACTAGCATTTCATTTCAATTCATGTATTTCAATTCCAAATTTTGAATTCTTGAATTGCAAATGACAAGTGCAGGTATATGGGTTCCAAATTGAGCTTTGTTATGAATTAGAAGAATTTGACTCAAATCCAAATCTAAATATTTTAAGTTTCCCAAACATGGAATTTGAGCCGAATCCGAATTTGAAATTTAAATCCAAGTTTCCGAACATACCATTAGAGAATTTATTAATCGTATTTAGATACTTCCAGTGTACCACTGTTCAGCCTTCAAAATGCCCCAAGTGAACTGAATTCAAAAAAAACCTAAGCCTTCTTTTCAAGAATGGATTGTGGAGATGATCAAGAAACTCTGATCTACATGTTTCTTCACTCATTTCAATTGCTTGAATATGCCCATATCATGTAAATCTACTTTAACTTCTTTAGATGACTTTTCAACCTATATAATGGTGTGAGCCTATTTATCTCTGATTCAGTCGTATCGGCATAGGTAATGCATTCGTGTTACTATCTTCTTCAAGTAGTACTTTTTCGTATATTGCTTCCACTATTCAGCGGTCATGTCTTACTAACAGCATTTGCTAGCCTCCTATCAAAATATACCTCTGATGCATTGCATTAATAACTTCAAAAATTGTATGTGATTCTTTGCTTAACCTATTTATTACTGTATCAATACCTAAGATGCAATAGTGACATATACGATGAAGCTAATCACTTCACAAGGGGCATATGGCTGCAAGGGGAGAGAAATATAAACATACTCCTAAGGATTACTAGCATGGTTAGGGACTATCACATATCTTTTCATCTAGACCCCTTTATTTTTTACTCAGTTTGGTCGATTGATTTTCCTATGATTCTAAAAACCTACTCCGTATTTGATGTTGAATAGTCAGTATTGGTTTAATTGATTCTGAGCTAGGTTTGATCCTTGAAGAGTTGAAGGAATTGCCAATCTATTCACTGCCCTTTCATTAATGTTTAAGGTATCCAATTATTTAATCACATTTAGCTAAGGTTAATCGCCAATAAATAATTAGATTTTGCGATATTGACTATTTCAAAGATTTGGAAAATGCATTTCTCTTATAGTAGTATTCCTTCAACACCATATCAGGTAATACCAATATCATACCTCATTTCGAAGCATATGTGCCACCCATCCCATATCTTCAAGCATTGAAGAAGACAAATGAAGAGGAGAAGCACAAAAAGTTCATGGGCATGTTCAAACGGTTGAGCATGAACATACCGTTTGCAGAAGCTATCTCGGATATTCCATCCTTACGCCAAATTTCTAAAAGGTATTCTCTCTAACAAAAAAATGGAAAATATTGCTATGGTTGCACTAAAGAGAGAGTGTAGTGCAATAATTCAGAATAAACTACCTCCAAAGCAAAGTGACCTGGGCAATTTCATTATCCCGGTATCACTGGGAAAAATGGAAACTATTAAAAGCTTATGTGATCTTGGTGACTCACTACGGTGTCACTTCAATTAGCGGATATGTCTATCCGCTACCCTCTAGGTATTCTAGAAGATGTGCTAGTGAAACTCAGAAATTTTCATTTTCAGGTAGATTTTCTTGTTCTTGACATGGAGGAGATGGAAATTCCAATCATTCTTGGACAATCAAAGTTGAAGACAAGGTTGAGAAATTTCATGTCTAGAAACCAGAAGGAAGACACGGAAAAGAAGTAGATAAAGGATGCACCAACAAGAAGTACAAGAAAGAAAAAGTTTGGGGTGACGGCCAAATGAGCAACAAACAAATAAGCATGCCCCCAACCACCAGAAAAAGGAAGTATCGTCCGGCCTATGATGTTAAACTAAGCGTCGGAGGCCACCACCACCTCGACATAAGTCTCTTGTCCTTTCTTCTTTCTTCTTCCCCTTTCTTACAAGCTTGGCCAATGGTTTCTTTTCACAAAGGTGTGCATTTTAGTTGTTTCATTGTCAATTTCTTGTACTTTTTAGGCTTTGTGATACATTATGATGTTGACTGCTAAGATTATGAGCATTTATGCGCATTTTGAGTTGAATTTGCAAAACCCCCAAACCTTAGCCCCCCTCCCCCCACCTAATTCGAAATTTGCTACTCTTTTCACATTATTGCTACATTTTAATGCTTGGGTATGCTTCTTGATGGCTGTGTTTACCATAGTTGCCAAATTTTTGGATTTCATCAAACAGGGAGTTCTGCAAAAGTTTTGTAAAATTAGGTATAAAAATGGTATTGGTCTCTCTTTTTTATTTATTTCTTCAGTTTTGCAGGTACCATGGCGCCCAAACCCATCAAACAAGGCAAACACGCCAAAACAGGAAAGAAGTGGCCTAACGATGATGGCTCATCATCTAGCCGACCACCCCGGTTCACCTCTTAAGAGTTAGAAAAATAGGGTTGGTGGGAGACTTGTAAAGAAACTGCATTAATCATTGAGAAGCCAATCGATCCAGCAATTGACAACCAGTTTAAGCTCTCCAATGCCTTCACCATGCTAGGTTGGGCTGCCGTGCTTACCCTCACCAGAGTGTACTATCTGTAGCTTATTCGCAAGTTCTACGCGAATATCACAAAGAAAAAGGTTGCAAGGGGCACACATTAGAAGCCACGTCCGGGGTACAGAGATGTAAATTGACCACACTTACCTCAGATTGAAGACGCTGGACTGCTGGAGACGGTTCGTGGGTCGCAGAAAGGTAATCGACAAAGGCAATTAGGGTAATCGACACTAGACAAAGGTAATTTTAACATATATACACTTAATTGGGTTAATTAATTGGAGTAATTGACAACTTTAACCTTTAATATCCAAAATTTTAATTGTTTAATTTTCTAAATTCTAATCATTGAATTGCGTAAGCCTCAAGGCGCGCACCGGCGCGTACGCCCCATGGCGTACACCTTTCTAAGAATTGCGTAAAAAAGCCTATCGCGTGAAATCGGGATTAGCGCCAGTGCGTAATTTCCGAAAAAAGCTTCGAGGCGCGCCTTGAGGCGGGTTTGCGTTCCGCCTTTTCGAACATTGCATATGATCAATTGAACTAGGGTAGTTCCAGATGATTTAGACTACCACATCGAGGCAACTAAGAGGAAATTCGGGGTTGAGGGCATGCTTACATGGTCTTTGGGGTTGCGATGGATCCGAGCTCGGCTTCAAATATATCTCATCAGTTTCAAAATCATTCCAAGGGCATCAAATGCACCCGGGAAGTTGTTAGCTCCTTCCGAAATCCGAATTGACAAAAATCTAGTCTTCCCATACTCCCACCAAATCACCAAGGAACAAACCCCAAAGGTTGCTTTATATAGACTTCCTTTTCAAGATTCCAATGCAATAAAAGCATCATTGTTGTCAAGTTGATATAAAGGCCAAGCATGTTTAGCAGCCAATGAAATAAATAACTTGGCAATGTTTATGTAGCCACAAGAGAAATGAAATTAGAATAATCAATAACACAAGCCTGAACATAGCTCTTTGCAACCAATTGACCCTTCAAGCGAGCAATGGATCCATTAGGATTCACTATGACTACAAACACGCCCTTGCATCTAATAGAATTCTTCCATGACTAAAATTTTAGTAGGAAATATAACTAAGATATTTCTCGGCCTTCCCACACAACCTTGCTTCGACGAGCATGTAACCTAGAAAGGTCAATTAACACATTAAAGAATGACCGGTTGCCTCTAATGGTTAAACTAACAATAAGACCAAAACAATATTTCTACTTTGGGGACCAAAATAATATTACCACTACAGTGGAGACAAACCATGCTATTAACTCAACTATTTATCCTTATAATGCTGGGTAACTATTCAGGAAAAATGACATTCTTAATCTTATTCTGGAGTATACTGGAAGTTTTAATAGTAAAACAAAAAATTACCCAAGTTTAGTAGTATAGAGGTTCATAGCCTTAGCATTTGCCCTTTGAACTGTCAGAACCACCGCACCCATTTTACTCTGCAAAACAGAAAACTTTAGTTAGGCATTTGACAGGAATCTTTTTGGTAACATACAGAATTACAGCCCAATCCAAAAAGGGATATATAAACCATAAACAAAAGTGATCGAGATAGCAGTCACCTATTGTAAAACAAAAAGAAACACACTTCATATTCCATAATAAGATTTCATTTTAAACTTATTAGTTACATAATAAAGAAAAGATTTCCACAAACTAGGATTAAAGACCTTGTTGGCAATAAGCTCAATTAGGTGCATCAAGTATTGCCCTAGGCCCTTTCTCTGAACACATTTCTCAAGCTGCAACTCATAAACATAAAGAACTGGTGTATCTTCTTCTACAATGAAGCGGTAATGTACAAATCCAACTATTGGGAACTTATCATCCATCCTTTTAACTCTATCCCAATCCTGGCCACCAAGTGCAGACATTTGACTGGTATCAGAATTTGGGATCTCGTATAAAAATATGTAGTGTGCATCTGGTGCAACCATTTCCCTGCGCTTGACCTTCTCTTCATCTGGCCACTCAGATCCATATGGCCCCTTCATATTCACCTGTAACAGATGCTTTTTATAAATCACAAGTGAAATACATGACAAGACACAAGAGTAGCTCATATCCTCATTCACTCAACTTCAGATACCTTGAGGAGGCCTTGGATATAGTGCTTCAGTTGAGAAGAAAGTTTATTCCCACGACCGGGTTCCAAGTACAGAGACAAGCCTAGAGATGAAGAAAAGATTGTGAGTGTGATACAAGTTGTAGGAAGCCTGAAGCTACTCGATTGCAGAGATGAGAGCTTCGAATTTCTTGTCCAATAAGGGTGATCAAGAAGAAGAAGAAGAAGAAGAAGAAGAACGAGAGAGAATAGAATTGGGAGAAGAAATGAATCTTATAACTTGAACACCATGAACAATCCTCAGCCAAGACTATATAGTTGAGCTAATATCTAACTGATTTCTAACATACTCGAATCAGTTGAAATTAACTCCAAGACTAGTTATAACTCAACTCCGAACTGACTAGTTACACTCAAAGGCGTATATGCTGTATGACACTATCCCCCCTATAAAACAACCTTGTCCTCATGGTTGACATTCTTGGAATCTGTTTTGTATTTCTTCAGCACATTCCCATGTGCCATCTTGTGGGGTTGACCAGTCAATTTGATTAGGAATCAAATCCTAGCTGAGTGGTTCCTTTTTTCTGTTCATCTAGAAAGCACAGTCTCTGATGTAGGCATAGAATCAGTATGAATACCCTGCATCCATGGTAGAATACGTGGTAGCACTGGCCAGCTTCCCTTGAAAGCTTCCAAAAGGGAAACGTGAAAGACATCATGTATTTTGGCAGAGGCTGGCAACTGTAGTTAATAAGCCACCTTTCTAATTACAGCTTGAATCCGGAAAGGTCCTGAATACATGGCATTTATCTGTTCATTGCTTCTTTCAGTATAGTTGCCTGTCTCTAGGGCTGGAATTTGAGCCACACCAACTCTCCAACCTGAAAACTCTTTTTAGCTCTATGCAAGTCAGCTAGTTGCTTCATATTGTTTTGGGCCTTTGTGAGGTTGAATTTAAGCAAATGGATCATTTCTTCCCTCTTTTGTTGTGACCTGACCATGACTTCGGCCTTGGATTTCCCTGGCAAATAAGGTGAATAAAGGGTGGCTGACTGTACAGCATTCAGCCAAACGTAACCACTTTGCCAAGTCCTTCGGAGTCTAACAAACCATGCACCTCAAGAAAGTCTCTAAACATCTATTCACTATCTGTGTTTGCCCATCAGTTTGAGGGTGATAGGAAGAGGATAGCAATAGGTCTACTCACTGAAAACAAAACATTCCAAAAAGTGCTTAAAAACACAGAATCCATGTAATTTGTACACATTGTCAAGGTAGGATTGAGCCACTTCCAAGGCAGTGTATGGATGAGATAAGCTCATGAAGTGTGCATATTTATGCAATCTATCCACCACCACAGAAATCACCTTCATTCCTTGAGAAGTAAGTAACCCTTCAATGAAATCCATTAACACATCCACCCATACCTCATTAGGAATTATTAAAGGGTGTAGGAGACCTGGAGAGGGGGTTGTCTCAAGTTTGCAAGCTTGGCAGATTGTGCAGGTCGTGATGAAGTGAGTTACTACTTTATTTAGTCTCTTCCAATATAATAAGGTTTTAACCCTTCTTAGAGTAGCATCCCTTCTAGAATGACCTCCAATGGGAGAAGCATGACGGCATGAGCGCGTTGCAATATTTAAGGTCTGAATTTGGACCTACTACCAGCTTTCCTTTCCTCCTCAACTGTTGTGTCCATGAGTAGTTGGGTAAACCCAATCCGTTTTGTAGTTGCTGGAGAATCGATTCTAAATGGGTGCCATGATGCTGCAATCTGGTCAGAAAGATCAAATTCAATAATAGACAGAGCTATTTGCATGAGCTGAGCACCAGTTATCCTGAGAGTGCATCTGCTGCTTTATTCTCTTGCCCTATCGTGTACTGAACTTCATAAGTAAATCTCATAAGCTTAGAGAGCCAGAATTGTTGAAATGGAGTAGAGATATTTTGCTATAGTAACCATATTAGACTTTTCCAATATGTTTGTATGAAGGGCTTGGCCATCAGGTACTGCTCCCATTTCTGCACTAAATGTACCACTGATAGCAGCTCTTGTTCATATACGGACAAGTCTTTCCATTTGGGACCCAATGATCTACGAATGAATGCTATAGGATGGTTACTCTGCATCAGCACTGCTCCAATGCCATATTGTGAAGCATCTGTTTCCACCACAAAAGGCTGAGAAAAATCAGGAAAAGCCAAGAGTGGTGCAGGTGAGCGTGTGTTTGAGATCTGCAAAGGCTGCACTAGTTCCGGGGGACCATAGGAAAGCTCCCTTCTTAAATAAAGAAGGCAATGGCCTGCAAATAGATGCATAATAGTTGAAGAATCTTCTTATGTGTTGGCCACTGTGCAACTGCTTGGATCTTCGTTGGATCAGTCTCCACTACTTTTCCAAATAGAAAATGCCCCAAGTACTCCACTTTAGCTAGAGCAATTGAGCAAATATACACTTCCTCTGCTTAACATATATTGAGTGCTTCTACAGTATAGCAAATACCTCCTTCAAATGACATAGGTGGTCTTGGAAGGTTTTGCTATAAACAAGGATGTCATCAAAAAATATGAGCACAAATTTCCTTGGAATGGGTTGAAAAATGTAGTTCATTCGGCTCTGGAAAGTGGCAGAGGCATTAGTTAGGCCAATAGGCATAACTAGGAATTCATAGTAACCTTGGTATGTCTTGAAGGCTGTTTTAGAGACATCCTAGTCATTTACTCTGATTTGATGACAATTGGCCCTTAGGTCCAATTTGATGAAGATTTTGCCCCAGAAAGATCATGAATCAGCTCCTCCACAATAGATTTGTGAATTTCATCTTTTAGGTCCTCAAACAAAAAGCCGAGGACCTATGTTTAAGCTATATGATCCATTTTAAAGGCCCTTAAACCCATGATCCTCCTCAATCCCTACAATCCAGAAACAACACCAAACCTTAACCATTCTCCCCCTTCTCCTTTTCATCTTGGCCAAACCCATCTTCCCCAAAACCCTACCTCATTCACCCCTCAAGACCATGTTAAAACACACCCAACAAAACCCCCTTCATAACCCTTAAGTTGGTCGAAAACAAGAAGCCAAAACAAACCCATTTACCCCTTAAAACATCCACCCAACAAGCCCCCCACTATGTCCCCTAAACCAGACACAAAACATCCATTACTTAACAAAACACACATGGCACAACTTTAACAATTTAACCACCAAATAAACCACCACACCACATGCCAAAACAACACATGCCAATCCCTCCCACTTGCCTCATGGCCTGGCCGAATACAACCCCCCCCAAATCAGCCCATCAAAACAACACAAAAACAACCAAAAACTATATTAACTCATGGACCAAATCAACCCCTCTCAGTTTCCCACCCCTAGCCGAACACAACACACCAAAAACCAACACTCGTTCACTCCCAAACATTCCACAAACCATGGCCCCATCTTTGTCCCCTAACCACCTAATTAAACAACATAATAAAACGAAGGACCATTGACCACTTAACCACCCTATATTCTCCCATAATAACCACCCTATATACACCTTAATATCCCCCCTGACCGAAAATAATCTCCCCAAATGATCAGCCACAACACACCAAATAACCCAACCATTCTCACTACCCATTGTTCCCCAACCTGGCCAAATGAAGTCCCTCCCCAACCACTAAATATTCACATCAATATAGAGCCAAATCAAGTCCCAAATCAGTCACCCTTTGCCCCCTAATATGGCCGAACCAGCCCAGCCTAGAAACACAGCCCACATCCCTTAATATTTCCCCATCAAAAACCACAAACTAATGTCACCCAACACCCCACAAAATCCCTGATTCATCCCCCATGAAAGGACTCCATATTTGATTATTATTGTCAAAGATTTGTTAAGGAAAGAACTTGGTAGTTTCCCCTTTCTTGCTTGCTTATTTATATCGGCCATTGGCCATTGTTGTAACTCACTTTTGAATCTGAAATTTCCATCAGTAATACACTTATGTGTTTGCTATTTTAAACCCCTAATTCTATATCTTAAGGGTGGTTACCTTAAGTGTGAGTTTTAGGTTCTAGTTATTTAAATAAGTGTGTTATATCTTATTTGAATACTAGATTCAACCCCAAGTTAGGAGAAGAGTGTGTAATATCTCTTAACACCAACTTGGTTTATCCAACACTTATTTCTAGCCATTTCTAATCCCACCATTTCTCTCCTGATCCTCCTTTCTTTTCTCATATTAAAAACCATTAAAAAGAACTCTTTCACACTCCATTCATTTCGCCTCTTGCTTGCCTTCAACATATTATCACATTTCCTCTCTGAAAAACCACAACTCTGTTAAGACCCCTAGTTCGAGATATATCAGGTATGGAAGACTAGTGAATATTATTCAAGGATTTGAATAGTAAGTAGAGGAATTTCTTCTACAGCTTCCTTATTCATCCTTAGTCCTTGATTAACAGTGGGTTCTGCATTGTTGTCCACCTCTTGAATTTGTACCATGCATATTTCTGCTATGTTGCACAAATTTGTTGGGTAATGCCAGAATAACAACTTTGATAGCATGGATGGCAATCATATGTAAGTTTGTACACACATGATATTATCACCTTTGAAACACAAATGATAATATCTTGTGTGCGTACAAATTTCTAGACAGTTGTCATCCGGGCTGTCAAAGTTGGTGTTATTCTAGCCTATTTTTTTGTTAGTTGGCCACTCTTCAATGTACCCATCTTTTGTTTTGCACCCCTAAGAGTATGCTTTCTGCCCAAATACGTAAACTCCATACACAGTTTGCTTAAAACTCCACTGAACAGTACCGATGTTTTTATGCATTCTGCCCAAATACTTAAACACCATACAGAGTTGCTTAAAATTCCACTTAACAGTACCCAAAGTGCTCAACCATTGTATGCCCAAATATAGGTTGTAACCATCAGCCACTACTCCCTGGATCTAGCAACAGTTGCAGGGCCTATTTTTCCGACAAATCCAGTGACCCTCATAGTTTGGCATCCATTACCTCCAGAGATGACATGTATAGATATGGATGGATCACTGTCAGTTAGTGACTCAAAATCAGACATTTCAAACTGCTCATCTTCATGAATCTGTTATCTGCATCTGCTAGTGTTCTCTTGAAGTTTTCTGGTCTTGAATGTCTCCTCTTGCACTCTTGCATAACCAATGGTTTTGGTTAAAGATGTAGGGGGGAAGGCTTTGGCAAATGCTTAAACTCGCACCTTGAGTCCTGAAACAAAACTGTCCAATAAATATTCCTCAGGCATTGCAGGTCTTCCCTGAAGCAGTACACCTTTTAATTCTTCAAACTTGTGGACATACTTCTCTAGAAATCTTGTTTGACACAATCTATTGAATTCTTCAACAACATTAAATTGTGCACTTAAATCCACACTAAACTCTTCCCATTCAATATTAGCTATTATTTGTCCATAAACGCTAAACCACATTTCTGCTTTTCCCTTCAAATGCATTGCTGCTAATTGTACCTTCGGATGATGATCATGTATATTACACAGAGAAAAGTATTTTCTACATATCTTAATCCAATCCCTTGGATTTCTCACTTCGAAAATAGGAAACTCAGTTTTAAGGTTAATACAAAATTGGCTCCTACCTTCAGAGTTAGCAGAGGTGCTCCCTCCAGTCGACTGTCCTCCATTGCTGCTTAACAGTAGTTCAGTAATGCCACGTACAATCCTCAGCCAAGACTATATATAGTTGATCTAATATCTAATTGAATTCTAACAAACTCGAATCAGCTAAAACTTACTCCAGGACTGATTCAGGTCAAGACTAAACTGCTCCCCAAATTGCAGTGTAAGGCTATCCTGTTTTCCGAAAAATGATATGAGGTAAAAAAAACCTAATGAAAATTGCTGCAGTAGAAAATTAAGAACCGTTTCTGTTGTGATGAAGAAATGTGGGAAAACTGGAGAGATGGTTATCCACACAAGAAGCAGCTCTGATTTTCTCCTCCACCAGCTTCTTCTTTTCCAGCATCTGAAGCATAAAGAGGGATTTTTAACATATTATGAATGGATGCGCGGAGAGTTTGAGAGAGAAAGGGAGAGAATTACCTCCTTCCGCTTCATCTTATTCCCCTTTGTCATCCCTTCCCAATTCACATGGTGGGTGGGTTTCATTTGTTCTATTTTGATATCCTCTAGTTCTTCCACCATATCCGGTCCTAAGCCACCATCCCAAAACACAGAAATCGATTATCCGAACCGAAATATCCGGAACCGAAACCGAAATGATCCGAAAAATGAAATCTGATCTATAACCGAAAACCCAAAATGATCTGAATCGAACCAAAACCGATCTAAATAATTCATATCCGATTTAAATCCGAAACCGATTAGATCCGAAAATGATCATATCCAAACCAATTAAACCCGAAACCGTTAGATCCGAAACCGATAATACCTGAAACCGACTAGATTCGAAACTGATTACATCCGAACCCGATTAGAACTAAAATCGATAAATTCATAACTATGTTTGCCTTTCAATAAGCATATTATATTTTTAAATTTTTACTTTTATTTTACCATTTGAACTAATTACATTACTTGCTCATTCCCTCATAAAATGGATTATCTTCTTGAAAAAAAATACTAATTACATATAAATGATAACGTACAAACAAATAAAATTTACGTAATTTTTAAATAGTGAAGTGTGATATTCTTTTTGGGACGAAATGATTATATGATAAATTGTATAGAATAACTAGATTTTATCCTAATTTCATTCCATTACAATAAATTTTATTGATTTGAGAGTTCATTTGATTAGTTTCAAATCAATTCACTCAATATTAGTTAATAAAATTAGATGCTAGTGTTAGAATTTTGAAAAGCCTTTCTAGCGGCAATATTTAGTGATATCATTTTCAAATTTGATCTACGTCATTACATTTAGGTGTAAAATTAATTATATTTGAATCTAATAAATTTAATTTTATCTATTTTCAACCAAATACACTCAATAATTTGTAAATTTTGCACTCAATTGAATAAAATTCACTTAATTTCACCCAATTTTACTCAATTTTTACCAAATTGTATTCAAATGGAACATAATACTATTTGAATTATCTTATATCCGATCATTTATAAACATAAGTATATTAGTAAATGTGAGAAAAATTTGATATATCAAAACTAAATTTTAAAATCAATTTAATTATATTAAATTTATATCATAATTAAATATATTTGTTTTCATAATTTGTAGTCCAAGTTTGTAAAATATGACTAAAAAGTCAAAAAGGGAAGATTATTTAGGGTAGAGATAATATAATTAGAAAAAAAATATAAAATAATATGAGGTATTGGTTTGATGATAGATTGATAAATGTGATAAAATATAAAAAGAAACATGAATAGTTAAATTTTAATTAGAAAATAATATATATCCAAAATATATTTGATCTGAAACCAAAATATATCCAAACCGAACTAGACCCGAAACCGAAATATATCCAACTCAAATTGTATTCGAACCGAAATCTATCCGAATCGATTTGTAACCGAACCATATCTGAACCGACTCGAAACCAAACTGAACCGAAAAATGTTTAGGACCGAATCAAATTCGAACCGAAATTTAACTGATTCGATCCGAACCGAACCGATTATAAAATATAACCAAAATATATCCGAACCGAAAAAATCCAACCCGAAACCGATCCGGTTGCCACCTCTATCTACCACCCTTAACGTTAAGAGTCAAATAAATTTAACAAATGTAATTAAATCCTTATTTATAAATGTGAGACTCCAATCGATGACAATTTGACATGTGACATATTCAAAGCTTGACACGTGACATATTAGGTGGCAATTTAACCATATTTATTCTCTTTCATTATTTCACATTTTTTCTTTTTTTTCGAAGATGATACGGAGTAATTAATTATTTTGAACCCATGAATTAAAATTTAAAATTAAAATTATTTTCCATGTGAAGTATTATTTTAAATAAAAATTATTTTTCATGACTATACATAAAAATATTTTTAATAGGTTTCTCGGATTTGCTAGATCATAAAATTTACAATTTTTTTAAGAATAATAAATAAAATGCACTCCTCACCCATACATAAATTTTATATTTTTTAATTATACATCAACGTGATATTCGTTTGATTATATTTATTTAAATATTAAAACCTATTAAATAAAATACTTTCTTTACCTATAAATAAATTTTATATTTTTTATGACACCTAATGTGTCACCTAATTTAAGATATAGAAAAAAAGAATTCAATGTTTTGGTATAAAATCTTTGAAGAAGTTTAATTGTTAAAGAGAAACATTCATTTTTATGAAAATACTCTTTTCACTACAATACAATATTTGTTACTTGCTTTATTTATAATAAAACAATTGATTAATAAATGATAGGGAGGTTATTCCGTACTAAACTTTACCCAATTCGTTTCCAACTTCTTACAATATGCATAGATCATTGAGGTTGTGTTTCGTTCGCCTTATTTTTTCTGATCTGATTTTTTTGTAGTTCTGATCTGATTTGATAGGATCTGATCTGATTTGATATGATCTGATCTGATTGGATCTGATCTGATCTGATTGGATCTGATCTGATTGTTTCTGCTCTGGTCTGATTGTTTCTGATCTGGTTTGATCTAATCAATTATGACTTGATTTAAAATCCAAATCAATATTTAATTTGACTTTATAATTACGTTTGAAAATTGTAATGATAAATAATATTATAATATAATTAATATTTTTTATTTTATGATTTTTTAATAAAATAAAATTAGTTAATTCATATATTAGAATAATCACTCAAATTATGATGTAATAATATTTTTATTTTATGATTAATTTTTTTGAAATTAGAATATTAATTTAATATTTTAATAATTACTTCATATGTACATTAGAATAAGTATTTAATTGATATATGCATTGAAAAGTAATTAAATTTAGATAATAAATACTCCCTCCGTCCAAAATTAAACTTTACATTACGCGTTACAATGTTTGACTGAAGTTATTTTCAAATCATTTTATATGAAAAATGGTGTAGAATTAAAAAATAAAAATTACATATTAAAAAACTATATCAAAAGATCTATAAAACTAGAGGTGACATGACTATATTATTTTATCAAATAGGTGATGAAAATAAGCCAACAAAGTGAATAAAGTTTGACCCTGTGAATAGTGAACGTAAAGTTTATTTGTGGACAGAAGGAGTATATAGAAGAGATATGATTTTATTAAAATATCTCATCATTATAAAAGATCAAAATTTTAGAAACTTAAATTACACATAGCAAAAAAAATGTACGGAGTATTTTAAAAATAGAACTAGATTGATATTGTCAGTGTATTTTAAAAATAATTTTTTCAACGTCTAGTAATTAAGGATTACTTTCTCAGTTTTCTATCTAACTTGTTTCTAAAGTTTATTCTTTTTCATTTTTAACAACAACAACAACAACAATAATAATTCTTGATGGGACTTGATCTGGACTAATCTGATCTGATTGGATTTGATCTGATTCGATCTGATCTAATCAGATTTTAAGAAAAATAAGAAAAAAAATAAGCTGAACAAAACGGGCCCAAGTCCTAAGTAATAAAGAAAAAAATAAATTGGCCCAGCCTAACAAACAAGGAAAGCACCCGCCACTCACCTCCATTTGGCCCAGCCGAGAGAAACAATCTCATTATGAGCCGACTCCGGCAAGCTATCTGCTCTGCCACCGCCGCTTCCTTCTACCTTTCAACTTCATTCGTTTTCCGCAATGGCATCTCCCGAGCTTTATCCACTAGCATTCATTCACCCTTGTCGATCCACTCTCAGAATGATTCTGAAGCCTTAAAACCCCACAAACTTCTCGCATCCCCGTGGTCCACCACCCAGCTCCGAGGCCTCAAATTGCGCGGCGCCGATGTAAGTTCTGCTTCCAGCATCAATTAGATGTATTTATGTGCAGTTTCTGTTTTTCAAATGGCGACTTTAGGAAACGCTGTTTGTGATTTGATGACAATGCAAAGATGTATCTGTATTTGAATACATCGAGTTACAGTATGGAGTTTTTTAAATTTTAAATATCTTTGTTTTTGTGTTGAAGTGATCAAAATTGGAGCAAAATTGAAATTTTATGATGCTGGCTCTATCTCTGTTCCTCCTTTTGGGAAAAAAATCTTTTATATGCTTTCTTGGATGACATTTCTGTTTGCTTTTAGCTTAATTCCCGAGAAGGAAAATTTTCCCCGTTAATGAATTCATTCTGCCTTTTTGGTTTGTAGGTGAAGCCAGGGAATGTTATTGAGAGAAGAGGTTAGGTTTTGTTGATACATTATTAGATTTTGTATAACAAATCATGCACAAGACTAACATGTTTCTTAATTGTGATGGTGAATCAAAATTCTTTTTATACTCAAGGAAAGATTTATCAGGTAAAATGTTAGTTCAGATGTTTTTTAAAAATTCAAAATTTGTTTCATATGTTATGTAGTACTCGGTATATAAAATGCAATTCACATTGAGAATGGAAAATGACATAGGTGGTAAAAGCACAACATAGTACACAGGGAAGAGGAGGAGCTATTGTTCAGGTAATGGACATATATTTTATAGTTTATATTTTTTGATGTTATGATTTTGTTTCTAGTACTATCGCTCCACTCATATGCTTAGAAAAATTAACTAGTCCGATCTTGTGTACTGAAAAATTATGGAGTTGCCCCTTAGGCTTGGTCAAATTAACTAGTCTAACCCTATACTTGAAAGTTGAAATGTCAACTAGGATTTTTCTAGCTTTAACTTTATTACCCATTCGTTACACTTCAAGCTTGTTTTATTTACTGTTTCTCATTCTTCTGTATTTAATGAAATTCCCTTAGTTTTCCTATATTAAGGGTTCGTAATGGTTATTATTGCCACTATAAGTTTATTATAATCTAGCATTTGAAATGGTTATAACTGCCACTATATAAAGGGTTCGTAATGGTTTTCCCTTAGAATATTGTAATCTAACATTTGAAAAAATTTTGATAAAATAAGAAATGAGGTAATTCCAAAGAAGGTAGACGTGACCTCAATTGAAGATAAATTGAGAGAGATTCTACTGCGGTGGGTTGGCACGCACAAAAAAGACCGTGATGCACCCTTGGACAAGTGAATTGTGCAAAAGAGGAAGGAGAAGACCCAAAAAGAGATGGGATGACATGATTAATAGGGATTTGACATATTTGAATGTAGACAAGAGTTGGTAAAGGACATTTTTTTGGGGGGAGGGGATATATGGGATACATGATTACATGTAGGGAAAAATATTTGACATATTTCAAAGAGTTGTGTATAGCCCATCGTGAATTATCCCCACACACTCAAAGATTTTGGGGGGGGGGAGGGGGAATATGGGATACACGTAGGCCACACGCAACTCATGAACTAGCTGTGGGCTATGATGTTAGGACAATCCCGACACAACAACACAGCCAAATCACAAGAAAATAGGGTATAGGGAAGGTGTGTGTATGCAGACCTTACCTTACTTAAAAGTAGACAAACTGTTTCCAAGAGACCTCTCCAACTCGTGCAATCCAAAAGAAACAATGTACCTATAAAATGGTACGCATGAGTAAATGTAATGAGCCTTGTATGGTGTTCAAGCTAGACTCATAGAAGGCGTTAGTCGGGTAGTGGAAGGCCGTTTAGCGCCTAGGTCCTCTTTACGACGCGTAGGCATTGTTTAGTTAGACACCTAGGCACTACCTAAAAATAGGCAAATTATATACTCCCTCCGTCCAAAATTTATCTTTTTTACTATGTTTGGCACAAACTTTAAGAAAAGTGAAATTGGTTGGTTGAAAGTGATGCAGAGGAGAGAAAGATGGTGAAGCTAGAAAAAGCTTTTTAAAAAAGGAATCATGAACCTTTTTTTGGGATGCCCCGAAACAGAAAACAGGAAGATTAACTTGGGACGGTGGGACTGAGGGAGTAATTTTTTTACGATTTTTGAGATTTTATAAAATATAATAAAAAGCCATCTTATATTGAGTATAAATTTTATAGTATATTCGATGTATAACAAAATCTTTTACTGCATTATATAAGCAAGTGCATTCCAATTAATGTGTGTGTGATCATAAAATAAAATGTTGTGCATCAAATGATTTACAGATTAGTGAGGTATCATTCTAAAAATACAAAGATAACATAAATAATACTCCCTCCGTCCTGGAGTATTCGTCCAGTTTTGACTTTTGGAACTGTTCATCTAAGCACAACACTTTGACTTATCAAATTCTCTCAATGTGTAAGCCTAAATATAGTCATTTGTGATCTTGTTTGATTTGTCTTAACATATCGATTATTAATATATAATTTTTATAATTTTTTAATATACAAATTACAAGATAAAATGGATTAAAGAAGTGTATTGGATGGTGTGTAAAAACGAAAGTGGACAAATACTCTGGGCCGGAGGTAGTACCACATTTATGTAATACTCTCTGTCCCATATCTTTCTTTCCATTTGACTTTTCACGTCTTCGATGCCAACACTCTAACCGTTAATACCTCTATTTATATATACATGTATATTACGGAGTATAAAATATGATATTTCAAATCTATGTTTCGAAATGAATATATTGGTATTAAGTTCATATCATATTTTAATGTATTTTTTTCGTAATATGTGGTCAAAGTTTAATAATGTTGACCAAAAAGTCAAAATTGGAAGAAAGATATGAGATGGGGAGATAATATGTCCATTATTGACTAATATTTTCTAATATAGAGAAAATGTTTAACTAAAAAAACATGAATATAACAAAAAAGTTCTTTTGAAATTATAATGAGAGTCGCTTTGCCCCACCTAGGTCCGCCTGGGCACCTAGACTAAATTTTGAGCTGTCTGGGCTGAAATCAGGGTGGTTAGGCACTGCCGCACTACCTAAGCGGCTGCCTAGCCCACCTTTTTGATAGTGCTCCGAGCCTACGCATATCCAAGCTGAGGCCTTGATGACCGGGTCAGCTGAGCTGACCTCACCAGAACAAGTTGTTTCCACGTGCCAGTGTCTAGTAGTCCGATGTTGGAATCACAATGCTCAACACCATGGTCAAAGCTCATACATAACAGGCTCGACCGTCGGGTCCAAGTAATTAATTACTTTGTATGATGCTTTGGGCAACGAATACATAGGAAACAAATTCTTCATTTTTACAAGGGTAAGGTTGTGTACATTTTGACCTATACCCCAACGGAGTTGAGATTATACTGAGGTTGCTATTGTTGTTGCAGGGCAGCAGGGGTAGAAACCATTATTTAAAGCCTGATGGTAATCACACGTGTCCAATAACGTGGAGCCATAATATTATTTTATAAAAAAGAAATGACGTGAAAAAACCACTTAAGTTGTTGTATGAAAGATAATAGCATAAATTACAGACATTAATTACAAAAAATTAGTTTGCAGTTACAACAAACCCTTTATTTGCTGGGTGTAAAATTTTTATTAAACCTACATTTATTCTTTAGTGTAAGAAACCTTTGCCCGTCCAACAGCAATCATGTTTCATGGTAAACACCATAAAAAGCTGATGTAATGAAACTGACCTGCTTATAGTGTAACAGTTTCAGATTATGGTAAAGATAAGGAATTGAATTATTAATACTAATACATAATAAGAAAACTAATTGCATTTTTGGGGTTTTAATAAACATTTAGGGGCTGTTTGTTTCAGCCTCTTAATGGTTCAGATGTCTGAATGATTCAGCACTTAATGGTTCAGACTGTTTGTTTCAGCCTCTTAATGGTTCAGATGTCTGAATGGTTAAGAGATTTGCCTCTAAATGGTTAAGTATTATACAGAGTCTGAATGGTTAAGAGCTCTTATCTGAATTGATCAGACATTTGCCTCTGAATAGTTAAACAATATACTAGCTCTTAATGGTTCAGACCTCTTACTGGTTCAGCACTTAATGGTTCAGACCTCTTACTGGTTCAACACTTACCCATTCAGAAGTTACCAAACAGCCCCTTAATCATTTAGATAAAAAGTACATTTGGAACAACAACAACAACATTACCCTAGTGCCTCAAAGGCTCCTTCCCATTGCGGGGTAACGGGGGTGAGATCCCTATGTTTAAAACATAGAGCTGCCGTTTCCAGATGACCTATGGTTGCATTGACTTACTGCTACTTCACCACTCTGTATTAAAGAAACACTGGCAGTTCAAAGAGCCGCTTTGCTTTATTTCATCGTACCCCAAAACCAAAAAGTACATTTGGAAATATACGATAAAATGAGCTTTGAATGTAAGGGATTGGCAGTTGTTACTGGAGCCAAAGTTAAAGTTGTAACTAGATGATTACGGTTTTTAGGATCAGTATCCTACTTGGACTAGTTAATTTGAAAAAAAAATTGTGGGGATATATTGTTGACTTTTTCAACACAAGGTAGAAGTAGTTAATTTTACCAAACCCGAGGGCTGCAATAGTGACTAACCCTTTAATTTAATTTGAAATATTTTTGTGTCTCCATTGAATGTTCTAGGTAGAGCTGCGGGACGTTGATAGTGGAACCAAAGTGAATGAAAGATTTCGTACAGATGAGGCAGTTGAGAGTATGCATCTTCAGCTATTCAAATTTTTGTTTTGAAATAGTTTCAATCAGATTGTCATTTTTTCCTGCATGGGTTAAATTCTCTTAAAGCTTAACTATATTCAGGCATTCAGCTAAGTTTAACCTCAATCTAGTTGGGATCAGCCACATTGGTTCTATTTTTTCATGCCTTGATGATTTATGAAGTGACTACACATTCCATATTATCTGTACATTTTTTTTATTTATTTAAGTATTGCTTCCTAACATTTAGCACCCAAAACTTTAGATCATGTTATAAGGAGCTTGTACGGGCTTTCTAGCGTCAAGTTTGTGTTGTTAATGAAGGGGAACCTTAGCTGACTTGCAGTGGCTCATTATCCTAAAATGTTTCTGACTCCATAGTCCATTCCTTCTAGATATTGACAGTGTTTACCTCTGCAGGGGTGTTTGCTGCAGAAAAGACTTTTACATACCTTTACACTGATGATGAAAGTGGAAATATTGTTCTAATGGAGTAAGTTGATTTTTGTTTGTTATTCTAGTTCTTTTAACGTAATTCTGCATAGCTGATTCTCATATTATTATTTTGACTAGGCCTGATACATATGCACAGGTGGATGTACCAAAACATTTGTTTGGTGATTCTTATGTCTACCTTCAAGGTAATGAAATTATGGTTTTTTTTGAGGTTATGAAATTATGTTAAAAATAAAATTGAGGCGCCATATTTTAAAATCCCCCTATGGTATACTTTATATTGGATACACATAGAGTTTGTGTATTCCATAGTATCTACGATATTGCTGGTTTATAACCCAATCCTATTAATTGTTAGATCATACCATCTGGTTGTTTCACTCTATTAATTGATAGATTGCTATTCTTCACTTCTTCAAAAACCTGTGGTGAACAGATGACATGAAAGTCAGTGTGCAGATGTATGATGAAAGACCAATGTCGGCATCAATTCCAACACGCGTTACATGCACCATCTCAGAAGCTCCAGTTCACGTGAAGGGTGCTTCAGTTACCCCTCAGTATGTAGTATATGTACTTTCTGCTCCTGATTGCATGCTAATATGTATATACTGAAACAGATAAGCATATTTAACACTTCCAAATTATTTAACTTCCTCCAGGTACAAAAAGGCTGTTTTGGACAATGGTCTCTCTATCATGGTAAGTTTGAGTGCATGATAGTAAGTTTCTAATGGACTTTTTGATTTTAACACCGTTTGGATGCCACTCGGGAAATTTTCTTCTTTCGGTGATACATTAGTCTTCTAATATTCACACAGCAACCTTTGACATATGGTCTTAATTATCTAGGTGCCGGGACACATCTTACCGGGGGACAAGATAATAGTAAACACCACAGATAATTCTTACGCTAGCAAGTGAGTGTTTTTTTTTTTGCTTTATACTCCCTCCGTCCCAAAAAAACATTTCCACTTTCAATTAATAACTCAATTTTACTGCTACTAATTATTAACTTACCTATTACATCATATCTATTCACTGTTAATCTACCCATTACATCCTATCTTACCCACAATAAAGGGCAAAATTGGAAATTAATACTAAAAATACACATTTCGTAAATCTCACCTTTTTTTAGAGTGGAAAAGTTTTTTTTTGGGGGATGGAGGTAGTATTTTGTTTGAAACCTCTATCAAACAATGTGTATGCTAGATCAAACCATTTGCTTACTGATGTTTTAACATGGCTTGTTCTGTGTTCAGGGCTTAGATAAGAAGTCTTGGACAATTGTTGCTGCTTGTTAGGTATACGAAGCATTTTGCCATTTCTTACAAGGAAATTACTAGCAGAATTTTGAGGATGGATTTCAGGATTTTTTTTATTAAAGATTGATTTATTTCTGCATTATTTAAATAATAAATTTATGCTTCTTCTACTCGTTTTGTTTTACGAGTATAATTTGTAGTTAAAATAGAATAAATGGGTGTTCTTTCCCCCCTTATATGAGGACCCAATTATATTGGCATTGAATTTAAGAGAGTAAATTCCAAAAATACTCCCTCCGTCCCGCTATATTCGTCCACTTTTGACTTTTGGAACTGTTCATACAAGCACTTTGACTCATCAAATTCTCTCAATGTGTTAGCCTAAATATAGTCATGCGTGATCTTGTTTGATTTGTCTTAACATATAGATTATTAATATATAATTTCTATAATTTTTTAATATACAAATTACAAGATAAAATGAATTAAAGAAGTGTATTGGATGGTGTGCAAAAATGAAAGTGGACAAATATAATGGGACGGAGGGAGTAATTCATAATCAGGGGTTTTTCGTACGTAATTCTTAATTCTAAAATATTACATTCGTGGTTATTGATATTTAAAAGTTAGTATTCTATAATCAGTCTTTTAAAGACTATATGTGAAAAATATGAGTAGTATTTCGGTCAAAAGAATAATTATAGACTGACTTTCAAATATAGAGGATTACAAACGTAATATTTTAAAATTAGGGATTATATAGAGAAAAGCTCATGTTTTGAAGGACCGTTCATGAAATTCATTCAACTTAAAATGATTTGGGATGGTAATTTATCTTTGAAATATGAGAGGCGTTTTAGAATGTTTGGGGGTGCCAAATATGTCCCCTTGCACATTGAGCATGGCGGTGTGAAAATAGAATTCAACTTTATTTAACCAATACTCTCCCTATTCCTAAATAATTGCCACTTTAGCGATTTTCTTATAATTTGTCATCAATGTTTTAAAATGTTGACCGTAAAAGCTAGCCAAACAAAGAAGAAAGATATGGGACAATGAAATACTCTCTCCGTCCCATAAAGATAGGGACGTTTAGACTAAAATGGTAAAATAAAGATAGATAATTTTGTGTTGACTTTCCAAAAATACCCTTCATGTGAGAGTTAAAAGTAGGATGTGATGTGTAGATTATTAAGAAAAAAGTACGATGTGATATGTAGGGTATGAAAAAACTAAGAGGTAAAAGTGTTTTTTTAATAGAAATGAGAATGACTTTTGAGGACATAATTTTTTGAAACGTGAAAGACTTTATGAGACGGAGGGAATATAATATTTAGTATGACGATGAGGTATGTACATACATGTATATTCTACACAAGCAAGTTAAGGTTATTGTCATCCAAATAACCAATTGAGTTTTAACCATATATATCTAAGATATATGAAAGTAGTTCTACACCATACAATTTGAGTGTTGACCGGCCCTATACTTTCGCCCAAACAATAAAAAAAAACGCAACCACCTATAAATTTGGCATAATCCAACAAACAACCTCCATATATATATATATATATATATATATATATATATATATATATATATATATATATATATATATATATATATATATATATATATATATATATATATATATATATATATATATATATATATATATATATATATATATATATATATATATATGATCGAAGACTCTAATTGTATTCACATATATAGCTAGTAGTAATTATATATACAAAAAGAAAGAAGATAGGTAGCAAAACACAGACATTATCTGCGGTTAATAATTAATTAATTAATTTAAGAAACAGTATAATATTGTTGTTGAGAATGGCAAACATGAGAGGAGGGATTGGGGCGGCGATCATGTGTTTGATGATGATTGCGGCGGCCGGCCGCCCCACAAAGACGATAGATATTCGCAAAATGCCATTGCAGTTTCCATGCGGTCGTCCCGGAGCCGATGCCAAGAACTGCGTGCCGGAAAGTGAAGTCATTGATCGAGGCTGCAACTCCTTTCTCCGGTGCCGTGGCGACCGCCGCCTTCTCTCTCATGTGCTTTAATCATTTTCGGGACATGATTTTATTTATTGGAAACGTATTATACATTTCCTTCTTACTGAGAGGGCTCTTTTTTTTTTTTTTTTAAAAAATAATCATTTCTTTCTTTCTTTCTTGAGAAAGTACACTTTGTTTTTATGTGTTTTGTGCTCATAAATTAATTATACATATGAATTTTATTGTTCTCTACCTGTTATCAAACTAACTCCGTATAAATTTTTAAATATATATACTTGGATATGCATTTGTGAAATTAAACTACTTTCCCCGTCCCATATTAATTTTCAAAGGAATAAAAAAAGCGTCCCCTAAAAATTGTCTAATTTTGATATATTATTTTTTAATTTAGTCCTTACCTTATTATAAGGTAAGATATGATGTGTATGATAGATGAGTTATAATTAAATAATAATTCAAAATTACCCATTTTTCAGACTTGTCTTTTTTTTGCTCTTTTGTGAATATCTTTAATCTATTTTATCTTGTAATTTCTATATTAAAAAATTATAAAAATTATATATTAATAATCTATATGTTAAGACGAATCAAACAAGATCACACATGACTATTTTTAGGCTTACACATTGGAAAAATTTGATGAGTCAAAGTACTTAGATGAACAGTTCCAAAAGTCAAAAGTGGACAAACACTCAGGGACGGACCAAGTATTATGCTCGGATGCCTCCACATCGATAGTGTCCAAAATCGACCAAAGCACCTTCAAAGCTTTAGAAAGGTCACACATTGTTTGAAGTCTCAATTCACCAAAGTTTGGATAATATGTGCATAACGTACTTTTGTATGATGATCATGTAATAAGACTACACCTCGCAAAACAGACTCGGACCTGATAACTCGAACCAAATAACCCAGAATCGAATTCGAAATGACCCAAAAACTGAAAAACCGAATTAAATCTGAACACCCGAAATGATTTGAACCGAATCAAAAACAATTCCACCCCGTCATATCTGTTTTGCTGAGGCTCCAGGACCCGCCCCCTTTTTCGCCACACCCACCAATCTCACGACATGCTGCCTTCAATTGCTGATTCACGAGTTGTATGCCTCTCCCTCTCCATCTCCAGATTCTATTTTGGGTTAAAATCTTCCGAATATCTTTGGGTTGATTTCGTAAATTCTCGGCTCAGGAGTGTGCAATTTCTTGTTCGATTGGAATGATCTTAGGGTTTCGATATGAAACCCTTGATTTTGGGTTTGAAATGTTTGGATACCCCCGAAAACTGGTTTAATTGTTAGCCGTTATTTTGATACAAAAAATAAATATATAGATTATTTTCAGACTAAAAAATATCAATTATTTGTAAAGTCGACCTTTTTATTTAAAAATTAGGTAATCAGGTAGATCCCGTAAAATGGTGACCAACTACTTATAATTTGTTATGTTTGGACTTGTAAAAAGTTATGACTATAAGGATTCTATAATATAATAATAAAAAGTTATGACTATAAAGATTTTATGTTTATACGTTATTTTCTTTCATGTTTGTTCGTTGAGTTGCATCTCATCGAGTTCCAGGTCTGTACCATGATTTTAAACAATATTAGAAGGTGTGGGACAATTCTTGAACATATTGATTCGTATATATTTGAAGATATGAATATTTTTATAGTCATAATTACCAAACTTGTTTTTGTTGTTAAAACTTCAAATAAATTGTTTAAAAATGATCTATGGATGTTAGAGAAGATTTTTTATAGTTAAATTAAAGTTTGATAGCTTAAAATGCTATTTTAGAAGCTTGAACTGAGGTTGAAGACAAAGTACAATTCAAATTTCGAATCAGTCCGCTATAGCAGAATGGTCGACCGTCGCACGGTATGGTCAACCGTCTCACAACCAATATCTTGTTGCAACAATGGTCGACTGTCGCACGGCCAGTACTGTAGTAGCGGTAACGGACAACCATCGTAGGATAACGGTCGACCGTTGCAGGCCATTAATTTGTTTAGTCTTACTTTATATTGAGGCGTTCTAGCTTGTAAATCATGTGACAGGGTTTCGTTTCCTAGAATGGTTGTACCCCTCAATTCAAGTTGGCAAACAATTTCCATCCCAGCACAGCTAGTGGAGTCGTGGTTGGGATTCACTTGACGCCTAACTTAAGCTAAATGCATTATTACGATTAATATTCAAGGCAGGTCTTGAACTAATGAGAGTAGTAATAATGTCCAATCCAGGCATTGGTGCTTAGGGAAGGCTAATAGAGTCGTAGAAGAAGGTGAAGTAGTCGGTTAACTCTTAGATGCAGACTTCTTACTGTCCAGTCACATAAATTCTTTCAGAATAAACGTTGGTTAATGATTCATTCAAATATTACATATTTTTCTAAGGATTAAATTGAGGCCTGATATACATATTTTTTGTACTATGTTACTATATGTTGTCTATTTGTTTTATTTCTCCTTTTATTGTTGTTCTTTAGCTTAATTTGTTTGTTCTTCTCTTCTTTTTATTTTCATTTCAAACCCCCACCATCCTCCCCCCCATCTATGTTTCTTTATTATATAAACGTTTTAGGTTAGTGTTTAGTACTAGTTTATTATATTAAGGTCACAAGAGTAAACTGGTTCAAATCATCTTTCCTCATGAGATCGGTCCTTACTCTAGCTACTTATTTATCATTTGATTCATAAAAGGGGGTTAAGTTTAAGATAAACTAGTTTGTTACACCCTGACAAGGTCTCAACAGTAATGGAATAACTAGACACGTTTCGCAAGTTTACGAGATATAGATTCTAATATCTCCTAACAACTATAGGCAATGAAATATCTAGATGTATTGGGCGAGTTTATAAGATAAAGTATCTAGTATATCCTAGCATCTCTAGGGAATGGAATACTTAGAGGCATTTGGCGAGTTGAGAAGATATAAATTCTAGTGTCTCCTATCAACTCGAGGTGATTGGATAGATGCGTTAGAAGAGTTCAGAAGATATAGATTCTAGTATCTCCTAGCAATTTTTAGGGCAAGGTCCGCGTACACACATCCTCCCCAGACCCTACTGTAGTGGAATTCAACCGGGTTGTTGTTGTTGTATCTCCTAGCAACTCTAGGTAATGGAATACCTAAACGCGTTTGGCGAGTTTAGAAGATATAGATTGTAGTACCTCCTAACAACTCTAGGTAATGGAATACCTAGATGCATTGGGTGAGTTTAGAAGATATAGATTCTAGTATCTCCAAACAACTCTAGATAATGGAATACCTCGATGCATTGGGCATGTTTAGAAGATCTAAGATTCTAGTATCTCCCAATATCAGAATCTTTTGTGGGGGTTTGGTGAAGGTAGATTCGGATTTAATATTTCCAAATTTCACAATCCTCCCAAGTAAAATTGGTTTGATATCTCAAATTTTAGAGAAAACCAATCTGGGTAGTTTGGTAGGAACGATCATTTCAAATCTCAAAACCCACATAATGTCTTTTAGATTTCAAAACTCATCATATCAAACTTACAAAACTCAACAAACGGGCCTTTAAAAAAAGTACAGAGTTTTATTTCCACTAAAAAAGGGAAAAAGCTTAAGTATATTATGTTGTATATAGGTAAATACACAATGATGATTGTATATAGCTTCATGAAAACTTCCACTGAATAATTCGAGATTGCACTGGATTTCAGCGGAAAGCATGGTCATAGTCATGGAAGCAGAAAATTTTGTAAATGAAGTTTGATAACCACTTGGAAGCCAGAAAGCATAGCACTGAAGTGGCTATCAAACTATTTCTTGCCACCGCTGACATTAAACCCTGCTTAGATGCAGCAGCAATTCCAATAAAAGCAATGGAGATCACCTGTAATGCAACCTCGAGCGCATTCAAACTTTTATATGCCAAATTGCAGCTGGAGCATTTCACGGTATGGCTCCAGTACCTGACAAAAAAAACAAAATCCAGGTTTTAAACCTTCATTCTTGTGATCTGTTTTCTAAAGGCATGTTTCTTAAGAGACAATATCACTTGTTGTAAAACAATAAGCAGCAATGAGAAAGCGAGATAAGTTGCTTCATACCATTTAAATATTTTGGATTATTTAGGGTTCCTTGGGTGGGTTTTTTCCAAGGACCCTTCAAATAAGAGTGAGTTTAGTTGAAATTGCAAGAATATGCTTACGTTACTAAAATTGTGACTTATATTGATTTTCTAAGATTACTCACGACAACAATAAACCCACTTGGGTATGGGTCAAGAAGTACACAAACCTTCCTTTGCTAAGGAATATTGAGGCTAGTTCAATTACACCCTTGATGTATTGTTGCATTTACTGTCCAACATTTCATATACATAGAATAAGGGTTAATATGTCATTTTGGTTAAGTCTATTATTTGCGTGGAACTAAAACATTGTCAAAATAACTCTTTTAGACCCGTTGGCAATGAGTGCCTTGCTAAAACTACTGAATTTTGAATAAATAAAGAATAAAAATCTTTTCAGTAATAAAATAAGGAAAGTATGTGAAAATAATGGTAAAATGATTATCTTCCATAACTTCGGCAAACAAAGTACATAAAGTTCTACTTTTTCCATTATCAGCCAATCCAACGTGCCCAATTGAATCAATTAGTACTTCCTCCGTCCCAAAATGAAATTTACGAAGTGTTGAGAGGTAAGAGTGTATGATTGGAATTTGTTTAGAAAAGATAGAATTTTTGCGAGCCACGTGTTCTTTTCCTCAATCAGAATGTGAGAAAGTGCAAAGTGCATTTTGAAACACCCAAAAAAGGAAAGTGTAAACTTCCTCTTGCAGTCTTGCATGGAGGGAGTATTTAGTAGACCTATCAGGTCAATCCGTTTGGTTCAGTTCTGGTTTGATTTGTTTGGTTCGGGTATATGTTATAACCAGTTTGGGGCCGTGTTTAATTAAGTTGTGTACTTTTTTTGGTTCGGTTAGGTTACGGTTCAATTCGAATACGGTTTGGAATATAATTATTTTGGGTAAATATTGATTTGGGAACATAACGGTTCAGGTAGATATCGGTCCAGAAAAATACACATTCTAAGTACTAAGAACACACTTCTCATTTTATGATTTTTGTTATGATTCGGTTTGGGTATAGTTCGGGTCTGATTATGAGTTGGTTTAGGTCTGTTCAGTTCAGGACTTCAGGTTACATTTTGGGTTCAGGTCATTTTGGATATCGGTAACAGATCAAGTATTCATGTTTTTGGGTCATTTTGGGCTCGGGTTTGGGTTAATCGATTCAAGGTCCGTTTTGCCGGGTCTAGTATTTTTTAAGGATATTGGAAAATAAGGCTTATGAGCCCAAAAAATGGCTATGAAATGTCCACCAAGATGAATGCAAAGAAAAATGAAGATATGAAGGGGCTCAATAGAGCTGAAAAATTACCGGTCCATCAACTGCTCCCTAGGAGGAGATTGTGGGAGCACTCCACTAAACTTTGTTCTCCAATCGACTTGCCCGCCTGCAAACTTATTTAGCCACCTTCGAAAGGCAACGACAACGGCATCTGCCTTCGTTGGTACATAACAAGATTTGTGCCAATTACAAGGGCCAACCTCCTTTAGCTTGTGTTCCTAAGAAACAGATGGAATCAATAAAATTTATTAGTTAGACAGATATCTAATGCATAATGCATTTGTCCATCGTTTCTACCTAAACCTTTGTATCATAGAATTTAATCTGTAAAACCTTAGAATAGTTGAGAAGGTGAGGTTGCTTGATCATCAAAAACATTGTGGTTTATAATCCATAAAACAAAAGGGTAATAAAACATTTCCCACCCTAGTATATAGCAGGGATGCGGGCAGAAGGCAAAAGGAGGTGATTTTAGTAAAGCCTTGCAACCTTCCCTCAAGGATCAATTGAATCTCTAAAAGGTAGTACTTTATGAGTTCGAAAGTAAATCTCTTCAAGGTATTTATCTAATTACTGCCTATTTTTGCTGCTTTTTTGGAAACATGTTCTTAAATTCTAACAGTTTTTATGAGATTATTAATGTGCAATACCATAGCTCTTTAAATGAAACTGACATAATCCATTATTAGCAACAATCACAAAAGACTTCACTTGATTTACAACTTGTAAAAGGATGAAACTTTGCTATCTTGCAGTAAAAGAATGACTTTTCATCTTTTACTTAATCTGAAAGGATTGATAATTTTTATTTGTACTCATAAACCTAGAACCAAATACTCTTTAGATTTTAGTAGAAACAACCTTATAGGGGTGGGGAAATCTTTCAAGGTTTGCATTATTGTTAGAGAATGAGGTCAATTTATAGTAGTTGGACAAGTTAAATAGGTTTTAGATAAACAGTCTTGATCCTAGGCAACCTTTGACATTCTACTTCGCTACATTTTGACACGTGGCAAAAGAAAAATTGGGCCCCAAGATCCCGAGAACCACAACCACGTGTCAAATTATGGTGGAACGTGACACGGAAGGAGATGGAAAAGAGGACAAAGGATCCAGACCATATGACAAGTGCTACGTTTCACAAAATTAGACACTTGGGATTGCCCTTTTTATTTGTAAAGGAAAATGCTAATTGAATAGAAATAAAACTCAAGGTTGACACCACTAGAGACACTCAGATAATTACGTAGAGAAAGTGCATCTCTACGCAATTGTCTCTAGAGGTGTCAACCTTGAGTTTTATTCCTATTAAAGTAGAATTTTCCTCTACAAAAAAAAGACAACAATCCCAAATGGCTAATTTTGTCAAATGCAGCACTTGACATATGGTCTGGATCCTTTGTCCCCTTTGTCGTCTCCTTTTGTGTCACATTCCACCATATTTTGACACATGGCAGTGGTTCTCGCGATCTTGGGGCTCATTTTTTCCTTCGCCACGTGTCAAAATGTAATGAACTTGAATGCCAAAGGTGGTCTAGGATCAAACTGCTTATCTAAAACTTATTTAACATGTCCAACCACTATAAATTAACCTCATTCTCTAACAATAATACCAACCTTGAAAGATTTCTCCACCCCAATAAGGTTGTTATTACTAAAAGCTAAAGAGTATTTGGTTCTAATTTATGAGTACAAATCAACAATTATCAATCCTATCAAATTAAGTAAAAGGTGAAAAGTCATTCTTTTACTGCAAGATAGCAAAGTTTCATCCATTTTAGTGGTTGTAAATCAAGTAAAGTTTGATGTGGTTGTTGCTAATAATAGATTAAGTGAGTGGCATTTACAACAACAACAACAACCCATTTGTATCCCATAGGAGTAGGGTCCGGGGAGGGTGTGTGTATGCAGACCTTACCCTACTTGAAAGTAGAGAGGCTGTTTCCAAAGAGACCCCCGACTCAACGTCGAAAGTTGCATTGATTGACTAACTGCTACTTCATTTATTAAAGAAGCTCAGACAGTTTAGAGATCTATTTTGCTTCATTCCATGACACCCCAAAGCCAAAAAATAATGAATCTTTGGATCCATTGGAGATGATGGAAATATAATATTGCACATTGATAATCTCATAAAAAACTGTAACAACTTAAGAACGTGTCTCCAAAAAATAGTAAAAATATGCAGTAATTAAATAAACGTCTTGAAAAGATTTAGTTTTGAATTCAAACATGGATGAAGAACTACGTCCCTGAGATTCAACTGATCCTTGGGGGAAAGGTTGCAAGGCTTTACTAAAATTGCCTCCTTTCGCCTTCTGCACGCCCCTCTCCCAATTAGTTGATATTCAAGTAATCTGTCAATGTAGTATATTCAAGTAAACGGATTTCATTACAAAAATTCGAAAAGAAAATAGAATATGACTTTTTTATGTAAAATAATACTTCCTCCATCACTAATTGTTTACAAGTAATCTCATGGAAATCATCAATTATAACTTCATTTTTAAATATATTCGTTATCTTTGTTAGTTTAACAAAATTTGATGCATTTTACTTGTTAGGGACACTTGTATTTTAAAAAACATTAAACATAAAGAGAATGACCTTTGTTCAAATTGGGCTCTTTTTTAGGACAATATAGCTTTAGGAACAGAACTCTTTTTATGGGACAAATGGAGTATTTTAGAAACCAAAAGGCTTACCTCGACATGGAGAAGATATAAATCTGAGTCCAAAATTAGATTCTGTCCTATATGAAAAACCCAGCGTGGCACTACTCTTTCCATCCAAACAGCAAAGTTTCTTGGTGAAGCAAATATTACCCTACTGTTTCCCGGACTAACAGGGATGCAATAGAAAACTAATAAAGCTTGTTTCTGCTTTCTATTTAAAGATTTCTCCTGCATGACGACATACATAAATTTTAAGGACTAGGAATGTATGACCTTAATAATTGATAAAAAAAGAATGTACAACAACAACAACATTACCCCAGTGCCTCAAAGGCTCCCGTCATTGCGGGGTAGAGGGGGTCGGATGTACGCAGCCTGACCCCTAGGTTTAAAACATAGAGCGGCTGTTTCCGAATGACCCATGATGATGAGCATTGAAAGTTGCATTGATTAACTGCTATATCACTATTGAAAGAAGCGCAGAGAATTGGACAATTTAAAGAGAAATTTTGCTTTATTCCATCATACCCCAAAGCAAAAAAAATTAGTGAATTTTTGGCTCTAACGGAGATTAAGGAAATAATATACGGAGTATTTTACAATTACTAAAAGACATGAGTATTTGTAATACATTATATTTAATAGTCTATACCTCAGTGGCCTTTGGTGATGAAGTGGATTGACTAGACGCATTTGCCCCAAGATTGTAATACCCATAGTACACACAAGGAGGTGCAAAAGTGTTATAACCCACAGCCTGCACTGCTTTGATTCCATTAACATCTAGTTGTGTAATACTAATTTGAAGTGGTCTGCCTCCTTCTCTATCAGCCTTTAAAGTGCACGAATTTGGATGTCAGGCATATAAAGACAAGAAAAAGTATACCACAAAGAAGTATTTTGGATATGGGTCTTATCTGTTTGGGGTCTTTGGAAGCCTCATTATGCCATGATGTGCATAATGAACATGAGCTGGGTCCATAAGATTTTCAATCAGAACTTCGTACCTGAAAGATACTCCTTTAGTTGCCAGTAAAAATTGGAGAAGAATTTAAGGAACTTTGGGAATTTGATCATGTGATCTCTGGCATCCTAGCTTAAGCATATTTAAAACATTTGAAAAATTAGGGAAAAAAGAAAATTGTCATTGTAAGACTTCTTTGACTGCTCTTTGGCTTCTTTTCTTGGGCTACAGATTCTTTTCCCGTTTAGAATCAGTTTTCACTTTACCGCACCATGAGTTAAATAGTCCTATGAGTCAATAATGTTTATTTGAGTCAACATGAAGATACTTAAGAGTATATAGAATATTTTTTAATATTCTTTTATTTACATTCACCCAAAAAAATGTAAAGATATTGGAAGTTTCTGGTGTTAGAGTTCATCATGAAGAAAATTAACATATCTGTATCCACTTACCCATAAGGTAGGTCTCTAGCTATCATTGATTTGGTATATGAAGGATCGTCAATTTCCGGGATATAAGGTGGCTTTTTCTTCATGAATATGTCTTTACATACAGGATCTGTGTTCGGCCAAAACCAAAGAATGCCATTTTGTACACAATTTGGGTAAACAGCCACACATGCTCTTTTGGATGTATGAACCTGCAAACATCAGCAAAGATTAATATATTATTCATATTCACAGCAAGAAACAATATTTTCTCAGTAAAACAACTATAGGTTAGAGGTATGAATTTGAGAGAGGAATATGAATTATGATGCATTGATATAAATTATATATGATTCATATTCTTTGAATGAAATATTGATTATCCATATAGGATAAGAGGTGATAAGGCTGGTGATCCATTTGTAGGCAGAATGTAATATAGGTGCGGTCAGAGACGTGTTAATGCCAATCCACCAACATACTTTCCCCTTTTGATACCCTTTCCAAACCTTTGGGGAAGAAGTTAAGGAAAAATGTAGAGATGTCCGACCAAGTTTGTAGTCTTTCCCAAATCTTACAGTTTGGAGTTAAAGTGTTCAGCAGCAAGGAGAAGCTCCGCTAATTGCTTTGCCGATACGAACAATTATTCTGTAAACAAAACACAATGGACACCAACAAGGTTTCCTATGCTATCTACCACAAAATTGGTGAGGACAAGCTATGGTCTAGCAACTTTGAGAGATGCAAGTTTGTGGGTGACATCCCAAGTGGTGCGAAAATCTCCCTTCAAGCCATCACGGTCACGAGAGTCAACCATGGTCCGTCCGTTGCCAGACTATGCAATTTTTTGCGTTTATTAACACGCAACCCATGGAGACTCTCGTCACTATGGGAAGCACCCACAATTTCATTGGCAAAGGACTGCAGGGTCACTGTAAATTGAGAGAAAACAGCCATCTATAAGCAACACAGATATTTTGAACCTCTCCATCTCCCACTCCTTGAATTCAAAGAATTCTAACCTAAATTTATATTGGTTGTCTTTGATGATATTGTGTGTAGTAAATCGGGTGGAATCAGCTGCTTGTATGATGACAAATGTTTTCACATTGCTCATTCGTGGTTTAAGTAACTACATCATTTTATTCACAAATGCACTTCTAACATTCTAAGTCATGAAAAGCCTATTTTATTTGAATACAAACTGTCATTTCAATACCAAAAAAAAATATATTCCAAAGCTTCTTTTCATCATTACATTTAGCTTACTTTTTCTGGTTCTTTTAGTTAAGATTCTTTTGACGCATTAAGCAAACAAGTATAAGGAACTAGACAATTCTAGTAATCTATTTGGGTTCCATCAAATGAAACTTCTTAGTGTTACTTCTTCATCATCAATTTCTGTGTGTTGCATTATACGAGATGTCTTATTTGCATCATAAAGCCTAACAATTCAAAGCATCAAGAGGGGACAAGTATTTTAGCCAAATGGATAGATGTTTTCACCGGAGGCCCATCCCGGGGAGCTTGAGGGATGAATTTGCAATCGCCAGAGCCATCAAAGCACCACCCATGATACACACACTGCAACCTTCCCCACTGATCAATCCTACCCTCAGACAGAGGAGCCAGCCTGTGAGGGCAAGTGTCATCCATGACTTTCCACTCCCCCATGTTCCTATCCCACCACAGCACCAGATCAATCCCCAAAACCCTCTTCCCCTGGGGCCTCCTCTTGTCAAGATCACATATCGGCATCAACGGGTACCACTCTGCATACCAATCAAATCTCTCTCCTTGGGTTTGACCCTCTGTGACAAAGTCAACAGGGATCTCCGGCTCGGCCGAGATGTCCGTGGATTTGGCGGTGCAAATCGTGAATCCTGCGTTCTTCGAGTGAGTTGTCCGGAGAGGTGATTGGGGAAAGGGCTTTGCGGAAAATTGTGGATGGGGTTTGTGGAATTGGATGATTGGAAGCCCTTTGGAGCTCAGAGTGAAGTGAAATGGTGGATAAGCAGAAGCCCTCAGTGCTCCTTCCATTGTTGCTAGCTTGATTGTGGATGAGGTATCTTTGGCTGGCAGTACCAAGGTCAATATCTCAAGGATGAGGTATCCATTGTTACTCAAACTTCGGAATTCAAACTTCAAACGGCTTGGAATAACCTCACATTTTTTACCCAGAGCTTTTCACACAGCAGTGCAGCACCTACGGTTATTAATTTATTATTGCAAGTCTATTTGTGTAAAATATGAAATAAAAAAGGAAAAATAACAGTAAACCCTCAGTTAGAGATAGAAACCATCAATTTTACGAACAGAGTACTGGAGCACCCTCGAATCATCTTATGATATTAATTTCCTATGTCATAGGAACCAACCAAGGGGATAATAAATACTCCGTAATAATAAACTGTGTTTTCGGTGTCAATAATCGTATATGTACGTACAAATTCAATGGCGATCGTTATCCTTGGTGTCAACGTTTATAGATTTCTTGCATGGCTCATTATATAATCTGCTCCCTAATATATGATGTAGTGCAAGCTCTCCAAGACAGCACCATCTTATGATATTAGCTCAGAATCTCAATAGCTCTCGCTTATTGTGAGGTACTACGTATGAGAGAGCGAGACGTAGCTCGTACATTTAAAAAACTGACTATCTCCACATAACTCATGATGAGCGCCAAAGTTGCATTAACTAACTGTTACTCCCTCAGTCCCAAAATAACTTACATGATGTTTTTAATATTACATTTTTTCGATTTTTTGCATGTTATAATTAGTTATTTGATAAAATAAAATATTTTTATCACAACTTATATTGTAAAAATTTTGATGTATTATTTTAAATATGCAAGTTTTTTTATTCTATACTAATTTGTAAATATAATTAATATAAAAGTTAATTACAAAGTATTGCACATCATTTAAATAGTGTTAATCATTTTGAGTCAAAGAAATATTTTTCATAGAAACCAAAGTGCATATAATTGAAATAATCATCTGTTCTATGCCATTCCATCATACTCTAAAGTCAAAAAAAGTGATCTTTTTTGTGTTTAAATAGAAAGGTCGGGGCCAATGTAAAACACGCAAATTGAGAGGAAATATATAATTTGACTTGTAGTGTTGATTATTCAACTCACATTATTACGAAAGCTTTGAGAACTATACTATTTGATCATTTGAGCTAGCCACACCTAATCACACACCGACCTTAAGATTACGTAGAAGGGGCTTTGAAGGAGAGATTTGGACTAAGGGGCTGTTTGTTTCAGCCTCTTCAGCACTTAATGGTTCAGACTGTTTGTTTCAGCCTCTTAATGATTCAGATGTCTGAATGGTTAAGAGATTTGCCTCTGAATGGTTAAGTATTATACAGAGTCTGAATGGTTAAGACTTCTTATCTGAATTGATCAGACATTTGCCTCTGAATAGTTAAGCAATATACTAGCTCTTAATGGTTCAGACCTCTTACTGGTTCAGCACTTAATGGTTCAGACCTCTTACTCGTTCAGCACTTACCTATTCAGAAGTTACCAAACAATCCCTAATTGTGTAAATTATTTCAACCGAAATATCGTTCTTAGCTAGGCAAGAATGATAAAATAGTCTAACAAAATACACGAAAATACAAATACGAGGAATTTGATGTGGAAACTCAATTAGGAAAAAACCACGGGTCTTTTTTTGAGGCACCTTGCCAACAGAAGATTTTTATTAACATTGGTCATTGGGAGTTGTACACGGTACATGATTTGGGTTCGGAAGCCATTAATGGAAGCTTGAAGCTTCTTTCAAGAAATAAAATACATAATACTCTAGAGATCAGAGAGAGAATTGGGCAAGGTAGGAGTGTGTTGGCCTCCCCTCTACTTGTGAAAGGGCTCTCCTTTTATAAGAGGAGCCAAAGCATCTACAGATGAATGTTCTCTTATTCTTTCATTTTACTAAATAGACCCGGTTGGATTGATCTTTGTTAGAGATAGAAGAAGGAAACGGTATTGAAGAAGGAAAGTGTTAGAGACATAAGAATGAAGCGGGATTGAAGAAGGAAACCGAATCCCTTTGGGATTAGGTTTAGTATATTTCCTAGTTGGATTAGGTTTAGTATTTAGTATCTTTCCTAGTTTATTTAATTCTTATTTTAGTAGGAATAAAAATTTCCTTGTTTACTTTACCCTCTTCCTATATAAAGAGGGTTAGATCTTTGTATTAAACACCAATTTCACAAGCCAGTTCAATATACAGAGAATTTCCTCCCAAATAATTCTTTCATGGTATCGGAGCAAGTTTTGAATTCTTGAGACCTGAAACACGCTTCTTCCCCTGCCGGTGGGCATACACAATTCAATGCCTACCGGCGGGATATTGTATTTTTTTTTATTTTCTTTGATTGTCCTCCCTCATTCTTGAAGAAGTGGTCAGACAAGGGTTGTTCTAGGGAGACAAACAACTCTTTCTGCATCTACTGTTCATGATCGACAGGCATCGCGTCCATCGATCATTGCCTGTTGTTGCTGCTAAAGTGCCGGAACGGTCGACCGTTGCTGAAGAACGGTCGAGTGGGTCGACCGTCCCGACGATAGTTTCTCTTGATTGCGGTTACTGTTCACGATCACCCAGCATCGCATCCATCGGTCGTTGCTTAGTTTCTGTGGTTTTGAGTAGTTCCCAATTTGTACGTGTAGGAATTGCACGTGGGACCTGCCAGAGAAGCTTGCGCAAATGCGCGAACCGAGGGAACATTTCTTGCAGGTTTGGAGCAGTTCCCAATTTGTACGTGTAGGAATTGCACGTGGGACCTGCCGGAGAAGCTTGCGTAGATGCGTAAACCAAGGGAATGTTTCTTGCAGATTTGAAGCAGTTCCCAATTTGTACGTGTAGGAATTGCACGTGGGACCTGCCAGAGAAGCTTGCGCAGATGCGCGAACCGAGGGAACGTGTTTTTTATGTCCAAGCTGTGCATGTTGAACTCCCATGCTCCAGCTTGAGGGGGCTGAGGGTGTTAGAGATAGAAGAAGGAAGCGGTATTGAAGAAGGAAAGTATTAGAGACAGAAGAAGGAAGCGGGATTGAAGAAGGAAACGGAATCCCTTTGGGATTAGGTTTAGTATCTTTCCTAGTTGGATTAGGTTTAGTATTTAGTATCTTTCCTAGTTTATTTAATTCTTATTTTATTAGGAATAGAAATTTCGTTGTTTACTTTACCCTCTTCCTATATAAAGAGGGTTAGATCTTTGTATTCAAAACCAGTTTCACAAGCCAATTCAATATACAAAGAATTTCCTCCCAAATAATTCTTTCAATCTTCAACTAATTGGGAAATGTGGGTCGAGCCACGTATTATTTCTCATCAAGAAGTCCTTAACTTTTTTAAGTTGTGAGAATCATCAACTTAAAAAAGTAAATAAGTATTTCGAGCACTATCTTTAGTCTTCATATGTTGCAGGAAAGAAGATTAAGTTGAAACTTTACATCGAGGCATTGTTGTGAGTTTGCGAGCTATGCTAGACGAGCATAATGTACTAGCAAATTCATTTAGGATTGCGAGGGACAAACTAATGGAACAAGGAAATGTGTCTTTCAGCTTGAGGTTAATAGGCACCAGAAATTCCGATCCACACAGATATAATATACCATCAGTTGAAGAAGTTGCCACATTAGTAGTTGGAGATTTTGATCTAAATTTAAGAGAAAGAGACATTGTGGTTAAAACACACGAAGGTAAACTACAACAGATAAGTGAGCTTAATTCAACGTATCTAGGGTTACAATAACCACTTCTATTTCCATATGGTGAAGAGGGCTATCGAGAAGACATTCCTTTTGTAAATGCTGACCAATCAAATGTTGGAGGAAGGAGTGTTAGCATCAAAGAATTCCTCTCATTTCGATTTCACGAAAGGGAAGGTGAAAATCCTTTTGTCCTTTGCTCACGCAGACTTTTTCAAGAAATATGCATCCATGGATTTATGATGGTTGAATCGTCGAGATTGTCTTACATTAGTGCTCACTAGAAAAACTTACAGTGTGATATGTACAATCACTTTTCAGATTTAGTTCTTAATGGTGATACCGATTCGTTGACAAAGGGCCAATGCATAATACTCCCTCTTACCTTTGTTGGAGGACATGTTATATGATTCAGAATTATCAAGATGCAATGGTAATATGTAGGTAGATCGGCTATCCTGATTTATTCTTAACTTTCGCATGTAACCCAAAATGGTCAGAAATTGAAAGATGTATGCAACATAGGAATCTCACTGCCCAAGATCGGCCTGATATCGTATGTTGGGTATCTCACATTAAGTTGAATGGATTGCTGCATAATATAAAGAAGAACAAGATATTTGGAAGAATCGTTGGAGGTAAATCAAATATTTATGTGTATTATTGAATATAATCTACAATAAGTTTTTTCGGAATGTAACCAATTTTTTCATTGATTTATATAGTTGAATACCAGAAACGTGGTTGACCTTATGCACATATTTTGTTTTTTTTGAGTCAAGAGAATAAATTTCCAACACCAAAGGATATTGACTGTATCATGTCAGCAGAGTTGCCTGATAAGGAAACTGATCCTGATTATTATAACGTAGTTCGAGATTTTATACTTCATGGCCCATGTGGGAGAGATGCACCTCATGCACCGTGCATGAAAGATGGGAAATGTGAAAAGCATTTTGTAAAACAAATCAATGAGGAGACAAGTATTGACGATGAAGGGTATCCTAACTATAGAAGAAAGTTTGATGAGAGAACTGTGCTGAAAAATTGTGTTGTACATCTTAAGAATTGTTATGAGGTACCGCATAATAGATATCTCCTTTTAAAGTATGGAGCTCATATTAATGTAGAGTGGTGCAATCAATCGTGATCTATCAAGTACTTATTTAAGTACATCAACAAGGGCCATGATCGTGTGACTGCTAGTCAGTGAAATTAAAATGTACCATGATTGTCGATATATTTCTCCATGTGAGGCAGCATGTAGAATATTTGGCTTTGAAATTCAGTACAAATTTCCAAGTGTTGAGAGATTACGCTTCCACTTACCCATCAAACAATGAAACTTTTTCGATGATGATGATGATAATGCACGTGCGGTCCTGCGATGTGAAAGTATACGAGAGATCATATTCTTAGCTTGGATGAAAGCTAATGAACGGTATCCTCATGCAAAAAAGTTAACATATGTGGAATTTCCATACCATTTTGTTTGGAGCGATGATAAAAAAGAGTATGTTCCACGACAAAGACGAATTACTATAGGTAGGCTAACGTATGTTCCTCCAGGAGTAGGTGAAGGATATTATTTGAGAATTCTACTCAATGTTGTTTGTGGTCCAACAAGTTATGACGATACCAAGAATGTTAATGGTTACATACACAACACGTATCGTGGTACTTGTTATGCTTTGGGATTGTTAGATGACGATAATGAGTATCTTAATGAATTTAAAGAAGCCAGTCATTAGACATCGAGTGGAGAATAAAGATATTTATTTGTTACCTTGCTAACAAATAAATCAATGTCTAGGCCAAGATATGTATGAGACCAGTGTTGGAATTATATGACAGATGATATTTTATTTCATCAAAGGCGTCTGCATAATCATCTAGGTAAACTTTACAATAGTTTATTTTTTCTTCAAGACTAAGTAGTATTTTTCCAAGCATTTTTATTTCGTTAATGTGCAATGCAATGTAATTCAAAGAACTGATGTTGAGTGAAGATCAATTGAAGAATTATGGCTTAACGGATATTGAGGCATTGTTGAGAGTTCGCGGGAAGAGTCTAAACAAATATGTTGAAATGCCATATCCAAATCTGGATGACAGTTGCAACACTACCAATAAGATGATATTTGATGAATTACACTATGATTGTACTATTCAAGATTGCGAACATGAAGAATGTATGTCAAAATTGAATGTTCAACAGTGTTCAACATACGATACCATAATGAGTTCTGTGGAGAGTGGCAAGGGAAAGGTGTTCTTCTTATATGGTTATGGGGGAACAGGGAAAACGTTTGTTTGGAAAAGACTATTTGCAGCTCTACGATCAAAATGAGAAATAATGTTAAATGTTGCATCAAGTGGTATTGCCTCTTTACTTTTGCCGAGAGGTAAAACTGCACACTCGCGGTTCTCTATCCCTTTAAATCTAGATGAGAGCAGCACCTGCAGTATTAAGGAAGGGGGTTCATAAGTTAAATTGATAAGACATTGTAAACTTATTATCTGGGATGAAACACCAATGACCCATAAAAATGGTTTCAAAGCATTAGATAGAAGATTAAGCGATATTATGCATCCGATTAATGAAGAAAGTGGTGACCAACCTTTTAGGGGGAAGACAATTGTGTTTAGAGGGAATTTTCGTCAAATCTTACCGATAATTCCCAAGGAAAGTAGACAAGACTTTGTCAGTGCTATGATCAATTTTTCATACATCTAACAACACTGCATAGTTTTGCGTTTAACGGAGAATATAAGATTACAATTTATGATGCATGAAAATAACTATGATTCTTTGGTTGAATTTACAGATTGGATTGCAGATATTGGTGATGGAAATGCCAGTGAACCAAATGGTGGATGTGCTAAAGTAGTTATTCCAGATGACATGCTTTTAAGGTACTCAAGCGATCCAATTGATGCATTTGTGCATGCCACATCCCCAAACTTTATAACATTGTTAATGATCCAACCTACTTGCAAGAGAGAGCCATTCTTACACCGACATTAGATGTTGTTAATGCAATTAATGATTACATGACATCAATGAATGTAAGCGATGATTCTAAAACATACCTAAGCTCTGATAGCCTCTGTAAGTCAGACTCAAATGTGGATGTTTTGGCGGATTCATATTCACCGAAGTTTTTGAATAACATCGAGCTTCTAGAGTCTCAAACCAAGAGCTTATATTAAAGGTTAGTACCTATAATGTTGCTGAGTATTGATCAATCCATGAATTCGTGCAACAGAAAAAATTAATTGTGACTCAGTTAGGAAATCATTTGATCCAAAGAAAATTGATGACAGGAAAAAATGCCGATCATGAAGTTGTAATCCCTTAGCTTTCGTTAATTCCTTTGAACAATAATATCTTTCAAGTTTCAAAGAAAACAATTTCATGTCATGACTTCATATGTATGTTGATCTACTCTTAAAAAAATCGGTCTTCAGCCACGGTCAACTATATGTTATTGTTTCACGTGTCATAAATCAAGAGGGTTTGAAAATTTTGAGTTGCGACGAAGAAAACATTCCACTAGATTATACTTAGAATGTTATTTATAAAGAAGTTTTTCAGAATTTGTAATTATATACGAATATGTACTCCTTCGTCCCAATTTATAGTGTCTGTTTCGGTTTACGATGTTTAATTGAAATTATTTTCAAATTATTTTATATGACAAATATTATAGAATTAAAAAATAAAAATAACATATTAAAATACTACATCAAAAAATCTACAAAACTATTAGTGACAATAATACTTTATTTTATCAAATTGCTTATAAAAATAAAGAAAGAAGAGTAAATTTCATAATTGGTCCTTTATAACAAGGGGGTTTCCATATTTAGTCCTCTATTATCAAATATTACCCTCATAGTCCTTTTTTTAAGGGTGCCTTTCCACAAATTGTCCCTTTTTGGTCTTCTATAATGTTGGAGTTAATTTGAGGGCTAAAAGTATAATTTCACAATGATAATATATCTTTTTTGTCATACACAATTCCAAAGGTTGTTCCGTTTGTATCGTTTGTGAATTACATTTGCTTTCTACTACAACCATAGTCTACAAATGTGGTCTTCTGTCGGAATCTAAGCCCACAATCATAGGAATTTTATGAATTTTAAAAATTTTGAAGTAGAAAGTAATTTTAAAAATTAAATAAAAATTTCAAAACCAAAAAAATTAAAAACGAAAATTCATCAAAAATAATCTCAACTTTCATTTTGTTGCACAAAACAAGTAGTTCCGTTAACTCAACGTTAGTAACTTTACGGCGATCCAAAATTCGCAAATTTTAATAAAGTTGGATTATTATGCATCACAGTGAAAGCTGATACTATTTCTGAAAGACGGGCAAGGTTGAGATTCCTATGGATATTTTTTTTATATTATTTATTCTACTTTATTGTTGATGTTTGCACTTTGGTGCATTTAAAATCATATCAGAAATATATTGGCAGTCCCGATCTGGGTGAAGCGAAATTATGCATGCCCGGAGGGGTTTCATGGAATATATCCTTACTCGAAGAGTTATTTGGGTCCAGAAATTTTTCATGTTCTAATAAATATCAATTGCAAAGACATGTAGAAATAGAAACATGATCCCAACGTCGATTACACGGTAAAATCTAGGCAATGGCACGAAGGAAGGGAGGTACTCTCATGGCTCAAAAGCAAGAGAATTAGAGAGGTACAAATTAGATGAGATTGTTTTCGATCAGCTCGTGGCTTATAAAAAAAGGAGATCATGCTTCTTATCATTCTTATGTTGGCTCGACAATTGAGTAGTGTGTTTCGCTTTTATCGTTTGTGGTCACCTCTCGATTTTGTGGTGAATCTATAGTGTTTTAATGAAATTTCTTATTCTTCAAAAAATTAGTATTAGAGTACGATTCTCTTTGAGAATAGCGTTAAACAGTAGAGTTATCATTTTGAAAAGACTATCTACAAACGGTGTTTGCCATTTGCATTTTCAAAGTAATCTGCACCGTTGAAATTTTATCCAAAATATTAACACTAGTCTCAAACGATATTCCCAAATACGCCCTATATAATGTTATCTTTGCTCCAGTGCACTCGTGTGGATATTAGACTTTCTTGAGTCAAACTGGACGATTTTTAAACCTCAATTACATAAAAATTGTAATGTAAATTAGTATAAAATAATTTTATTATATTTAATTTTAGATATTTTAAAAGTTTATTTCATGGTATTAACATGTAATACAAATAAAGAGTAATTGATTACTAGAGCTTCTCCGGTTTGACTTGAAAACAATCAAATTAGACGAATACACTGAGACAAGGACCATTGGACCCATTGGTTGTACAACTCAATTGAAACAAAAAATTGCGGTGTTCAATTAAGTTTAGTCCAAAGGGATGCCAATGTTGGGGAAATTAATGAAAACGTGGATGAATCGAGAGTCGTGTATAACACTTTCAGATTGAATATATTTTGGTTGTTTGATCCAAAATTCAATCGGATAAAACTCGAAAGTCTCAAGAACAAAATATGGAATGCTATGAAATTTCCGAACACGTTCCGACCATGGACTTGCGAGAATTTATGGAGTTGCGATGAGAAGAGGAGACGCGATCGCGTCTCTTACCCAAGACACACGATCTTTCGCGCGGAACTTTTCAAAAATCGGAGCTATCCTTTAGGGAATTTTCTTTTTAAAGAAAATTTGAAAAATAAAATTCAATTGAATTTTTTAACATAGCACTTTGTCCAAAATAAAAAATTCTCTGCCCCATGAAACCCGCAGGAGCTACCGCTCCTTGAACCCTGCTCGGGGGCGCTGCCCCCCGAACCCTCGCCAAGGGGATGCTGCCCCCTTGGAACCCCCAATATAACGTGATTTTTATTGTAACAAACTCAATGAAGCGTGCACTCCGCACCACCAAACTTCTTTGGTGATTATTAGGATATCATTGGTCATAGTTTTTCCAATTACACTAATATATATAATAGCCAAGACGCAGCGGATCTACAACTATGGACGACAACATTCCTTCTAAACTATTGGTTCAATTTTGCTCTTTTGAGGCTAACATTGGACAAATAATAATGTTTAAAATAAAATAAAAACTATTACCATACATATATATGCTGTCCATAAGTGAATTATTTTATTAAATAAAAATTATATATATATATATATATCTGTGTGTGTGTGTATGTATGTATGTATGTATACTCAAAAAAGGATTTTATTGAACAAATGAAAAATACAATAGGTGGGAGTTGCCCGTCCCCAAAAAGCTGGCCAAAGCATCGTAACAAGGCACTAAAAAATGAGTCAAACCAAAAAAAAAGAAAAGAGTACAAAGATGGTAACGTGAGACTGGCACCAAAGAACCCAGAGTTTGTTGTCTTGCTATTGGAATCCCTGCAACCTTATCTTCTAATTGAGTTTTATGGTCTGAAAAATTCATTTCCAGCCTTCAAGTGATCTAATCAATCACAACTTGTCCTTATTAGTTGCAGCATCCCAAAAATAGCATGATTAGTGCTGTAAAGTGATCTACTGCATCTCCTTGCTAGCTAGGACCCAAAAAATAAATGGCTATCCTTCATCAACATGAAGATCCCAATCTCTAAGCTTAAATAGAACCACCAATCGTGAGTGCACACTAAACAAGAGCTTAAAGCTTTCAATCACCAATCCTACTGATGATCCTCAAAACCCAAAACTGCTCAAAACCCAAAAATAGCACCAAAGATAATAAATCAAACAAAAACTGATGCCCAGGTCATCAACCCCTGGGTCAGTTTCCTTTGAAGGACCAAAACAACATAATCAAAGGACCAAGAAACTTAAAAAGATCCAGGCCCATGGAGTAATCCTAATCAATCATGTTCTCCACATAAATGAGCTAGAACGACTTTCATATCTTCTTTCGCATAAGCAAGATGCACCGGATACCTTGCACCTTCCATTGTTGCTGCATCAATATACTCAAAGCTTTTGATTGGCTCTCTTGTAACCCTAACGACTTCCTCTGAGTAATTGAGGATCTGTCCCTTATAGAGAGCATCTAAAAACTGTTTGCTAACAATTGATTTTCTGAAGAGATTGATGTTATCCTTGATAACTTGATGAAATAGACTCAAACAGCCCTCGTCTAAAGGAACCTCTGCCAATGGTGTGTGCCTTTGCAAACTTTCCATCTCTTTCTCCATAGTGAGGTCAACAATTAGGCTACTTCTAATGTCAATCTGTTCTTTATCACTTCTAGCAGCAGAATCAACTCCATGATAACATCTCCACCCCTCATCCTTGCAAACTTTAACAGAACCAAGACCTTCTTGGAGAACATTTTGCAGTGGCTGTGGCATGTGAGTTTTTAATCCATTCGAGTTCCTCAATAATTCAGATAGACCATTGTTGAAAAGTGTTAGCCCCTCTAAGAAAAAGCCAGCAGGAATGATAATCTGATTATGCGAAGACCCCGTTTTTGACACTAGGCATGCAAAATGTCCAACACGATTTGAATCCCAAGAAACTTTGACAGAGAAATCCCCATTGTATCTAGATATTTCCCAATTTTCATTTGAAAAATCACGCCTGGTAATAGTATCGATCAACCAGTGTGCAATAGCCCAAGAGAATGTTAAGAATCGTGTTTTACCTGATTTGGATTCTGAAATTCTGATACACTACTCTTCAGCTAAAAGTTCAAAGTCTTTGCTCTCTATTGAAAGTGTAACCAACTAACCATACCGTCTGCGCTGACATTTGGACCCGAGTTCCGGCGCCTCCAGTATCTTTGTCTCTCAGATTTCTTCCAAACCCTATTAGACTGGAGATTCGCTGAACGTGATTAGAGTGGCTCGCCATAGAATCCGGATCGGCCAAAATCCCTAACCTGTTGCGGGAGATGACCGCCGCCTTCCCCGCTCTCTCTAAAATCCCTAAACGCCATTCGTTATATATATATATATATATATATATATATATATATATATATATATATATATATATATATATGTATGTATGTATGTATGTGTGTGTGTGTGTGTGTGTGTCCTGGGGAAGAAGGAGGGATCGTAGCCCTCAACAAATCTGGCAATCTACAAAGTACCGAAGAGAGGTCGATTCTCCCAAGGTCACAGGGTGCAAAGGTTCTAATATATCTCTTTCAATCCAAATTCAAACCAAAGTTTTTACTCTCCTTCACTATAGTTACAACAAAAAAATTTGTATTAGTGAAATTAGAAAGAGGAATAACAATATATGGTTTGATATTCATGGGCTAAATTGGATTCTTTAGCTTTTCCCCAAACAGAATCAGAGAAATTCATGGGCTATCACCCGTTTTGAAAAGCATCGAAAGATTACCATTTATCATGGTTTTAATAGTTGGGGAGGTTATCTCAGGATTCTTGAATCGAGAAGAGAAGGGAACACTTCCATTTTCGTTCCTACAGACAAAGGGGGTTTGGGGTGCTTCTTGGAGGCCATTGATGCTTTCATTGGTTCTTGTTCATTAGGGAACTCTTCTTTTCTTGTGGATTCTCTTAAGGCAGTGCAGGTTTTAGATGTTTCCCTCCTCAGGGCAAGGTAAGGCTGGACCTCTACCTCTGTTGGCAGGGGGTTCTAACAGTCCAGTGGACAAGGAAGAGATTGGTACTCCTCTGCAGCATGAAGATTCTCCAGGTGTAGAGCCAGCCAGAAACTTGCCACTTAGCCACGAAGAGCAACTGCTAATTGATGGGCTGCTTAGCCAAACTCCGAAGATGGAAGCTTCAAATTGGGAGGACTCTATACAACCGGAACTGGATCTCATGCTTATAGATGAAAAAGTGGAAGAACAGGCAGGAGGGGATTTTCAAAAACAGTATGAGATGCTTAAGCCCATTTTCGAACAACATATTAGCGATGACTTCGAGAACTCCCTTTGGATGATCAAGGAAGCATTACGTTCGCCCTTCATCAAGGAAAAGATTCAAAAGGGTCTTGTTTCAACTCTTCAGGGTAAGGCTTTAAAAGCGACAAGGGAGGCCATGAAGTGTGCGCAATGCATAAGAGCTATTAAGCTGAAAGGTACGCGACATCCAGTTCTCCTAGCCTGCGCCAACATTGATGTACCGATGATAACGCCATTGTGTGAACATCTCATCGACTACGAATAAAAGGGAGGTATACCTGGGCTTCTTAACCTATTGTTTTTTCCACTGGATTTCTCTTGGGGAACTAGACGATTTTCTTGGGATGTACATTATCTTTCCCTAGAAGGGAGAATTGGTGTAAGGATTTTACTCACCAAGGACAGTTGTGATTTCTGCTGTTCATGTTATTTTGGCCTTACAAATGGTTGGTGTCTAGCTTGGAGAGTTACTTATGTTTCATTTAAGGTGCATGTTGGGTAAAATATTATAGATTTTGATGATGATGTATTTAGATTGTAATAGGGACTTTAGGTCACCCCCAATATTCAATTAATTTTTCTTTTTAGAAATATTGTTAAAACCGAGTTCTTGAGATTTCCAATAAAGTTGTGATATTTCACTCTGTGGTTTGATGTCAATCTTTGAAGACTTAATCAAATTCTGTGATATGGAAATTGGATATCTTGATTGGATATGTCAGAGACAAGTAAGGATTTCTCAAAACAATTGAAGATCCTTTAATTTGGAACTCTACATGATAACCGGATGTCTCGCTACAACTCTCTGAAGGCTAAGTCATCCAAATTGGAAGACTAGCACGGATCTCTTTCTCACCCGGAAGTCTGTGAATGACTCTTCCGGATTTGTCAGCGAAAGAACCGGATGCCTCAAGAAAAGACCGGAACTCTCAGAAGCGGACAAGTGAGAAAAGACTTAGAAAATTATCTAAGTCTTGAATGAAGAAATTCTACCCGTTGGTAAGGAAAAATCAACCTCTTGATTTTTAACGGCTAGATTGAAGATAATTAAGCTGATTCAAAAACAAATGACTTGAAGACAAAGTCTGGACCCCTCAAATTAAAGAGCTCGTCCAGAATTCCTAAACAAGCACTAGAAGACAAACTGGGTAAAGAGCTACAGTCCAGAATTCTTGAACAACAGCTAGAAGACGGATTCTGTGGAAAAAGGAATCCCTCCTCAAACAATTGGGTATGTCCAAACACTCATTCCAATGAGGAATCCTCAATCACAATCTTCATTCAAAATTGAAGCCAGCAAATGCAACGGATAGTCTATCTTGATTCAACAGATAGATTATCCAATCCAGCTGTAAATAGCAACCTTGGAAGACTAGAGAAAGTACGATGAGATAGCAAGCAAGATTACAACAACGACAAACTACAACTATCTCATTCACAGTTAGCCAAAAAGCTTGATAAAGAGAGATTTCTAAACTCCTTATCCAGAAGCAAACTTCTCCTCCTTCCAAAGAGCTATAGTGTCAACACTTGAAGGTTTCCTTGCCTCAAGTACCACACCACGTTGAAGGATACATCTTTTAATCAAACTCTTTGATTAAAACGGGGAACATCAACTTTCTTACAAGTTGATCTTGCAAGTCCTATTGTTCGGATCTTGCAGTTGTTGAAGAAGTTTGACCTTCGAAGGAACAACAAAGCCAGCACGTGTGCAGTAGCAACATTGGCATTGCGAAGATATAACGTGCATAAATTCACACAAGTGTAATTGTTGGTTCATTATTTACTAATACAAGATCTATTCTAGAGATCTTCTAGATAGCCTTAACATCAATTAACTAATTGGTATATCTTAGAGTTTTTCTAAATACCGTTTAACAATACAAATCATTTAATAATTATCAATATATTCATTACACTAATGGCTCAATCATCAATAATCATTTTGATCAGTTAGTTCATCATTCATGATCATCCATAATAATCATTCATCATAATCATTAATCAAAAAAACAATTGATAACAAATAGCGGTCTAGTTTTGAGTGTTAACACTCTAACTTACCGTCATGCATCACATAATGTTTTATATGCCTAAAACATCGTTTTTATTATACAAAATCATATTTATATTGATCATAATTAATTGGTATCAAAAATAAGATTTTAGAGCATATTTTCAGGAACATTTTCGTAGCACGATCTGGAATTGAGGAAAATAATTTAAAATAATCAATTAATTTATAAAAATTGATTTATATAATTTAAATAATAAATTAATTCATTATAATCTATTTTTACACTTTAAATAATCAATTAATTCATTATAATCAATTTCTACAATTTAAATATTCAATTAATTCATAAAAATCATTTTTTACAATTTAAATAATCAATTAATTCATAATAATCGATTTTTACAATCTAAATAATCAATTAATTCATAATAATCGATTTTTACAATATAAATAATCGATTAACTGGTACTGACTTCAAACTGATGATCTGAATAAAAGTCTAATTGATTTTTAGTAAGGAAGTAATCAATTTTTGGCCACTGTTCATCATCTTCTTCCTCTGGTCAGTTTTAACATTATCATTTTTAATCACCAAACTTCAATTAAATTATATAAAAATGTCCTCCAATTTTCAGATATCATTTTAGAGTCATTAATTCGTAGTTTTAACATCAAATTCAAGGTTTAAGATTCGAAATCCTTTAAAAATGTCAAATATAAAACTCAACCAAACGACCGTTTATGAACGTAGAAACGATCTATACGAACATTCTAGTCACTAGATATATCTACAGGCTTACCTCGAAGCTTAACGGAGGTTTTAGAAATTTTCTGTCGAAACTTCCGGCGATGAATACTCCCAACTCCGGCGACTTCGGTGGCAACCAACAACACTAGACTGCTCTCCTCACTCTTATGAACACAATGGTATATATTTCTAGAAAACTGGTGAAGAATTGGTAAGGATTGAGTATCCTTATATAGGAGAAGAGAAAAGGAAGAGGACAGTGCTGAGTCATTGATGCGTCCCTTAATCGTGTAGTGGAGGTGTATGCGCTGATCGGATATTTCCACGATATTTCCTTGATTGGGACTAATTTAGGTCCCAGTCGGGGTAAACTTTTTGGTCCAACTTTCTCCGAATTGAATTTCGTTTGTACCGTTGTGATCAGACAGTTATCGGGGATTACAGTTATCGGGGGAAGTAGGGGAAGGGGTAGACCTAAGAAGAATTGGGAGGAGGTGATAAGACAGGATTTAGGACTTCTCGACCTGACTGAGGATATGGCCCTAGATAGGAACCTTTGGAGAACTAGGATTAGAGTAGCTGGATAGGAGCTCGGTGTTGTAGAGGTTGTTTTGTAGTGTGTTGTATTTGTTGGGAATCTTTTGCTATTGTTTGTACTTGTTGCTTGTACTTGGTGCCTTATATGTGATATACTGTGTTCTCTTCCATATTTTTGTGCAGGTGGAGCCGGGGGTCTCTTGGAAACAGCCTCCCTACTTCCGAGTAGGGGCAAGGTCTGCGTACACACACCCTCCCCAGACCCTACTGTTGTGGGATTCAACTGGGTTGTTGTTGTTGTTGTCGTTGCGATCAGACAGTTAAACTCTATTATATGATATAATTTTTATAATTATTTTAAATACTTTTTCCGACATCATATTTTTGGGTGTTTGACTTTGACAGAGTCAAAATTGGTTTAATTGACCTTTTACTCAAAAAGGTTCTTACATTCCATTCATATTATTTATTTTCATGATATATTTCAATAAATCATTTCAAAGTTTACATCATAAACAATTTTATTCATTTATTCTTAACTTGGGTCTGTACACAGGTTCCCAACCAAGATTACACAATTAGTTAACATTTTGGATTTATCTCTATGAGACTTATCCTGATTGTAATATTGGATATCAAAACACAATTTATTTCGGCCCAAAGCCCAACAACAATTTATTTTAATCAGAACAAATTTGACTAATTGAATATTTATTCATTAAAAATTTTAGGGTATGTTTTGGGGCGTTACATATCAAGGCGTCCGGGCGAGGCTTTGTGGAAGCCTAGTTGGTCGCCTAGCTTTTTTTCCCTGGGCGACTCAGTGACTATCTCGGAGACGCATCTACGTTTTAGAAGCTCAAGGGAACGCGCGTGATAGAGAGAGTAGACGATAGAAGAGATAGAATGAAGACTTATTATCTTTCTCGCAGATCTTCCAGCGGCTCCGGTCTCTATGTCTTTCAATCTCTCTATATCATATAGGCTTGTGGACTAGGTCAAATAACTGGCCTAGGTTCATTAAAAGACTATTGGAGCTTTACACAAGAGTACAAGGCCCAAAATTTAATATGCCTTTTAAAAGCGCCCTTGATTGGAGCAGTCATATATATATATATATATATATATATATATATATATATATATATATATATATATATATATATATATATATAATCTCTTCCAAAGAGTTCAAGCGAAATACCTTCAGTTATTTCCCTAATATTTTATCTCTCCCAAAGAATTCAAGGGGAGCCATAAATTGTGATGTAACAACTACTTTTATCCGCTTTAAATAAAAACTGGTTGGGCAGTTTTTTTATTCAGCATTTTGGCTTTAGATGTTCATCTTTTTATTGTAATTCTTGTCCTTTTGGCCCCTGATGGGCCACTCCTCCTTTTGTATTTTCCTTTTGTTTTAATAAAACTAAAAATCTCTCCCTTCATTTTATATATATATATATATATATATATATATATATATATATATATATATATATTCATTTTAATTAATTATTTCATATTATATGCTTTAACATTAGTACCTATAAAATTCTTATGGTCGCCCTAACCCACTCGCCCAGCGGACGCCTAGGCTGGCGCCTATTGGCCTTGGCAATTGGAAGGTGCTCTAGCGCCCAGCCTCGCCTAGCCACCGTAACAACTATGGTCTTTCCTAAAAAGTAATCACTCATGTCTTCGGAATGGCCATTTTCTTATAGGGCCGTTTTTGGAGGGGGATCGAGGGATTAACTGATCAGGTTGGCATAGTCAGATTCCACGAGTTTGATTGACGGACACAATGCTAGGCGAGGGCACGCATATAGCCATCCCGCTGTACTACTCCGCCATCTTTGGGACTTAATGACGGAGCGAGAATCAGCTAAATTGTTTGACAACATTAATAAGGGCGAGATTGGTGCCTATTAACAGTTAGGCCAGCGAGCAGCGGGTCAAGGGGCTATTTCTTTATGTAGAAACAAACCAAGCTAATTACTATGACTTTCTCAGAAGCAACCTACAATAGTGGAGCCACAATGATAGTGTGCAGCTGAAACGATGCAGCCGGTACAGATTGTCAAAATAGTCAAAATGCTCATCAAGGTCATCAGGCACGGTGGGAGTCTCATCATCTTCCACGTGGTCGGTGTGCTATTCATCATCACCTTCCCCGTCATCATCGTAATTATCATCTACATCCATGTCATCATCATATTTTCCTTCCCCAATAGTGGGTGTCGCAGCCGTTCCTCATCGGCGCCATAATAGTGCAGATCACTCATAAACCATGAGTTATGGGACATCTTGCGGTCATCAAATGCCTCCATTCGTCAGTAAGAGGCTAAGTAGAAATGGATTATTTAGAATGAGCATCTGCGTGATGACATTGTCTTTGTCAGCGATCTAGAGGTTGACGATTCTAGCAGGTGGTTCTCGGTGGACATTCACATAGTGCAGCATCATCGTGAATTCCATCCATCTCCTCTCCAAGGGATTGATGACGGCGCCTTCAGCAGAATGATACACGACACTCGTGAACAGTGGCCACCATGGCCATAGAACGCGTAGAATTCTTGGCCCGATTGGATCCAGATTCTCTGGATACACCCCTCTCAGCCCTAGAGGCCAAAGAGGAGTATCCATCTCTTCTTCCCCGCGACAATAGAAATATGGCCAATACGACGAGTTCTCCATTCACCTGCTGATAGATCGGTATCCACATTATCTCCTTCTCCTCCTCCTCCACCATGCCTTCTTCTTCTTCAACGGGCTCTCCTTTTTATCGCCTGTCGCTATGGTGAAGAAGGGTAAAGAAGAAGAAGTAGCGTCTTCCCATGTCATCACGACTTCATCCCATCCTGTCAGTTCTTCACCGAACTCCACATCCTCGTGGAGCAAGTGATCCGAAGCTCTTCCATCGCCGGTAAACACCGTGCGCCTCATTAGGAGGTTGGAGGAGGAGTTCCTCTGCATACAATTGACCAGATCTGAATGTTGCGCTTTTGTAAGATATGGCATCTCAGTAATCTAGAAATCACAAATCGTGCAGAGATGACTTTCGCCGCCGGCGAGATTCTCGCGGCCGGCGGCCAACCTATTGCAGAGACAGAGACGATAAAGAGAAGCTGGGAGAGAATTGGGAGTTTTTGCAGAGCCATGGTGGTTTGGGCGAGAGAAGTTAGATGCTGCAATTTGGTGTTGTTTGAATTGGGCGGATGTGATTTAGGTTATATACCGAGATTGACCACACCGAGCAGTCTATTGGAGGTCATTTTGGTCGGGCCAGATTGCTTGGGGTGGTGACGCGTGATGTAACTGATTCCCTCCCCTTCCTAAAATTTTAAAAATTCCCGCTCTATTTTTATTTTGATTTTATGAAATAATTCAAATTAAAAGAGAATAAGACTAAAGTCAAATGGAAACATAAACAAAATTGAAAATAGCAAAACACATCCGAGGAAATTGATAAATGTTAGTTGCACGAAATTTACAAAAAAAACCCCTTTAAAATCAATACCAAAAAACATCCAAGGGGTTTTTTTGTCAATTCACTAAGATGTTTCTTTTGGTATTTTCAATTTTTTTATGTTTGACTCTGACCTTAATCTTATTCTCTTTTAATTTGGAATTATTTCATAAAATCAAAATGGAAGAATTTTTAAAATTCGGGAACGAGAGGGAATCAGTTACGCGAGGCATAATGTGGCCCGGTTAGAATAACCTCCAACGGACTGCCTAGTGTGGTCACTCTCGGTATATAACCCCAAATCACATTGCCCCAATTCAATCAACACCAAATCGCAGCATCTTATTTCTCTCGCCCAAACCCCACCATGCCTCTGCAAAAACTTCCAATTCTCTCCCTACTTCTTTTCATCGTCTCTGTCTCTGCGATAGGGTTTGGCCACAGTCCGCGAGAGCCATCTCTGTGCGGGTTGTGATTCTTGGGTTACAGAGGTGCCATATCTTACAAAAACACAACATTCAAATCTGGTCAACTGTATGTAGAGGAACTCCTCCGACCTCCTCCTGATGAGGCGCGCGGTACGGAAGAGCTCTTGATCACTCGCTCTATGAGGATGTGGAGTTTGGTGAAGAACTGACAGGATGGGAGGAAGTCGTGATAACAGGGAAGACGTTGCTGCTTGTTTTTCTTCACCATAGCAGCGGGCGGTAGAGAAGAAGGCGAGCCGGTTGAAGAAGAAGAAGAAGAAGAAGAAGAAGGCATGGAGGAGGAGATAATGTGGATACCGATCTATGAGCAGGTGAACGGGGAACTCATCGAACTGGCCAGATTTCTATTGCCGCGGGGAAGAAGAGATGGATACTCCTCTTTGGCCTCTAGAGTAAGGAGGCGTATCCAGCGAATTAGGATCCGATCGGGCCAGGGATTCCACATGTTCTATGGTCATGATGGCTGCAGTTCTCATTTTACTGAAGGCGCCATCATCAATCACATAGAGAGGAGATGGATGAAATTCAGGGTGATGCTGCACTGTGTGATTGTCCACCGGGAACCCCACGCCAGAATCGTCAACCTTCAGATCGCTGACGATGTCATCGCGCAGATGCCCATTCCAACCAATCGAATCTTATCTCCGCCTTTTGTGGTACAAATCATCCATTTCTACTCAGCCTCTTACCGACAAGTGGAGCCATTTGAGAGGAGGTAAATTGGACTTTAATCGCAGATTGGCGTCTGCACTTGGTACTTGCAGAGACCCTATGCTTAGCGTAGTAGCCTTCTAGCGCAATTGCCAGGAATCGAACTCGGCCTTACTCTTTGGCACTCACCGACATCAATTCAAATTAAGCATACGGGAGAATATACGCAAGAGAAATCCGCAAAACAAGAAATACTCCCGACGACGGTCCCTCCCTTCCTTTCACCGTCGGCCATGCGCGTCCCCGTGTTTTTCCCCGGCTGCGCCCAAGGCATCTTATTTTCCTGGCACCCCCGCGATGTCTTGGAAGCTTTTGCGTATCTATGCTTCACAGATCACACATTGCGTTTGCTATGCTTGGTTGGAATTTGTGATTATTCGGTTGCATTTAGCTTGGAATTCATCAAGAAGTGGCTTTAATATATAGCTTGGATTTTGATTGATTTCCACTGTGAAAAGGTCAAGTTCATTATTGATTGTGTACAAGTTTTGTGCATCTTCTCGTTTACAGGAATTGGTGGAGACCCGGGGTAGGAGCTACTGCTAATAAAACACTAGTACATTTTGCAAATTCTCATCTTACCTATGGAATGCCAGCATCAAACACGTTGGATTGTTAATTTTAATTGGTTTCTGAATAGTTTTTTCATTAGGCTACTGTACTCATCTAAAGTCTACCTTGGAGTGTGTAAGAGACGTTTTTATATTTCACTACGCAGTGCTTGCAAAAGCTTTTTCTATGCAGATATTTACATCAAGGGGCACATAGATGTCTTGGTTTCTACATGCATTCGTATGTTGGTGATAGATTTGTCTGCTACTGCATGCAACTTCTATCCGTCCTAAGATTCTTTAGTTTAGCTGTCCAACTAGTGTTGGACAGCCTTTTCTCTAGTGTGTTCAGTTGTTTCTGGCTCCTAATGAATGACAGTTCTTTAGGTATTTTGTCTTATGCATCAATTAGAGTTCCGGAAATTGCATCCGAGTGAACACTTTACCTATCACCACATGCTTTGTTCACTAACAATGTTTTGGAAAATGGAAACCGTAACATTTTGTTGCATTTCTACCACTGCATTAGATGTATCGTCACTGTTATCCGGTGCTTGGAAGTATCAACTTTTACTCCGATCATTCAATTCTTTTTGTGTTTTTCCTTCCATTACCAGATATGTGATCCTCCACTTAGTGTGTTTAAAAGATATTCAATGCCCAGGGACACAGGAATATCCTCTTTCCCGTGGATTTAAGAACGCTCTATATACTGTCAGAGCCCACAATGTAACTGAAGAAATTGCATCCGAGTGAACAGATGCACGAACAGATACTACATTATAATAGAATTATTAGTGTTAAACGAACATTGCAAAAGAAAAAGTTCTAGTTTTAAATTAAAAGAAAATCATATCAAACTAGACTTTAAAATTACAGACAAGGAAAACAAAGAAAAGAGAATGGATTGAAGGGTTTGTTTGGACTGTGCAGATTGTGGAGGGCTGTGCAAGATGAGGTGCAGCGCGCATTCAAGGCCAAATGTGTGCAGTAGAGCATGTGGGACCTGCTGCACTAGGTGCAAGTGCATCCCACCTGGCACCTTTGGCAACCGCCACCTCTGCAGCAAGGTGCTACACTGACATGACCACACATGGCAACCAGCCCAAGTGCCCTTAACTCCCAGGGACCCCTACCCTACAATCCCCCCCCCCTCCTTTTGCTCCTCTCTATCTCTCTTCTTCTTCTTCCTGCTACCTGTAATAAAAGCAACACCTCTCTTCTTGTTGCTGCTGTTGACCAATCATTAATGTATGTGTCTCTGTGTGTGTGTATTAGAGATTCTTACCTCTGTGTTTGTTTGTTTTGTTGTCATAATGAGAGAAGAGGCTCTTCAGCTACATTCTTATTGATGGAACCTGTCATATCATGATATGTGTTATGTAAATGGATAGGACTAAACTAAGGATTCGTTTGGAAAGATGGGAAAATGGTTTTCTATAGGGAAAATAAGTTCATTTTCTGATGTATGGTTGAAATTTTGGAAAATAGTATAAAATTAATAATTTCATTGGTTATACAATAATAAATCGGGGTGGGAATCATCTTTCTCGTAATAAGACTCTTTTTTCTATTCAACTCTTACTTTTCGAAACATCCAAACACCAAAAAAATGAGAAATTTTCTGCTCTCCCCAAACAGACCCTAAGCTAAAAGCACAAACAATGTTTCCCAAAGCATATAAAACTCATTGAAAGGATGTGTGGGGAGGGTTTAGTCATTCATATTACCTCTCTTCTTAAGTTTATTTCTGAAGCTTCTTTTTCGACTAAAGGCCTTCTCCTGCACTCACATTACAATAGCAAAGATCACATGGGGGAAAGATTGGTTTTGGTTTGGTTTGGTTGGACATGAAATTCGGTGATGTTTTTAAATGTAACTGTAAAGAGCTCTTACCACTGGTTCACCCGTGTTTTCAGATCGACGAACAGCAGCCACAAGATCCCGGTTAGATTCAGTATAGAGACTGGTCACAAGCCCAGGTTGTCCGGCTCTAGCAGTACGACCCACCCGATGCAAGAAATCTACAGCAGATGTTGCAAATTCTGCCTGTCATCAAGTAGAAGAAAGATGACATTTTTAAAAAAATATCTTAAATCAGAAGCTAAGAGTTAATGGGAAGAATGAAAACCCTCCCACATTTCTAATGCAATCAATCTTTTCACACAAGCAAAAAAACACTCACTATGTTTGATTGAAAAAATTTGAAAGGGAAACGAAAAGAAAGTGAGAGGGAAAAAAGATTTCTTGTTTGGTCGAAGAGAAAAAGAAAAGAAAAGTAGAAGGCGAAATGCATTGAAATGAGGGAAATCCAAATTCCTCTCATTTTGGTGAGGAAAATGAGAGAAGATTAATTCTTTTTATTTTACTTCTAAATTTCTTGAACCAAACATGATGTATGTGTTGGGACAACCACATTTAAAAGCCCACAATGTAACTAATTGTGAATACACTGAACCAGGGGTACCATACCCAAGAAAGAGTACGCAGAACACAAGATCAAAAGCTCAATTTCGTGAAAAAAAATACCTGAATAACGTCAGAAACATTAGGAACGTCAAGACCACGGGCAGCAGCATCTGTGCAAACAAAAACACCGCCTCTCTGTTGAAAGCCAGCGAGCCTTTCTGCGCGCTCCTCTAGGGAACAATTGCGGTGGTAGCAGAAACACTTGATCCCAACCCGCGTCAAGATCTTGGCTACAGCTTCCACGGCTTCAACAGTGTTTGCAAACACCATGGTTCTAAGTGTTCCAGAGGATTGGGTTCCATTTTTCACAGAGTCTATTAAAGCATCGGCCTGTGTGTCTGTTGTAACTTCAATCCACTTCTGCTTCAACCTGGGAGGGCGCAAAATGCCGGTTCATCAAATAATGCCTTTTGTTCAAAATTAATAAGACATTTCATTACATTACGTCTTAAGAAGCTACACTTAGAACAATGGTGTTACGATCCTTCAGACTTCAGAGACATCTGCTTCTACCCATACAATAACAAACTCAATATTGGGGTTCGGAGGGTCAAGATATATGCAGAGGCTATTTCCATTAGACCCATGACGCATTGTTGTATTTACTTCCGAAAACTTCATAGAAAGTAAGAAGCAATAGAAGATATACATGCAATGATTTTTCTGAAACTAAAATATCATAAAAACGATTCTTTTAGCTACAAATGTCGTGGACTTTTAACTTCAACAATAAAATGGGGGAAAGATTTACTAGATGAAAAGGCACCTTGGGTTGTGGCAATGGAGGTAGCTTCCACTGACCCAGCATGCATCAGGAAACATTCGTGTTAAGACTCCTCCGGCAGTTTTCTTCCCATTCACTGGAAGTGTTGCAGCAACAAAAATATACTGCTTACTTCTCTCATATGTTTTTCTCACTCTTCGCCAATCTGTTCTCTTGGCAACCTTGCAGTCAACTTCTGATTCTGTTGCGCTCGAATCATCTTCCACATCATCCACTTTGTCGCTGCAATCTTCTAGCGAGTCCCCATTGACATCCTCTTGGTCACAGCCAAAAGGAGAATCAGGACTCAGCCTGGTCAGCATCTCAACTTCATGATTGCTTAAATGGGACAGTTGCTTTTCATCAAAACGAAGCATATTTATGACTCGAATGACTTGGTTTTGGAAACTTCCACAAAGCAGCATGTCTGCCTCATCAAAAACCTGGTGTTAATTGAATGATCAGACTAAGAGATGAATTCGAACCAGAGGTATCTTAAATAAATTGAGCTTTGATCGATTTCTATTGGAAGAAAACTTACCACATGTGTCAAGCTACGTATAAAATCAGAGCGGTGGCCATTCTCTGAGTCAACGGTGTGAATATAATTCAAAATTGCAGCGGGCGTCGACACCATTACATCTGGTTCTTTCACTGGCCAAGTCTGCATGGACATTTAGACAGTTTATGCATATAATAAATCAAGACCAATTTTTTCTATCCCTAGCATTCCTTGAGCTCCAATCATGGCTTTTAAGGTTCTTTTGTTTTGGTAATAAGAGTACCTGTCGGCCACAAACAGCAGCAACCTTGAGGAATGGTTCGCCACTATTGTTACAAAGACAGTTGGCCATTCTGACCACTTGCTCACATAGCATGACATTTGGACATAGAACAAGAGAGAGTTGACGGGACTTTGTTGCTTCTCTCTCCAACAGACCTCCTCCTGATATACCACCACTTTTAGAAAGCTTATCGATCAACGGAACCAAGTATCCATGGGTTTTGCCACTACCAGTCTCGGCAGCAACCACCACATCAGCTCCAGACAATATATTTGGTATGCAAGCAGCCTGTAGTCAATTACACAAGATGAAATGCTTGTTTTAACAAAAGATGAAATTTTTAAGGCAATAAAATGGTGTCAAAGCACAAAACAGGTAGGATATAGTTAGAACTGAACATAGAATTTGAACTGTAATGGTTGGTGATAGCCACAAGTTTGCAACTACACAATTGGTTTCAAAAAACCAAAACTATCCTTAGAAATTTTCCCTTTCCCTAGCATTTTCCGGGATATAAACATTCCCTAAGTAGCTCAGTATAAAAAATATCAGATACAATAGCATTGTCAAAATAAAAGTTCCCACTTCTAGCTCATATGAATTTCATTATGTATTATCTGCACTACAAACTTCATAAAAATAGGTTTAATGGATTCCTAACGAATCCAAAAAAAATGAATCTTTAATCGACACTTCCTTCATAGCCTAATTTTTCAATCAATCTTATCTTTCTAAATACTCAAATGATAATTTTTATGCTAAATAAATTGCGCACCTGAACGAGAGATGGCCTCTGAAACCCAATACTAGATAAAGACTGGGATAGGCGGTCAGAGACGCCGAGAGACTTCCAAGAAACGTCTTCCTCCGCGAAGAAGGTGTCGCCGCCGTTCTTCTCTGCGGCGATCGGGGCCGCCGTTCCAAACGCCCTTACCCGGAAAAACTTGACCTTTGCGAATCTGCAAGTTGGGAGGGGCAAGAGCTTCGACGCAGAAGGCGATAGATAGCAGCATAGTCTAAGCATTTTTGAAAAAGAGTGCTGCAAACCCATAGTTAACTTTGAGCATGTGTCACTAGTACATAAAAGGGCAAAGGCACCGATTGTTTTATAGCTTTAGCATCGGTTTTGTACCGATGTAAATACAAGTGATGCAATTGGTCCAATTCAATTGCATCGCTTCGGAAACAATTGATGCCTTTGTTATTTTATTAAAAAAAGAGTATTAGCATCGGTTGTTTCTAAACAACCGATGCCTTTGCTATTTTATAAATTTTTTAAAAAAAGAGTATTAGCATCGGTTGTTCAAAAACAACCTATGCCTTTGCTATTTTTTTGATTTTAAAAAACGAGTACTAGCATTGGTTGTTTCTGAACAACCGATGCCTTTGCTATTTTATTAATTTAAAAAAAAGAGTATTAGCATCGGTTGTTTCTAAACAACCGATGCCTTTGCTATTTTATTAATTTTAAAAAAAGAGTATTAGCATCGGTTGTTTCTAAACAACTGATGCCTTTGCTATTTTATTAATTTAAAAGAAAAGAGTATTAGCATCGGTTTTTTCTAACCAAACGATGCCTTTGCTATACTATTTTTTAAAATATTAATAAAAAGGGGGTATAGAATACACGACGAGTATACATAGCAGGATATGAAACCGGAGTCCCATATGGCGACATTAGAGGCTAAATTAGAAACACAACACAAGCAGATTAAGTGTTACCTCCATGTTAAACCATTTAAGATGTGTGAAAATTTATGTATAACATTAATTAATGATTTGAATAGGCATAAATCACCTGGCCTCCCCACATATAGGTATGGGGAGTAAGAGAAGCAACAGTTGATGAAAAGAAGAGAGGTGTAGCAGCAGCACTATAATAAGCCTAAACCCACAAAAGAGGAGAGAATTTAATAAAGTTAAATGCATCTACTTGGCTTAACATCAAGAAGACTCATTGCCAAACCAGAAGAGAGCTTGTCCAATCAGGATATAATGATGCAACTGGCGTCTCCTGAGAATTGAAGGAAATGCAGAAAGCTAGTAATCGTATGAAACAAATAAGAAGCAAGACAAGTCTAATGTGCAATATTGATTTAGTTCATTATCAACCTGAAGCTAAAGTATTGTAAACAATGACTCTTTTAGCAATGGGAACACAATGGGTGCTGCTAATATTTGAAAAGTTCACATTTCGGTTTACAACAATTATCATGTTTAACTTGTAAAATTTACCCACAACTTACATGAAAAATTAGCTTCATTTTATAAAATAGGACACTTTAGGGACAGATTGTTTTGGGCACAGGGAGTACAAATGAAGCTCTTTCCTTCAAAAATTTAACACTAGATTAACTAGGCATGGTAAAAACTGTAGAAGCCAATTATTTTGTATGAAACTGAAACACTGACCAGGGAACAGTGGTAGCAGTCCGGGAAGCTGTGCTTTCTGGGTATTATTGTCTGGGTGGAGACCAGGGATCCATTGAGGGTTTCCTCCTCTGTCTACAGGCATTGAGCTTCCAATGTGATTGAAATCTGTTCTTATGTGTGAACCTACAGACTTAAGTACAAACATATGGCAAAGCATATCAGTTTGAGAGCATTTTATGAAATTTAAGAGGGAGTGCAACAGATAATTATCAAAAGCAGTAAGAATTTAAAATGGTAGTGGGCATTTTGGTTATCTTTGACAGGGGAACCAAAACCAAATCATATGTAATTTACTAATTTGGTTTTAATATTGGTAATGTTTTTCCAGTTCATATTAGACCAAACTAAAACTGATTAAAGAACCAAGCAAAAAACACTGAAACCGTAATTAAAAAAAACTATCAAACTCAAACCTTTTCAAAAACTAAACAAAACTAAGCTTGCTTTTATTTAGGCAATCACTTCCCAAATCTTATCTGAACCAAACAAGCTGACCAAAAAGACCAAACCAAGCCCGAAATTCCGACCGACCCTTAGTGAAATCTGAAAAGCATTCCCACCCAAATTTGATGTTCATAGTGGTGGAGATATTGACTTCAGTAATTCATAAATAAAAGATGCAAGTACTATCACAGTTTATTACAAAGCAGATATGCATAAACTAAACTTTACTTTTTATGAAAGTTCCGGAAAACTGGAATTGGCTGTAGGATAGAGTAAAGAAAAAGGAATCCGTACCAAGAAAGATTATGTAGCACTCAAGCACCCGTGATGGCTACGAGATAATCTCCAAATAGATATCAGACTCCTACAATCAGTGTGATTATTTAGTTTTGCTTTGTCTAGGAGTAGGCAACTTTAGCAGAAAACTTTCTTGATTGAAATTTGTTTGGACAACTGGAAATGTTCATTTTCTTCTCTCTAACGACTTCTCCTGGTCAGGTTATTTTCTATGTTATTTTGTGTTATATCTGCTCTAAAATTCGTCTTCCCTCACCCTCATTCCAACTGAAAGGGTCTTTTCGTCATACAAACTAATGCCAACATATCCTTGGAAAAGGTTGTCAAGTTCCCCTCCCCCCATCCACCCACCCACACACACCTGAGTACCACTACTAACCATTATAAATTTACGAACCCGATTATGAATTCGCAAGTTGTGAGGATAGAAATTCACACATAGAAAATCAAAGAATAACTGGAAAATTGGGAAAATACCTCGTAGATAGGTCGCTGTAGTTCTTCCAACTGGACCAGGACGTCGATGGCGGAAACTAAATCCAGATGGCGACTAAGAGCAGTAGCAAACCCAGTGATAAACAAATACAAACACCATCACAGGGAGGTACACCTAAATCCCTGTGTTAAAATTAATTCATTAATGGATTCAGAAAAGTGAAATTAAATCAAATTCAGCAACGAACAAGGAATCAAAATGGAAGGAGAACGTTAGAACTAACCTCCATCCGCTCCTGGCTCCTTCTCCGGTTCTGTTCTTCTGGAGAAGACGTAGATGAAGGCGGCAAGAGCTGCTACGAATCTCTCCGGTTGTCGTAGATGGGAATCAGCCAACTAATACAACGAAGAGAGGAAGGATCGGACCTGCGATGTTCTTCTCGAGAAGAGAAGGGGGAGATGAAGATTGGAGATCTGAGAGGGCGAAATTTTAGACCTAAAATACTGCAGAAAATTAATAGCGAAGCTAGTTTTTTTTGCAAATAACTTTCAGGTCCCTCTATTTTTCAAAAAGACAATCGAGGTCCTTATAGTTTGTTGTAATGACTGGGAGGGGACATTTCATTCAATACATCATCCGCAAGTGTTAATAAATGTATTTTTTTCCTATTTTTCCAATACCGTTTTTTCCTATTTTGCCATTACCTTGCTTTTTCTTTTTTTAAATTTTTTTATTTCATTTGTTTTAATATAATACAAACAATTTTGAATTTTTATACGATTTTATAGAAGAAATTCTAAAATAACACTTTAAAAAATAGTAACAAAATGAAAGAAAAATAAAGAAATAAAAAAAGGAGTGACCTAAGATTTATTACCTTAAAACATTTAGAAAAGAATAGGAAAAAAATACATTTATTAATGTTTATAGATGAATATTGGATGAAATGTCCCCTTCCAGTCATTACAACAAAATGTAAGGACCTCTGCTGTCTTCTTGAAAATAGAGGGACCTGAGAGTTATTTCAACAAAACTCGCGTCATCCGTGAGTAATTTTCTGTAAAATACTGGATTAGCATCTGCTAAAAAGAACGATTGATGCCTTAGCTTTTTCCTATTTAATTTTAATTAATAGTCCGGGTATATAATAGTATTAGAAAAATGCTAGAAGGTGTACCCCATTTGCCCCTCACCCCCTCCTCCACCACATAATTGGGCAAGTATTTTAAAAATAATTAAATAAATAAAAAGATGATAAAAATGGGTGGTGGAGAAGGGGGTGGGGGGACAAATGGAAAGGTGTACTCCTAGCATTGCTCATAGTATTAACATCAGTTGTACAAAACAATTGATGCCTTAAAAATTTCAAAAATTTAAAACTACTTTTAGCATCGGTTCTAGTTAAAAATCGATGTGTTTGTTTATTTTAAAAAAATACAAAAAAATACTCCCTCCATCCCCCTGTATTTGTCCACTTTCATTTTTACACACCATCCAATGCACTTCTTTAATCCATTTTATCTTGTAATTTGTATATTAAAAAATTATAAAAATTATATATTAATAATCTATATGTTAAGACAAATCAAACAAGATCACACATGACTATATTTAGGCTTACACATTGAGAGAATTTTGATAAGTCAAAGTGCTTAGATGAACAATTCCAAAAGTCAAATGTGGACAAATACAGGAGGACGGAGAGAGTATAAAATATATATGAGCATCGGTTATTTTTAATAACTGATGCTTTTGGTCTATTGCATCGGTTATTTCAAAATAACCGATGCTAATACATATTTTTATTTTTCAAATTTTAGTTAATAACTATCAAATGCATCGCTTTTAAAAAACAACCGATGCCTTTGATCTTTTGCATCGGTTATTTATACAAGCGATGCAATTGATGCAGTGCCTCTGCCATTTTTTGTAATAGTGTGTTAGTGTCCCATTGAAAAACTGATGATGATGAAGACGATGATGACGACGACAGAGAGGATGCCAAAGGGTAGATATGAGCGGGCCAAAATTGTGTAAATTTGGGCCTGGTGAGCTATGAAAATTGCTTGTTTATTGTTTTCAAAGACAAATACTTCATCTGTTCCTAAATGTTTACAATATTTGTTTTCTTAATAGTTACGAAATTTTTTGTTTATTTTTATGTTCTTATTGGTTATTTGATAAAATAAAATATTCTGGACATCTCTTCTTTCGAAAAACTTTTCATGTTATTTTTTAATATGTAAATTTTATTTTTTATTTCTATACCAACATGTAAATAAAATAAATTGCAAAAATTTAATACTTTAAATATGTAGATAATACGAATTGAAAAAACTTGATATTTTACCTCGGTGATGGCAATGTAGCAAACATTTAGGGATGAAGGGAGTAAAAAAAATCAAAAGTGAAATGAACTATCCCTTTATCACAATTTAAAGTCTTAAAATGTCTCGTTATTATTTGCAAAGTTAAATTTTAATCACTTTTTTATTTAATTTTGTTACTTTTTGATAAAAAAGTATGATCATGACTATTAAAAGTACATCCCCATTCTTTTGACAATGACGGGTTTTGTCATAATATGACAACACCTCCAATCGGAGTACCTATAGTGCTTCGATCATAAAATTGATTCTCCTCTCTGATGATAGTAATTTACAACTTCATGGATGGTGTGGCTGTGATTGGGTTGTGTGTCCTCTTATGAGGCGCTCTTTGACTGGATGATTTGTTCAGCTTGGGAATTCACGTATTTCTTGGAAGATAAAGAAAAAAACAGCAGTTGCACGATCGTCTGGTGAGGCAGAGTATATGGCACTTTTGAGCTGAAGTGGTTGAAGAGCCTTTTGTGTTCCCTAGGATTTTACACACAGATACTATGTATATTTATTGTGATATCATGAATGTACTACATACTGTAGCAAATCCAATTTTTCACAAACGCACACTGGCGGAATTACTCGGGCTCCGCTCCATTCGTCTGATCTGAATCTAATTTGGTTTGATCTTATGTGATCTGATCTGGTGTGATCTAATTGCAGTTATAATTAAAGTTGCTGATATCTGATCTGGTCTGATCTGATTGCAGTTATAATTAAAGTTTTTGCAGATCTGATCTGGTCTGATCTGTAATGCCCTGTATTAAGATGGGAATGGGAAGAGCTCAAAAGGATAAATAGTATTTCTCATACCAACAAGGTGCATCTTCTTATCGAGAGTTCATCACTTAGAAACTCCAAAGTTAAGCGTGCTCGACTTGGAGCAATTTTAGTATGGGTGACCCCCTAGGAAATTTATCGGGCGTGCACGAGTGATGACAAAGTGCGCGGGAAAGATTTGTGTTGGTTTGTGGGGCCAGTCTACAATTCTATGAACGGACGCTTACGGCTAGGGTAGGGACTAGGGTGTTGCAAATGGTATCAGAGCAACCTTACAATCGTGACGAGCCAAAAGAGCTTAGATTCTAAGGGTTTAAAAAAAGGATGCAACTAGGGCATTGCATTCCTCAGTGGGGTGGATGTAATGCCCCATATTAAGATGGGAATGTGAAGAACTCAAAAGGATAGATAGTACTTCTTATACTAACAAGCTAACAAGGTGCATCTTCTTTTCGAGAGCTCGTCACATAGAAATTTCTAAGTTAAAAGTGTTTGACTTGGAGAAATTTTAGGATGGGTGACTCCTTGGGAAATTTCTTGGGTGCGCACGAGTGAGGACAAAGTGTGCGGGAAAGACTTGTGTTGGTTTGCGAGGCCAATCTACAACTCTATGAGCAAACGCTTAAGGCCAGGGTGAGGGCTGGGGTGTTACATGATCTGATTATAATAAGAATAAGTAATAAGCAGAAAAAATAAATCGAACAAAATAGTACTTGTAGCACCCCGATTCGCGTATTCTAGTTTACTCGGGTTAGCGAGCCAAAGCGGTGGCAATTTGGTAAAGTAAGATCCATAATTTAAAGAAAATATTTCAATAACAAAAATTTCAAGGAATCTCAAAATGTCAATATCACAAATTGTTTCAAAGTAGGAAAACTAATAACGTTGCAAAAGCTTAATTAAAATAGTACGCACTTGGGTTCAAAGCCTGAAAATGTTCAAACTTAATTTTAAAAAAAAAGAGAATCAAATGGAATTTATTCCCACACCATGCCAATATTCACATTCCTTACCTACACACAATCATAAAAAAACACAATTGCACATTCAGCGAAGTCGCTGAGTGGTACCACAACGTAGATTTTATAGAATTATTCATAATCAAAAACATATTGGTCAAGTAGTAATTATGTAAAGTCAACCATACTATGGAGTCAATCTATGTAAAAAATAGACTCGATAAGACTTCCCTGTCCGAGTCTAAGTCTGAGCGCCCTTCTCTTCGGGTTCAGAATTTATTTCGTGGCCTTCCCCACTCTGGGTATAAACACTCTTCCGCTTTCGAACACACGGGTTGAGTGGCCCCCGGTCGCCGGACCGGATCTAGAACCTTATGTACATACTCAACACCTAAAGTCACCCATATTTATGCACTCAAATTCATAAAACTAAAACTAGAAATAATCTAGTTTAATCCATCCAAACTATTTATTTTGGTATCACCATTTTATTCAACAGATTCATGGATTAGAGTATATAATGAGTATTTGAAATCGTTTTTGTTTACTATCGTATAAAACATCAGGCATTTAATAATTTATTTATTATTTCCAGACCTAGTCTGTTCAAATCATTTTCGTTTACCGATTTTTTTTGTTTATAAAAATAAAAATTTATAAGTATTAACAAATTATAAAAATACTAACCTGTGAAGGAATAACAATATGTAGGTTTGGGTTCAATTTTTTGTTTGATTTTTATACAAATCCAAATTCCGAACAAAAGTTTAGTGTTCTGTTCGGTGTAATTTTATAAAACAAAAAATATGTATCAAGTGTCCCACAAAAGTCTAGGAGATTCCAAACATTCTCAAAGACATCATACGTAAATTTACAGGGAATTTGCATTTTTTGGTAAAATACTTTCATTTTCATTATAACACCAACATTTTTTATGTAAATATGTAAATTACTCTTATAATTGTATAATTTTAATACTCCATAATTCTGTATTAGGATTAGTTACTAGTGTTTATATTCTTAAGTTTTTTTAAAGTTTATAATATGGTTTAAAATGGTTAATTAATAGTTAAAAAATAACTTTAGTCGACTAGTCAACTATTTCCATTTATATTTCTATGTTTTTTACATATCACATTGTTGAAGACTTGTCGTACGGTCTAAAATAAATTAAAAATTTATAAATAACCTTAGCTAACCCCCAAAATATAATCAAATAAAAACTATAGGTAGGGCAAATAAGGGTCGATCTCACGGAGAAAGTTTGTATTTTTTAAAAAAACCAATTAAGCATGCAAACACGTTGTCACTAAAAAAATAAAAGCATACTACACATATGATAAGACTTATGATAAAACTCATAATTAAATAAATATAAAAACTTATAAATAACTTATATAAATAAAGAACTTATAATATAGGAGTAACTTATAAAAATAAAACAAATACCTAGGTATTTATAACTTAAAACACAAAGGGGGGGTTGGATAAAAAGTAAATATTTTTTAGTTTTTTATATTTTCTTATTTTTTTGGTTTTTTTAATAAAAATGGGGAAAACAAGCTCAAAAGATAATCAACTTCTCCAATTAAGGTAACCCAAGAAACACCGCCAAGAACCCAAAAGAAAATGAAAAAGAGAACAAACACAAATTGAACATTACACGTATAATAGGCACTTAGACAATATATTACGTAACTTACGCACTTAAAAATAGAAAAGAATTCAAAGTTTCGAGTTGATTCATATCCTTGACCACATATAGAGGATCGTCAACTCTCTATAAGGCCCGGAGTCAAAGATTCAAAGGCCTTTTGGATCACTTTGAACCCCTACTCACCTCAAGCGCTCAAACAATGATTCTAAAAGATGAAAAAGTTTATAAAAGAGCGAATCTATCTTTCATTCTAACTCCTATGCACAAAGTATTCATGAAGAACATTTGATACACTTTAATAAACTTTACCGTCTAATGATGAAAATATTTTGCAGGTCTCTTTGAAAAATTCAAGCATAAGAATTATAGTCTATTCACATAAGAAAACATTACATATTTTCAAAAACTTGAAAATTGTTTTTGCGCCTAAACAACCTTAAATTTTATAAAAATAACAAACAAACACACAACATAACAATCACTCGATAATGTCCAACTTATGGGACTAAGAAGTCCATAATCCTTCAAATTTTACAAAACACATAGCACAACGAAGAATCACGTATGAATTTGGAAATCATTTAATTATAATATGGAGCTAAAATAGCTTCAACAAAAGCTAAATTCCACATACCAACTTACTTATGAAATCAAATCATGTGATTCAACCAATTCAACAACAATTTGCACAAAAATTGAAGAAAACTAACATGAATCAATTCTCATTCATTAGGAATTTAATAAAAACATTAAAAAAAACCTCATAAAAGAATGCCAACCATTTTTTGAACTTTCGAAATCAACACAAACAAACAAACAAAAATGTAAAAATAAAACTAAAACAACACTTTTACAACGAATTGGAGAAAAAAATATGAAGAAACAAGCTAGGGTTACCATTAGAGGAAGAAGATGATGAAATTGAAGAAATTGGAGCTTGAAGGAACTGCCGCACCTATCACCGCCGACCATCGTCAAACCCCGGCGAGCCGTGGTCGGCCGCCGTCTGCTTTCATCTCCGGTGGCGTCAATTGCAGCGGCCGGCCAAAGCCGCTGCTCACTTTTCTGTTTGGTGCGATGCCCCCTCCTTCCTTGTTTAGCGATGGCGCAATTTATAGCCGAAAGATTTTTTCTCGTTGGAGAGCTGAAGAAGATTGTCCTGCGATCTACGAAGAGGTCGTTGACTTCCTTTTCTCTTTTCCCTTCCGTGCGTGAAATCAAATTGGGGAGAGAGATGCGGGCCGATTCTTTAGTATTGGGGTTTGGGCTCAGGCCCAAATTCAATCTCTTCTTTTCAAACTTGAATTGCATTTTGACTTTTTGCTACATTTTTCTCCAAAAAATAAGATATCTGATAATTTCGGTTAGGAAAAAATAAAATAAAAATAATAAAATGTAAAAAGTGATTAAAAAACTACTACTACCTCCGTCCCAGAATATTTGTCCACTTTCATTTTTACACACCATCCAATACACTTCTTTAATCCATTTTATCTTGTAATTTGTATATTAAAAAATTATAGAAATTATATATTAATAATCTATATGTTAAGAAAAATCAAACAAGATCACCCATAACTATATTTAGGCTTACACATTGAGAGAATTTGATGAGTCAAAGTGTTTAGATGAACAGTTCCAAAAGTCAAAACTCGACAAATGCTCTGGGACGGAGGGAGTATTATTGAAAGAAAATTAAAAAGAACTTAAAAATGAAAATTAAAATAAAACTAAGCAAAACAACTAAAAATTAAACTCTAAAAATCTTAAAAATGCCTAAAAAAACTGTTGGGCTTTGTGGAGGCTTGTTTGTCGGCCTGGCCCAGTTGTGCATAGCCCTAGCTTTTCCCTATATATAGAGGGCTTGTATTTGTAATCGTGACACCACAAGTGAAATAAGAAAATCCTCCTGTTGCAGCCGTGGATTAGGGAAACCGAACCACGTTAAATTCTTGTGTGTCGTTTGTGTTTCGTTTCTCTCATTTCTCGCAGATTATTTGTGTGTGTTGTGTGTTTAATTCTCAACAAGTGGTATCGGAGCGAGGTTGTCGTCGCCTAAGGTTTTCCAGATCTGTTCGTCTGCATCCCCATCCGTCCAAATCGTTGGATCGTTGAAGAGTTGAGTTTGCTGCTTCCTTTGCACTCGAACACGCAGCAGCGAAGGAGATTTGCCGCCGTGTGGGGAAGTCGCCGCCTCTAAGAACCTGTCGCCGCTGAGAATCGGTGGTCGCTGACGGGGGAAGCCGTTGAGGAGTCGCTGCTGTCGTGTAGTTCGATTGGAGATCTACGCGCAGCCCCGAACCACTGTCAGCCGCCGGGAGCAACGCCGACCAGATCGAGCAGGTTGGTTCCGCCGCCGCGTCGAGCTCTTAGATCGCGTCCATCAGATCGGGCAGGTGCAGCGGGCAGTTTGTGTCGCTGCCGCCCAGTCGAGAGCCTCCATCGTCCAGCCGCTACCGTGCTGGTGCTGCCGAACAGAAGCTCGAAGGTCATTGCCGCTGAGTGCCGAACTGGTACAGTAGCCAAAGGAGAAAACAAAAAAAAAAGAAAAAGGTTTTTCTTTGGCAGGTGCGAAGAAAAAAAAAAGGGAATAAAGGCAAGTGGGCTATCCTTTTTTTCTTATTGGGCTTTTATCAGATTTGGGCCGTAAATTTCCTTGTTGGTGGTTATTGGACCTGTTTTTGTTTTGGCTAATTTAATTAGTGTGGTGGGCTTGATTTTCTGACGAAATTACCAAGATTTGAAATTAGTTGTACCGGGTATCTCGTCTAGTCGTGTGATATGGCAGAAGATGGGAAGTTCCGAATTGAGAAGTTCGATGGTACAGATTTCAGTTGGTGGAAGATGCAAATTGAAGATTTGCTGGTTCAGAAAGATTTGGACGTGGTTTTGGGTGACAAGCCAGAAAAGATGTCGGATGCAGATTGGGCAGGTTTAGATAGGAAAGCTATGTCCGTGATCCGTCTCTCGTTGACCAAGAATGTTGCGTTCAACATTCTGAAGGAGAAGACAGCGAAGGGAATTATGGACGCGCTGTCTAACATGTACGAGAAGCCATCTGCAGCGAACAAAGTTTTTCTGATAAGAGAGCTGGTGAACACAAAAATGAAAGAAGGCACTTCAGTTACCGAGCATATCAACAAGTTGAATTCGATCTTAGCCAGACTATTGTCAGTGGGCATTAAGTTTGATGATGAAGTTCAAGCTTTGCTACTGCTATCGTCTTTACCTGATAGTTGGTCCGGAACGGTTACAGCAGTTACCGGTTCAGTGGGACCCGATGGATTCACCTTTGATCAGATTCGAGATCTCGTTCTTGGCGAGGACGTCAGATGAAAGAGTTCCGGGGAATCATCTGGTGAATTGCTTCATGTTGGTAGAGGCAGAAGAAATAGCAGAGGTAGTGGGAGCAGGAACAGACAAAGGAGTCAGTCGAAGACTCGTGACAGCTCAGGTGTAACGTGCTGGAAGTGCAAGGAGGTAGGGCATTTTAGGAATCAATGTCCGAATGATAAGAAAGTAAACATTGCTCAAGGCTCTGCGAGTGACGAGGAGGTCGCTCTGACTTGCTGTGAGGAAAGCAATGTGGATTCCTGGGTCATGGATTCTGGTGCTTCATTTCATGCTACCCACAGCGGTGAAGCATTGCAGAATCTAGTTGTTGGAGATTTTGGAAAGGTACGACTAGCAGACGACAGAGCTCTTGAGGTGACGGGCATGGGTGACATGGTGTTGAAGACCTCAGTCGGTCTCTGGACTTTGAAGGATGTTAGAGTGGTTCCAGCCTTGAGGAAAAGTTTGATTTCTGTCAGGCAGTTGGACGAACAGGGACACGAGGTTAAGTTCAGAGATGGGCAGTGGAAGGTCGTGAAGGGAAATCTTGTCATGGCCCGCGGAAGGAAGAGTGGTTCGTTGTATTTGGTCGAGTTACCATCTGAGGGAGTGACCGCCCCAGTTCAGAAGAGAAACAAAGTCCGGTTCACAGAGTCTCGTGGGCAGAATAAGGTTGTCTATGCAAGAGAGAAACCTAGAGCCACAGGTCAGACTCAGGATGAACGAGCGTGGAAAGGTTCAAGGGGGCCAGTCAGAGGTATTTGTGGCAGTGGGAGCTCAAGAGGCGCTTCAGCCAAGTTGCCTAGAAGACAGTGGGTCAGGAGAACCAGTATTCCAGCTGTTAGAACATCTCCAAAAAATTTCTTGCTGAGTATGGAGAGTGTTTGTTCTCAGGATGTTCCAGGATCCGGTAGTGTGCGTCTGCAGTGGGAGCCGGTAGGGACCGAGGACGAGTCAGGGGCAGATTTTGCCGTGAATGATGTGTTGGAGCTTGGGAGAGCTTCAACGGGCCTTTCAGTTGTCTGATGATAGGGCCGCTGCAACAGGAGAGCTGAGGAAGATTACTCGATGTACAGGCGATCGTAGAGGATGGCAGTTGATGATTATCAAGCCTCCAAGTGGGAGAATGTTGGGCTTTGTGGAGGCTTGTTTGTCGGCGTGGCCCAGTTGTGCATAGCCCTAGCTTTTTCCCTATATATAGAGGGCTTGTATTTGTAATCGTGACACCACAAGTGAAATAAGAAAATCCTCCTGTTGCAGCCGTGGATTAGGAAAACCGAACCACGTTAAATTCTTGTGTGTCGTTTGTGTTCCGTTTCTCTCATTTCTCGCAGATTATTTGTGTGTGTTGCGTGCATAATCCTCAACACAATAAAAAGGACTAACCTAAAACCGACTTATCACACATATACTCATATAAATAAAGCGAAGTACCAAGAAAGTTCAATTTATTCGGTTTGGTTTTCAAAAGTGAAACCAAAACGAAACCAAACAAAAACAGTTCTGTTCTTACATTCAATTTCGATTTTTCAGTTCATTTTTTTTTCTAGCTCGTTTCGATTGGTTTCTATTGGGTTTTCAGTTCTTTTAACCCAGCCCTAATTGAACACTACTACAAAACTAAGTAAGGCTGCATTTTGTTTGCATAACTTGATCAGATTTTATGAAAATTTGATATGATCTGGTTTGATATAATTGCAATTATAATTAAAGCTATTTTTGATCTGATCTGCTGTGATCTGATTATAATAAGAATAAGTAATAAGCAGAAAAAATAAATTGAATGGAATGCTGCCTAAATTGATTGCCTCAATTGCATCGGTTATTAAAACAACCGATGCAAAAGATCAAAAGCATCGATTGTTTTTAAAAGAGTAAATTTCATAAAAGATCCCCAATTACAGGTCATTTTACTTATTTAGTTCCTACATATCAAATATTAATAATTTAGTCCCCAATTATTATATTGTTTTCCACAAATAGTGTTCTGTTAACATTTTCGTTAAGAACATTGATAAAATTATATATTCACACTTCTCTCTCTTTTCAATTAAACGTTCTTCTTCCTCTCGTACTCAATCCTAAACTCGTCGCTGAGTTTGAAGCTCTAAATCCAAAACCGAAATGATCACTTCTCTCTCAATTGTTCATCTTCCTCGTGGAACTCAAAATCGAAATCAATAACCTTCATTGATGAATTTATGGATTAGTCTCAAGAAATTGCAAAGAAAACAAAACTTAAATCATGAAGGTTACCTGTTTTGATTTTGGATTTCGGCAGGAAGACGAGCAATTGAGAGAGGAGGGATGATTTCGGTTTTGGGTTCAAAGCTTCAAACTCATCAACGGGTTTGGGAAATGAATGCGAGAGGAGAGAGGAAGCTTAATTGAGGAGAGAGAGGAGCGTAAATTTACAAAAAATTTCACGTATTAATGGAATTGTTAACAAAGGACCATTCGTGGAAAACAATATCATAATTGGGGACTAAATTATTGATATTTGATATGTTGGGGCTAAATATGTAAAACGAACTATAACTTGGAACCTTTTATAGATTTTACTCTTTTTAAAAAGTGATGCCATTGATATTTTTAAAAACATAGTAAAAATAAAAATAAGTATTAGCATCGTTTGTTTAAAATAACCGATGCTAATACTTTTTTGTTTTAGGTTTTTTTTAAAGTGGAGTATTTATGAGAAGGTATATGGTACATCCGGATGTACCTAGAGATAGGTACATCCCGGTAGTACTCATTCTGAAATAAAGTAGTACTCATTCTCGTACAAATATAAACATTCATTTCGAAATACGTAGTACTCATTCTGACAAAGGTAGTACTCATTTTAAAATAGAGAAGCACTCATTTTTACACATTTGTCTAATATAATTATAATAAATAGCGTAGTGTTCATTCTTAAAAAACAATACTCATTCTCAAATAAGGAAATGCTCATTTTGAAATAAGGTATTGTTCAATTCTTTCACAATTGAAAAATTCAGTACCATCATCAAGCTTCTTCATCGTTACCCTTTTCGTCTGATCTTCGTCTATCAGATTCATTCCAATCCCATCTCTTCAACTTCTTCAGTCCCACCTTGGGTTTCTAGCTTATTACTGTAAAGCCGCCGCAACCATCGCCTTCCCTCATCCTGCCATTCTCCATCGTTTTTGCCTCGTCCTAATCTTTGCGCCTCCCTTTGTCTTCGCCTCTCCTTCACCGTCCTTTTTCAATCGTCTACATCTGCCGCTTATTTTCAGCCGGGTGTACGATTCTTCCCGTAAAGCCGTTGTACGATATAATTTGAGAGTATTTATGCAACAAGCTCTTCATTGACCCTCTCGTTTTAATTTGCATCGAAGGTCAGATATCAAGATTCTGTATCTTTCTTCTTCTCTGAGATTGTTCATTCACCATCGTCGTGCGCCGTCGTCTTTTGGTAGTCGCCATTTCCGCGCTAGCCAACAATGTCGTTGCCATCCCTAGTGCCGGTGCAAGCGTGCTACGATCAAACCCTAGCTCTCAATCAGATAAGTCTTAAAGATCTAGCAGCGGAGACGAACTTAAGGTTCCAATCCATTGGTTGGAATCATCTAAAGCCTTAGAGGTGGGTTCTTTCCCCTTACTTTTCAATTTCATTCACAACTCTGCCTCTTTTGTGTTTGGACACGATTTATGTGCACTTTGAATTAATTCGTGGATTTTAGGGTTCCGGTGTTAACTAGACAAGGAACTTTCTTCCATATTGAAAATGAACATATGTTGTTCTTTATCCTCAAGGTGAACTAAGAAGCTTCCAAATTGTAATTTTATTAAATTCCCTTCACATATTGAGCAGAAACATTTGTTTTTGTGTGTGCCAATTGTTTCTTGTGAGCTTTCTCCATTTTTGGGTCTAATCTAAGAGTTACATATTGCTCTGTTTAGGTTTGTGATTTCTTGGGTGACTTTGATTTGGTTCTTTGATTTTTTCTTTTTAGACAAAAATTTTATGATGCATTCACATTTTATCCGTTTTCTACCCTTGTTTCTAGGATGCTCTGTGTATTTTGCTTCACAAAGTGTCAAAAATTCGAGCTTTACATGCCTCGTATAGGCATAGCCAAAGAAGTTTTGAATACTACCCTTTTTGAGAATAAATTTAAACTTAATTTGGACATTTATTTAGTGTAAATGGAAGGTTGGAAAGATGGATACTTTTTCAATTAAATAAGTAAATTTTATTTTTTATTTAATGACACAACTCAAGTAAATTAAATTAAATTATAAATTTAGTAAAACATCAATTCTTTATTTATAAATAGAGGAAATATTATTTTATTTACCCATATATTAGTTTTTTAATTCAATGCCACAACGTGTCTATACATGCATGCATGCATGCATGCATACACACACACACACACACACATATATATATTAAAAATGTTTGAACTACTTGTTCAACTACTCAAACCACTGGTTCGACCAGTGAACCAGTGCCTTGACCGGTTCGATTACCGGTTCGGTTCTGAAAACTATGCAGTTAACATTTAATATCTCATTTACATATGCAGTATTTGGTCGGGTTTGCAACAACCAATTAACAGTACATGTAAAATTTTCAGCATCACTAGTGTAATTTATTGAATTTTGGAGTACTAACATACACTTAAGATTTTTTTGGATTATTCATGTAAATATTTCTAAGATAATCTACTCCCTCCATCCATTTTTATCTTCCTATTTTGAACAGCGTAAATCTTATCTTTTTTAAAACTAGTTTATTCACAAATTGTTATATAAAAAAAGTTACACTGTTCAAAACTACATCAAAAGGTCAATAAAATAAGATGTGACAAAATTAGTTTATCTTATCAAATGGTTAATGAAAATATACAAACAAATATTTCTTCTGTCCCAGTATATTTGTTCACTTTGACTCTTAGGGAGTGTATTCAATCAGATAGATTTTTTTGGATTCTGAAAATCCGTAGGTATTCAATTCAGAATTTAAAAAGTCATGTAAAATCTGAGTGTATTGAATTCAGATTTTAAAAAATCCTTCTAAATATTATGGTATTCAAAAATTGATAGATTTTGAAAGATTTTTAAAAATGTTGATTTAGATGGATTTTGATGCCTTCAGTATAAATACCGATCCAAGTTACAAATCCGATCAAAAGGGTTGCGATTTTGCAGAATCCTGTTCTCTTCTTCCGCACGCACGAACTCGTTTCATCTTATCCATCTTCATCACCTTCAATCCTTCACTCCATCTTCAAGGTAAGGTCTTATCTATTGTTTAACAATTCATTTTTCTCTCTGGTTATCAATAATTTATTCAAATCAAGCTAAATTCAAACATAATTTTGGAGTTTTTTTACTGAATTTTTTTATGTATTTCAAACCCTAATTTCCGACCCAGACCATGAATCACCTTCGAGTCTAAATTAATCATTTCCGAAAATGAATGGCTTCGAGTTTTCACCTACCCTTCGAGTCTCTAATATTTTCACCTTCGAGTAAACACTGACATATGCTTAGAAGTTAATGGTTGTTTTCACCTACCCTCCATTTTTAGAAGGAATTTTATTCATAGGTTCTGTTTAATTTTTTTCTTGTAAATATGGATTAATTTGTCTGAGAGTGAAAATAATGATTTTTATTATCGAACATATTATGGAATAGCAATGATGTCATCATTAGTAAAAAATTTTTTAACAGATTCAATCAAAATCTGTTTGATATATATTTTTACAAATGACAAAAAAATATGGATAAAAAAATGATGATTTTTGATGTACTACTCTGGCATAGTAAAATTTTACAAAATCATCTCTAGATATTTTGTTATCTCTCAGGGTGAATAGCACTCAGTAATGGTTAAAGTGAAGTATGGATTTTGCATTTTATATCCTTAGTAAATAGGGAGTACTTTTTGCTTTGTGATTTGTTTTTCTTTATGAATTGTTTCTCTCTATGATTTGTTTTGCATCCTATTGTTTCTCTTTATGATTTCTTGTCATCATCTAGTTTCATAAATATCAAATAGTGTTATTCTTTATAATGTATTGTTAACTATTGTAAAACATAGTAATATCATCATGGGTGATCAACAACAAAGTACCAAAAAAGGAGGTTTTGAGCAATTGACAACCAAAGAGAGTGATGCACTATTAGAGTTCATGCTAGATGTCGCCGCTCGAGGATCGCATGATAATAGTGACATTTTTTCTAAGCAAACTGTGGAACAAAGGATACTTCCTGTTCTTAATAAAAAAAACTTGGGTGTCACAAGAACTACCTCAATTACCAAAACCGATTGAAGTAATATGGGATGATTATTTTAAGGTAAGCTTCCTTAGTACTAAATGAAAAATTATTCTAATAAATGACTCTTATGAAAGATCTAATGCAATAACAAATTCATGATTTATGTTTTTTGTATAGGCTTATCCAAAGGATAGCATTGAATTACGTTATGGAACATTTCAGGATTATGAGGACTTGAAAATTGCAATTGGAAATGGTGTAGTTGTTGGGAAAAACTCAATGGTGTAGTTGTTGGGAAATTCCACCTATTCACTCCACATCACCACTTCAATTTCAAATTCCACCTATATACAAGACGTGTTCGTGAAGATGTCACATGAAGAGCGGCTTAATTGGATAGGTCACAAAATGAGAAGATAAAATGATAAGATGAATGAAAGAGTTATGTGACTTTATTTTGAATGTTTTATCTTTTATGTAGTGACTTTATTTTGATTGCGAGTTTAGAATACTATTGGTTTATTAAGTTATTTTAAAATATGTTTGGCTTATGTTGTTGTTATATGTTGGTGTTGAGCTCAATATATTATTTTATGCTAATAAATTTATGATAATAATACTAATAATAATAATGTATTAAAAAAATAATTTGTTTTCATTTATTAAATTGTTTATAAAGTTTTTGGCCAATTTCACAAGTAATAATTAATGTTAGAATAATGTATGAATTTTTAAAATAACTCAAATTTAAATATAGGTAATCCATGAATTATAAACAATCTATCAGAATCCTATAAAATCCTGCTCATAAAATACATCAAAATCTATCTAACTCTGCACAGACTTAAAATAGTCCTATTGATTTTACAGAATCCATGTATTATAAACAATCTATCAGAATCTTTTAAAATCAGGATTGAATACACCCCCCTTAATGTATATCCGGGACCAATTCAACTAAAAAGTTCAAGCTTGTGGTTTTGGCACATAAATGATTACTAGTATTCTAACCCGTGCCACGCACGGGATCGAAAGAAATTTATGTTGATTCTGAATTATTTCAATGAAATTTATTTTTCAGAATAAAGAAAATATATTGCTCACACGATTTTTAATACTACAAATGAAAAAAGCCAAAGTTAAATAAATAATATTTGAGGAACAAAATATAGAGTTAACAATGTTTATTTTAATACCAAATTTTCTAAAAGATTTCAGGGTATACAACATTTTTGGTATGGTTGCAAGGGTTTACATTGTCATCTAGAACTAATATTTTTAATCTTGTCTTTGTATTCACTCGTGAAACAGCAAAATATAGTTGACCATGTGTGAACACTGACTTAGTTAAAAATAATCCCATAAATGACAATGTTTGACTTTGACTTTTGTTGATAGTCATAGCAAAACATGAGGCGATCGGGAATTGTCTTCTTTGGAACTTCAAGGGTAGCCATGGATCAGATGGTACTAGGGCTAGGTTAGAAAAAACTGAAAACCGCAAACCAAACCGAAATCGATCGAAACGAGCTAGAAAAAAAACCGAACCGAAAAAACTGAAACCAAATGTAAAAAAACCAAACCGAACCGTTAGTGTTTGGTTCCATTTTGGTTTTCATTTTGAAAAACCAAACCGAATAAACCAAACTTTCTTAGATACTTCACTTTATTAATATGAATATATGTGATATGTAGAAAAATAATAGAAATATAAATGCTAATAAATTACTAGTCGATTAAAATTATTTTCTTATCTATTAATTAAATATACTAGCCATATTATTATAAACTTTAATCCTAATTTAGAATTATATTAAGATTAAAAATTGATATGCGTAATTTACATATTTACATAAAAAAATACCTTGATGTTATAATGAAAATGAAGGTATTATACAAAAAAATATAAATTCTTCGTAATTGATTTTACATACGATGTCTTTGGAATTATTTGGAATCTTCTAAATGTTTGTTAGGCACTAAACACACGAGTATCACACCCGTGCGTTGCACGGGTCATTTTTATGTTATAAATTCAGATCATTTTTCAATGATAAAAATTGAAATGCAATAGAATATAGAGATTATATCATTTCAAAGTACAGAACATCAATGTTTTACAAATTTCAAAAGACTTCTTTATATACTACATTATGTGTAGTATTTGTGGGAGTATCGTCTTCATTGCATATCAGAATCTTCAATCCACTACGATTAGTTACTCTTGAAACTGCAACATAGAGCTGTCCATGACTAAACACAGGTTTCCGTAACAGTAGTCCAACATGTTTCAGAGATTGTCCCTGACTCTTGTTAATCGTCATTGCGTACGAAGTAACCACAGGGAATTGTCTTCTTTGAAACTTGAATGGAATTCTTGTATCGGACGGTGTTAATGGTAGTCTTGGAATAACAACTTCTTCACCCATGTGGCTTCCTGATAATATTTTTCCTTGTATAGAGTGATTAGCCAACCGGGTTACTATGAACCGTGTACCATTACACAAACCCATTGAATGATCAATATTTTCTCAACAACATAATAGGCGTGCCTACCTTCAGAGTTAATTCGTGATTTGGTACACCTGAAGCACGAATCTTATTTAAGAATTCGAGAGAGTGTAGGTCACCAAAAAAACTTGAACTGCAATCTGAGTTCTCAACTTTATCAGAACTAAGGTATGTTCGAGTCTCATTGCTTGGATTCATCGCTGTCATATATTCGTTTATGGAATCGACGACATCCAGTGTAGGAGCCAAAATTGCACGCTCTTGCAAGTAGCTCAGTTCATTGGCTATTTTTTGAAAGTCTGGATAAGTTGAATTCACTATAGTGGCTATTGGATCTTCAGAAGAGGGAAGTAACATGTCATCAGGAATAATCACCTTAGCATAACCGTCATGATCTTCACCTGCGTTCCCGTCACCAATACTCTGAATCCATTTGCTGAATTCAAATGATTGATCATAACCACTGTCATGAATCATTGATTGCAGCCGCATGTTTTTCGTCAAACGCAACACAGTGCAGTCTTCCCAAATGTATGAAGAATTAATCATTGAGTTAACGATGTCCTGTCTCGTTCCTTTTGGAATAACTGGCAAAATTTGATGAAAATCTCCACCAAAGACAATTGTTTTTCCTCCGAAAGTTTGTTGTTCACTCATCGGATTAGAAAATCGTAGAATATCGCGCAAACTTCTATCCAAAGCTTCGAAGCAATACTTGTGTGTCATAGGGGCCTCATCCCAAATGATTAATTTCGCTTTCACCAAGAGTTGTGCCAGCGGAGAGCCTTGTTTTATGTTGCAAGTAGAGTTTTCATCTAGAATCAATGGGAGCTTAAAACGCGAGTGAGCCGTTCTACCACCTGGCAACAATAACGATGCTATACCACTTGACGCAACATTTAGTACTATATCACCTTGACATCGTATTGCAGCTGATAATGTTCTCCAGACATAAGTCTTGCCAGTGCCTCCATATCCGTACAGAAAGAATATTTTGCCAGCATTTGTTTGAACAGATTGCATTACTGCTTCATACGTTGCACGTTGTTCACCGTTCAGTGAACGTAATAGTCTGGTGTGCTCGCTTGCCAATGCAATTCGATCGTATTGCATTTCATCAAAAATCAGTCGATTGGCTGAAATCCAAATTCTCTGGAGGTTCGCTTGAGGCATATCAGATTAAAGAAGAAATGTTGTAAATTTTAAACATTTTAGATGTCGGTAGAGTATTTTATGGGATGCGCAAAAAATGAAACAGGAAAGACTTTTTGGGACGGAGGGAGTACATCATTAAAATTCTATAAATGCTAACACTAATAAAAAATGTTGTTCCCAAACAAGGCCGTAGAGAGTATGTAACCATGTACATAGGGAGTATTAGTTTAATTTGTATTTTCTTCAAGCTATATACTGTACCTAGCAAAATTTAAAAGAAAAGAAGAAGTCAATTTTAAGAGAAAATAAAGTTCCAAAAAGAGTAGGATTATTATTAGTATATGGGACTCCATTGTCTCCATGTATATTGGGCTTCATCATGTGCAAATGCATGCCTTAGATGTTACGTATTCAACATTAACAATGAGGTGAGCCACTTATATTATATTCAATCCTTTGAGCTTCTTTGGCACTGCAAATTTATTTGAAGGTTTTTTGAATGTCCTCCGTGGCGTCTAGCTTTATTCGTATGGAAGTTTTATCCTAATTCCTAACATATATAGTTTTTTACTCCCTCCGTCCCAAAAAGATCTTCCTTCCTGTTTCATTTTTTGCGTGTCTCATAAAACACTTATATCTAGGCCCGCCCATTAACAGGTTCAATAGGTGCAACAGAACAGGGCCTCAAAAATATAGTGGCCCATATTTTTTTAAAGCCCAATAGTAATTATAAGCCCATTACCTAATATATTACTAAAGGAAAGCAAAAGACCGATGAGTTCCTCAGTTCCAGACTCTTCGCCTCTTCGAGTCTTCGGTTCCTCCGCAGCGTCTAACGGAACTTTTTCTCATCTTCCCAGCGATTCATCCTCTTTTTATATCGCAAATCAGCCCTCTTCTTTCCTTTACCGATTAATTCCTCAATTTCTTCTTATTTGGTGAGTTCTTAATTTTTATCTCTGTTTTTTTCCCTTCAAATTGACCATGCTACTTTCATTTTCTCAATGAAAATTCAATTTTGCTGGGTTTTTTTTTGTGCACGGAAGTCAATTTAGGTGGTTTAGATTTGTTTGAAAATTATTTTAGTGTTAGAAATTTAATTTATTTTGCATCTTAAAATCTTAAATGATTCATTTTATCGTTTAATTGTCTCTTAAATTTTAATGTTATAAATTAGTGTTTCTTCTTTAATTTTGCAAGACCAGTAGTTCCATTATAACTTTGGTTTTAATCATTGATTTTTTTTTTCAGAATTAATAAAAGAGTTTGAAGGCTATAGCTCATTATTCATCAAAGATATCAAGATTTGAAATTCCTCTCTTCATCCATTTCTGTCTACTGCAGTGTTGCACACTCTATTTGCTTATCCCAGGTTTTATTGTTTCTTCATATATTTAATTCTAATATGCCTCCTAAAATAAGAAAATATGAATCTGGGTATGCAAAACGTAAAAAGAAACAAAGGATTGAAGATTTAATAGAATCTCAAAAAGGAGCCCTTCATAAATTTCTTGTAAAAGATTCACAAACTGCTTCTGAAAATGTTATTGATAGTGTAATTGTTGCTGATGATGCTGCTCTTTGTGATAATCTGGATGCTAATGCTGTTGATAATCTTGGTGATAAAAGTAATGATACACAGCATTTTCTTGGTGCTAATGGTGATGATAATTTTGATGCTAATAATAATGACAATGTTGGTGGTAATTTTGATGATATTGTTGACGGTAGTTTTGATAATAAACCTGATAATGCTAATGATTCTACAAAAGATAATAATAACTTTCATTCAATTGATATTTTTGATCCAAGAAATTGGGAAGCACTTGATTCTAAAATGATTGACCTTTTAGTGATAAATGGACCTAAAAGAGACCCAAACATTAAAAAAGGACCCAAGGATAAATTATCAAGGAGATTTTCTTCATCTTTTTACACTAAAATTTTACCAAATGGGGAGCAGTGTGATAGGGATTGGCTTGTATATTCAAAAGAACTTGACAAAATATTCTGTTTTTGTTGTAAAATATTTAAAAAAGGTCATGCAAAAGGGCAATTAGCAAATGAAGGTTTTGGGGATTGGATACATACTAGCAGTAGGATTAGGGAGCATGAACTTAGCATGGAGCATGTTAAAAATTTGACCTCCTGGTATGATTTGCGTCTCAGGTTGCAAAATAATAAAACAATTGATAATGTGGCTCAAAAATTACTTGATAAAGAAAAAGAACATTGGAGAAAAATTTTGTTTAGAATTATTTCTATTGTGAAATTTCTTTCAAAGCATAATCTTGCTTTTCGTGGTACTAATGGAAGATTGTATCAAAACTGTAATGGAAATTTTTTAGGATTAATTGAAATGTTAGCTGAATTTGATCCGATCACTCAAGAGCATGTTCGGCGCATTACAAATAATGATCTTCATTTTCATTATCTAGGTTGGAGGATTCAGAATGAAGTAATATCTTTGCTTGCTTTTGAAATAAGATCTGTTATCATCAAAAAAATAAAGCAATCAAAATATTTCTCTGTGATACTTGATTGCACCCCTGATATAAGTCATCAAGAACAAATGTCTTTGATATTAAGATATGTTGATTTATCTTCTGATATTGTTCAAGTTGAAGAGTCATTTTTGGGATTTTTGGAAGTGAATGATACAACTGGTCAAGGGCTTTTTGTTGTTTTACAAAATGAGTTAAAATCTCTCTCTTGATATAGATAATGTGCGTGGTCAAGGCTATGACAACGGATCAAATATGAAAGGAAAACATCAAGGGGTTCAAAAAAAACTTTTAGACATCAACCCTAGATCTTTCTATACTCCATGTGGTTGTCATGGCCTTAATTTAACATTATGTGATATGGCTAATGTTTCTGGTAAAGCTAGAGATTTTTTTGGAATTATCCAACGCATCTATACAATTTTTGCAAATTTTACTAAACGATGGCATATTTTGAAAGATAATGTCAAAGGCTTAACTCTTAAATCACTATCATCTACTCGCTGGGAGAGTCGTATTGATAGTGTTAAAGCTATAAGGTTTCAAATATCAGATATATGTGAAGCTTTACTTCAAATTCATGAAAGCGATAAAGACTCAAAAATAAAGAGTGAAGCGAAATCTTTAGCAGAAAAGGACCTTGGTGATTTTGAATTTATAATGGCATTAGTAATTTGGTACGAGATGTTATATGCTGTTAATGTAGTTAGCAAACAACTACAATCTAGAGACATGCTTATTGATGTTGCTATTGAAAAAATAAAGGGATTAATATCTTTTTTTAAAGAGTACAGACAACATGGATTTTCTGATGCCTTACAAACTGCTAGAGAAATAGCTATTGAAATGAACATTAATCCAATGTTTCCGGAAAGGCGTAAAACTCGAAGAAAAAAACATTTTGATGAAAGTTCAAGTGATGTGTGTGCTACAGAATCACAATCTGAAGAAGAATCATTTAGGATTAATTATTTTCTGTTCATTGTTGATGAAGCAATTTCTTCACTAACTTCAAGGTTTGAACAATATCAACAATATGAAAATATTTTTGGTTTCTTGTTTACTTCTGACAAGTTGCACTCATTAGATGATCAAAGCTTAAAAGTTTGTTGTAACAATCTTGAAACTTCCCTCAAACATGCGGAACATTCAGATATTGATGGGAATGATTTATATGCGGAGCTAAAACTGCTGCAACATTTCTTACCAAAAGAAAAAATGGAAGCTATCGATATTTTGAAGTGTTTAAAACGTCTCGGCAGCTTTCCTAATGCATTTATTGCTTATAGAATTTTGTTAACTATTCCTGTGACTGTTGCATCTGCAGAAAGAAGTTTTTCAAAGTTGAAGTTATTGAAGTCTTATATGCGATCTACCATGTCACAAGAAAGACTCAATGGATTGGCTTTATTGAATATAGAAAGTGATCTTTTGGATAATATTGCTTACGAAGATGTGATTGAAGCTTTTGTTTCAAACAATGTTAGAAGAATAGCTCTTTTTAAGTAGTTTGTATAATTCAAAGTGTAAGAAAATTGTTGTAATATGTACTTTGTTCTTTTTCAAACAAAAATCTTATTACCTTGAACTGCTCCTTTTTTATATTCTAGAGCCTTGAATTATTGAGTTGCACAGGGCCACCTTAATTGATTGGGCGACACTGCTTATATCCCGTCTCAAATGCAAAAAAAACTTTCAAAAAAACTTCTACTTACAACAAATGAGAATTGTGGTAAATTTTAGGCATTTTAGATGTGTATAGAAGTGTTTTATAGGACGCACAAAAAATGAAACATGAAGATCTTTTTGGGACGGAGGGAGTAACATTTTAAATGTTAATTTGTGGGGTTAAATTGAAGGGGCGGGGGGGGGGGGGGGGGGGGGGTTATCGGGGGCGATAAGAGGGTAAGAATCGTCAATTTTACGAACGGAGCATCGTACGACATCAGGGTCATCCCATGATATTTCTAAGCAATGTAATGGGAACCGCCCACATTATTGTATTGCATATTAAATACTCCCTCCGTCCCAAAATAAGGTTCTTGTTCAATTTACAATGTTTGATTGAAACTATTTTCAAGTTAATATAAGTAAAAATTGGTATAGAATCAAAAAATAAAAATTACATATTAAAAAATATTGGGAATAAACGCACGCGGAAACAACACACAAGAACAAATCAACTGCAGAAAAATAAACGATACAAGATTTAACATGGTTCGGTCGCCAACTGCAACCTACTCCACACGGGTCAACTAGGAGGATTTTATTTCATTGTTGTTGCACCACAATTACAAGCACATTACCATCTCTTAAATAGAGAGTAGTTATGGAGACAATGATTAAGCTGTAAGCTTCTAGGTAGCTTCTTGCCAATTTCCTGTTAGCTTCCACCTAGCTTTCTGGCTTCACACTCAATAATCTCCCACTTGAAGCCACGGAACAATGTTCACCTGCGCTTCAACTGTGCACATGTACTTCTGTAATCTGATAAAGGAACTCAATAAATTACTAGTCGATTAAAATTATTTTCTTATCTATTATTTAAATATACTAGCCATATTATTATAAACTTTAATCCTAATTTAGAATTATATTAAGATTAAAAATTGATATGCGTAATTTACATATTTACATAAAAAATACCTTGATGTTATAATGAAAATGAAAGTATTATACAAAAAAATATAAATTCTTCGTAATTGATTTTACATACGATGCCTTTGGAAGTATTTGGAATCTTCTAAATGTTTGTTAGGCACAAAACACATATTTTTTATGTAAAATTGAACCAAAAGGAACAATAACCTTCCGTTTGGTTTTTGTTTTTGTGTAAAAATCAAACAAATTGTTATTATTTTATCGAGTTAGTGTTTTTACAATTTTTTATTCTTATAAATTTCTACTTTTATAAACCGAAAAAACCGAAAAAAGCTGAAATAAAAACCGTATAATACCGAACCGAATAACCAACGGTTTACATATTTTTTATGCAAAACCGAACCAAACCGTATGAATATATATTTTTACACAACTTTGTTAATATTCGCCCATTAAATTGTTTAAAATATTCAATATGTATAAACTATTTTTTTCATTAAAAATATAAAAAATGAAATTAAAGAGTCATGGTTAGACATCATTTTATTCCTGTTGATGTAAATATAAAATTGATAAAAAATAATCAGTGAGCGATATGCATACCTAGATAAATCAACAATTATACATTTTAATTATCCATGATTCTTATGAAACCTATGAACGACGTTTAATTTTTTTACGGATGTAGATTACAATTGATAAAATAACATGACTATAATTAAAAAAGTACACGTATTTTTATGTAATCTTTTCTTGGAATGTTTATTTTCACATGGAGAATTTGTTAAATGCTTTTAAAATTGACATCTAATTTTAAATTTTGCATAAAACTTTATTTATTTAACATATAATTAATTTATCGATACTAACGATTTAGATATGAAGATAAGAAAATTTTTAAATGCTCATTAAAAAGCAACCATATAAATTTTAAATACTAAAATTTTGGTCACTAAAATATCCCGTTTGATTTTGTTATTTTAAAACATTCAAAAATGTTATGTATCAAATTACCTTAAAACAATAAAACATAATTAAATATATTAAGATAAAATAATATTTAAAGTACGTACCTTTTCTATGTCCTTTTTTTGTTGAAGTATTCCTTTTCTCCTTCCTCTTGCATCTCTAGTTGATCTCGTCTATGTATCATCAACTTGATTTTTCATAGCCCCAATTGAAATTGAAAAATAGGATGCTCCTACCACTAATCCTTTTAAAAACAAAATGCTGAAGTTGAATTAACGATTCTCCGCTTCTTTATTACATAATTAATTCTGAATGCCTATGTATTGAAATAGAAAATGAAAATGGGTGGTGGATGTCACGTTTCAACTCATTACATATCTCTTTTTATAATAGGATTTTGATCCAAGTATATAAGAGTTTCCATAAATTTGGATATAAAAGTGAGCAATTTAACTCATTGCCAGTTAGATATATAAAAGTAAGGAATTTAAAATAATATTGGGTCCATCCTAGATATAACGAATTCTTTACTAAAAATAAACGAATTTAGAATAATATTATTGATTATCCAAGATACATATTTAAGGATTGCCATATATAAGTAAAGGGATCCAAAATAATATTAGTATTATCCAACATACTACGTATATAATATAAGTAAGGTGATGAATAATATATTCGTGATCATAATTTTCAAATTTAGTACTATCTAGGATTGTTTCTCAATAATATTTTTTGTAAATTTTGTCAATCACCATATGTTAAGGAATTAATCTATTCTTGGACATCATATCATACCATTCATCGCTATGCATAAATCATTTTCTAGTGCACGGCCTTATTAGGAGAGTTTCACATTTAATTATTTACCTACCTTTTGTATTTTAGGAAGAACTTTATTATGGTGAGAATTCCTTGGTAAAGGATTAATATATGTAGCATGGTCCTAAAATTATATTTAAATTAATTAAAAATATTATATATATTTTTATTTTTAAATAGTATTTATATTTCTTCATATTTAATTTTAATTTTTTATATTATCATCATAATTGGAGTTTGTATTGTTGTAATCTGAATGCATATATTTACATATAATATTATTGATCATCCAAGATACATAATTAAGGATTTCCATATACAAGTAAAGAGATCGAAAATAGTATTATTATTATCCAATATACTCAATATAAGTAAGGTGATGAATAATATACTATTATATATTTTATATTTTCCGTAAATTTTGTTAATAATTTTGTTAATGACCATATATTTTTCCGTAAGAAATCAAAAATAGTATTGGAATTTCTATTAGTATAGGTACTCTATTGATTTCAACCTACATATTGTTAGACAAATGTGCAACTCTAGAGGGGGGTGAATAGAGTTGTTTTCAAGAATGTGCGTTTTTCGCGTGTGTGAAATAATAAAATCGCAGGAATAAATAAAGAGAGTAAGAGAAAGAAGAACACCGAGATTTATACTGGTTCACCACCTCGTGGCTAGTCTAGTCCTCCGAGAGACTCTCTCGAAAGTCCTACTAATCTTCAAGCTTCAATGGGTGCTTGAAAAACCGGTACAACTTGAGAACTTGAATCACACAAGCCTCACTTTCTTACAACAACAAGACTTGAGTCACACAAGTCTTAAGAACAACACTCAAATGAGATTGAGTTTACAACACAAGAATGAAAGCTCACACAATTGAGCAAAGTAGTGTTGAAGAATTAAAGCTCTATGGATGACAAAATCTTTAGCACTCAATAAAATATTTCTAACTCTCAAAATAATATATTTGATGGGGAAGATGAAGCAAGGAATGAATATAGCTCAAAGGGTATATTGGAGTGCAAGAGTTGTGTCTTAAAATGAAGGAGAATGAGGATTAAATAGGCTGAGAAAAAAAGAACTGTTGGAGTAAGCTGAGGATATGCACCAGATAAAATTAATCGATTAACGTAGATAGTTAAATCGATTACGGTACACAGAGGCGAAAATCCTGAATAGAAGAACATAAATAATCGATTAAAGGAAGACCTAAAAATCGATTAGTCGGCTCTGTCCGAACCAATCGATTAATTGAAGACAAAAAATCGATTATTGGTCAGACCAGGGGAATCCAACGAAAAGGCTATTAATCGATTATATGAAGGCAGATAATCGATTATGGAGAAAATAATGCGCAACACAAAGGGCCCAAGCCAGATGCGATAAGAAGTGAATTGGCTTATACTCGTTTGTTTGAGACAAGAACGCTCTTCAAGAGAAAGTATCCCTTATTCAATGAATTTTGAATAGGGGAGAAAAAGTGAGTCCAAAAATTATTTTGTGTGTCAAACGATGTACAAGAAAAAAATATTTAAAGTATATTTTTCTTACAAAAAAAATTTGTGTAATCTTAAAAAAGAATGTTTTTAAGAAATTTTGACACACTTATTTTGAAACTGACTCAGTAAAATATTTTTAGATAGAGGAAAAGTAATTTTTTCAACTGACTCAGAAAATAATAATTTTTATCCCTCAAAAATAATTTGTTTGTGCAGAAAATATTGTCATCCTTACAAAGATTCCTAGACTTAATTAAAAAATAAAAAAGTCTTCAGAGTCTTCACTTCACTTCAAAAAAAAATCTGTGTAGGGGTGATCGTCGATTTTTATCGCCGTAAACTTCTTGATACCCTTCTTTGCTTTTCTCGATACGAAAATAAATTTTCGATCAGCTTGAGATTAATCATCTTTTTTGTCATTCATCAAAACAAAAAAATATTCCAGAAGAAATAGTAAAGTGATTCGAACTCATGTCCAACAATATACACGAATTTCTATTAGTATTGGTACTCTATTGATTTTTCCATTAATATAAATGATTAATATATGTAGCATGGTTCTAAAATTCTATGTAAGTTAAATGAAAATTATTATATTTCTTTTTATTTTTTAAATAGTATTCATATTTTTTTGTATTTATTTTTAATTATTTATATTATCCTCGTAATAGGAGTTCGTATTGTTGTAATCTGAAAACATATATTAACATATAATATTATTGATTTTCCAAGACACTTAATTAAGGATTTCCATATATAAGTAAACAGATCCAAAATGATATTAGTAACATCTAACATATATAATATAAGTAAGGTGATGAGTAATATACTCGTGATCATCATTTTCAAATTTAGTATTATTTAAGATTGTTTCTTAATAATCTTTTTTGTAAAAAATAATATTCTAATTTCTATTAATATAGGTACTCCTTTGATTTTAACTCTTATTATACACGAATTTCTACAATAAACCTTTGTAACTTATTAATTTAAGTATGTAATTTTTAAATATGGAAGTAAGATAAAGGATTAATATATGTAGCATGGTCCTAAAATTCTATTTAAATTAAATGAAAAATATTATATTTATATTTTAAATAGTATTTATATTTTTCATATTTATTTTTAATTATTTTATATTATCATCATAATAGGAGTTCGTATTGTTGTAATCTAAAGGAAATAATTTCGTTGAAGGGCCAGTGATTATTGCGTACAAAATCTGCGGTCAATTGTTTTTAACGAGAGATCGGTGCATCGTATATAATTTATTTCTGCTGGTTTACTCGGATATTACGTGGCGTGCTGACATGTTTAAATTTTGCCACATAGACATGCCAAATGTCGAATTTTTGTGCATCCGAGTCTCCTTTATTATATTAAAGGATGTATATACTCTAACACATCTTCTCACGTGTCGGCATAACTTTTTTGAACATTGCACGAGAAATCTTAATTTTTTAAAAATTGGGTAGTGGTGAGTTTGGAACTCGTGACCTCTTGGTCATTAAGGCTTTGATAACATATCAGAAAATCAATTGCACTAAAAAGCTCAAGTTTGTAGTTGTGGTCCACGATTGATTTTATACACTAACAATATTCGCATAAAAATATTTTTTCTTAAATTTATTTTGGTGAGAACTTTCTTAACTTTACTTTTTTGTACTGATATGCAATATAAATTGAGAGCAATTAAAATCAAAATTAATCCTTGAAAAAACTCAAATTGAACAAATACACTGCAACAAAGTACTCCGTATAAGTTATTAAAAAGTGGACCGAGGGAGTAACTTTTTAAGAGGTAAAATAATTCTCTATAAAAAAAGAAGCAACTTAACATTCATTTTGCAATTTCACAAAAAATGAAGTGATATGGAATGCTTTATTATTAATGTTCACTTTAGATTTGTTTGATATTTGAAATTGGCTATTTATGGCTGGAAAGGCCAAAAAAAGTGTAAGGGCTGTTTGGCAACTTCTGCATAGGTAAGTGTTGAACCAGTAAGAGGTTTGAACCATTAAGTGCTGAACCAGTAAGAGGTCTGAACTATTAAGAGCTAGTATATTGCTTAACTATTCAGAGGCAAATGTATGATCAATTCAGATAAGAGGTCTTAACCATTCAGACTCTGTATAATACCTAACCATTCAGAGACAAATCTCTTAACCATTCAGACATCTGAACCATTAAGATGCTGAAACAAATAGTTTGAACCATTAAGTGCTGAATCATTCAGACATCTGAACCATTAAGAGGCTGAAACAAACCGCCCCTAAGGCTTCAGAAAAAATCATCCTAAAAAAACTTTTAAAATAGAGTTTTTAAAGAATTAGCCTTTTTGCCTTACCCAATGTAGATGAATAGTTACTTGGCGTAAACATTGAAAACTAATTGTTTAACACGTTAACATAATGAAGAGATGAAGCAAAAGCTCTCCAAAAAAACTATATCAAAATTTAATCATTGCCTCCGAAATAAATTCCCCAAAAATACTTGGTAACTAGTAGAGCTGGCAAATCGGTCGGTCAGGTCGGGTTCGAGTTCGGTCACTTTGAATTCAGGTTATTTCGGGTTTGGGTCAATTCGGGATCAGGTTGAGAATTGTATGTTCATGACCCAGTGTCATCGGGTTCGGGTCGACCCAACGGGTTATAACTTTGGTTTTTTCAATTTTTAAATTCACATTAACACTTACATTTTTTATTTATTAAATTTAAAATATCAAAAAAATGTATTAAATATATTAGGTTATTTTATTTTAAATTCTGAAGTAATTTTTAGATATAATGATATATAAATTAATATAAGGAATTTAAAAAATGCTTAAATTTTGCAAAAAAGTAAGATAATTATGCCATATTGTTAAAATTTTGTTTGAAAATATGAATTTATGGACTAAATACGAGTAGTAAAGTGTATGATTTTGAAAAATTCTTACTTTAGTAGGTCGGTCAGGTCGGGTTCGGGTTCGGTCGGGTTTGACCCATTTTTAGCGGGTTCAATCAACTTCGTGTTCGGTCATCAAAAACATTGTTCGAAACCCAATATTTTCAGGCCGGCTTTAGTCTCGAAATTATTTCATAAAATCAGAAAAGTAAGAGCGCGGGAATTTTTAAAATTGGGGAAAGGTAGGGAGTCAGTTAAGCCACGCGTCATCACCCGCGAGCAGTCAGGCACGGTCAGAATGACCTCCAACGGTGCGATCAGTCTCCGGATATTACCACAAATCCCCCAATTCAATCAACACCGCAAATATTGATGACAGGAAAAAATGTCGGTCATGAAGTTGTAATCCCTAAGCTTTCGCTATTCCTTCAAACAAAAGGATGTCTTTCAAGTTTCAAAGGAAAAAATTTCATGTCATGACATCATATGCAATGACTATTAATAAAAGTCCGTGACAATGTTTGTCGCATGTTGATCTACTCTTGAAAAAATCGGTCTTCAACCACGATCAACTATATGTTGTTGTTTCATGTGTCATAAATAAAAAAGGTTTGAAATTTTGAGTTGCGACAAAGAAAACATTCCACTAGATTATACTTGGAATCCACTAGATTATACTTGGAACGTTATTTACTCGGTATAAAGAAATTTTTCAGGATTTGTAATTGTATACTGATATGTACTCCCTCCAACCAATTTATACTGCTTGTTTCGGCTTACGATGTTTGACTGAAAATATTTTAAAATCATTTTATATGACAAATAGTATAGAGTTAAAAATAAAAATTACATATTAAAATACTACATCAAAAGATCTACAAAACTAATAGTGACAATAATACTTTATTTTATCAAATTGTTAACGAAAATAGAGAAAGAAAATGAATAAAATTTGACCATGTAAATAGTAAACAGACACTATAATTGAGACAGAGAAAGTAATTAATAACATGAACTATACTACATTATACCATTAGTATGCATTTAAAAGTAAACTTATCGTTCTATTATTGTTAGCGGATATTTGTAATTAGATGTAAATTTTGTGTTATTGGGCCTGTACTTATAGCCCATTTATGTACTTGTATATATATCGGTTTATGATCAATGGAAAACGGCTCAGTTGTGCTAAACTTTCTACATGGTATCAAAGCTAAACCCTGGGCTTCTTCCGACTGCGTGCAAGTGTTTTCGCCGATCAGTCCCTGCCCATGTTTCTGATTGTGCGCGGGTGATTTCGGCAGATTAATTGTTCTTTTTTTGTGTGCTGCGGCGATAATTGTCTTCTTTTGGTCTGCTGCTATTTGTGGGTATTTCCTTCAATTGTGCGTTATTGTTGTGCGGTGCTGCTGCTGATCTTTTTGTGCAAATGGTCATGTGTTGCTGCCCAAAAATTGTGCCCTGCCTATTTTCTTTTCATTGAAGTACTTCTGCCAATAATTGGTTTTCTTGGTCTGCTATTGTTATTTGGTTAGTTCTTTGTTCTCCATGCTTAACTCAGTACCTTCTTTGTCGGATACGGTACAAGGTATGTCCCTTATTGTGCCGTGTGAGTGGCTCGTGGATAGTGGTGCATCTCATCATATGACAGGGATGCTTTCGTGTTTCATTGACATAGTGCAGAGGCCTCCTTGCACTATAAGCTTGCCCGATGGGGCCCATGTGGTGGCAAATTCGTGTGGCCGGGTGCAAGTGTCTCCTTCTTTAATTTTACACAATGTTCTGTATGTTCCTAATTTGAAGTGTAATTTGATATCAGTGAGTTGCCTTGTCAACTCACATAACTGTCATGTTTTCTTTGATGATCATTCTTGTGTGATACAGGACCGAACTACGAAGATGCGAATTGGTCAATGTGAAGCACGCAACGGAGTCTATGTCTTTCCTTCTCATGCCCAAGCATCCAAAGCCGAGTCTGTTTCCTTATTGCACCAACGTCTTGGTCATCCGTCTCCTCAAGTTTTGTCTCTACCTCCATTTAATAAGAGTAATTCTGAAATTAAAAATTTTCAGTCTTGTGATATTTGTTTCTTTTCCAAACAGACTCGTTCCCAATTTTCTCCCAGTCTTAATAAAGCTGAACAATTGTTTGATTTAACTCATTGTGATTTATGGGGACCATATTCCCCTTGTATTTCCACTGGGTCACATTATTTTCTTACTATTGTGGATGATTTTTCTAGAGCTGTTTGGGTTTTCCTACTTGTTGAGAAAAGTGAGGTTACTAGTTGCTTGAAACAATTTTTTGCTCTCATACACACTCAGTTTCATAAAATCATAAAAGTTGTTCGTTCTGATAATGGAACTGAGTTCCTCAACCGGCCTCTTCGTGAATTCTACACGAGTAAGGGAGTGCTTGTTCAAACTTCTTGTGTCAATACACCACAACAAAATGGTCGGGTTGAGCGTAAACATCGTCACATCCTTAACGTTGCTCGTTCTTTAATGTTTCAGGCTTCTTTACCTCTTGAGTTTTGGGGGGAATGTGTTCGCACCGCTGTTTATCTCATTAACCGTACACCCACTCCACTATTACAAGGTAAATCTCCTTTCGAAATTCTTTCTTCAAAACCTCCAGACTTGTCTCACCTCCGGGTTTTTGGGTGTCTCTGTTTTGTCCGTAATATTCAACGTCCACTAAACAAATTCCACCCTCGTAGTCTAAAGTGTATGTTTGTGGGATACCCTTCAGGAACTAAAGGTTGGCGGGTTTATGATCTTGAGTCTCATCGTTTCTTTCACACCCGAGACATCTCATTTGATGAATCTGTTTTTCCGTTTGCAATTCCTAAAAACTCACCGTCTCAAAACTGCCAACCCCCGTCCCATGTCCACGCCGATTTCCCAAGCCCCTCTCTCCAGCCGGCTGTTCCCGCGGCTTCTCCCAGCGGCGGCAGTCCGGCGTCCTCTGGCGGCAGCGACGCGGGTTCCGACAATGACAGCCCCGTCACTTCGCCATCACCGTCACCCCTACCTCCAGTTCGTCAACGTCACCCCCCTCCTCACCTAGCCGATTACTATTGTCATACCGTCGAGACATTGCCTCCGGTTGCTCCTTCTGTTGCCTCTTCTCGTTCTTCAGGTACTCGGTATCCTATCCACAATTTTGTTCATTATGAGAAATTTCATGACAGGCATCGTGGTTTTTTGGCGGCTATGACATCCAATGAGGTCCCAAGGAATTTCAAGGAGGCCATGCAACATGCAAATTGGCGTGTAGCTATGCAGCAGGAGATTGACGCATTGGAAGCCAATCACACTTGGGACATCACAGATCTTCCTCCTGATCGTATTGCTTTGGGGTGTCAGTGGGTTTATCGGACTAAGTTCCGGTCTGACGGTACGAAAGAACGAGATAAGGCCCGTCTTGTGGTCTTGGGGAATCACCAGGAATTTGGTAAGGATTATACTGATACTTTTGCCCCTGTTGCTAAAATGGGTACTGTTCGTATTTTGTTATCTGTGGCTGTGGCTAGGAATTGGGAGGTTCATCAGCTTGACGTTAATAATGCTTTTTTGAACGGAGATCTTATTGACGAGGTCTATATGCGGCTCCCACCAGGGTATTCTATCCCTGGCAAGGTGTGTCGACTCCGGAAATCTCTGTATGGCTTGCGGCAATCTCCTCGGAATTGGTTTCATAAGCTGAGCTCTGCACTCCGTGCTTGGGGGTTCAAGCAAGCTCATAAGGACCACACTCTATTTATTTTACGCCGTGGTCCTGACATTCTTTCTGTTTTGGTGTATGTTGATGATATCTTGGTTGCAGGGAATAATTCCTCGATGTGTTCCTCTTTTAAGCGATACTTGGACCGATGCTTTCAGCTTAAAGACTTGGGACCCGTAAAATATTTCTTGGGGATTGAATGTGCCAGGTCTCCGTCAGGCATGGTCCTTTGTCAACGCAAATATGCCATGGAGATTTTACAAGAAGCCGGGCTGTTGGGATGCAAGCCGGCGGGCACTCCCATGCCGACGGCGCACGGGCTAGCTACCTCGGCCGCTCCTCTCCTTCATGATCCCGCTCGATATCGTCGTCTCGTTGGCCGCCTGATTTATCTTGCTATCACTCGTCCGGATATTTGTCACTCTGTTCATGTTTTGTCCCAGTTTATGCAGGCCCCAACTCTTGATCACATGAATGCTGCTTTGCGTGTTCTGCGTTATATCAAAGGCCACCCGGGTCAGGGAATTTTTCTGAGTGCTACTAGTAATCTTCAGATTACTGCTTACTGTGACTCTGACTGGGCTAGTTGCCCTCTCTCTCGACGGTCCGTTAGCGGATATTTCATTATGTTGGGCACTTCCCCAGTGTCATGGAAGACGAAGAAACAGACTACCGTGGCGCGATCTTCTGCAGAAGCTGAATATAGGGCCATGGCCAACGCGTGTGTTGAGATACGCTGGATGCATGGCATTTTGGGCACGTTAGGTGTCCCTATTTTATATCCTCCGCGCTTATATTGTGATAATCAATCAGCTTTGTATATTGCAGCTAATCCAGTGTTTCATGAACGAATGAAGCATATCGATGTTGATTGTCATACGGTTCGGGAGTCTGTTCAGCGCCATGAGGTGTCTACTTGCTATGTTCCCACGCGATATCAATTGGCTGACATCTTCACTAAACCATTACCCAAAAATGTTTTTGATTTCTTGTTGTTCAAGTTGGGCATTCGGGATCTTCATCCTCCAACTTGAGGGGGAGTGTTAGCGGATATTTGTAATTAGATGTAAATTTTGTGTTATTGGGCCTGTACTTATAGCCCATTTATGTACTTGTATATATATCGGTTTATGATCAATGGAAAACGGCTCAGTTGTGCTAAACTTTCTACAATTATTACTTATTGGATGTTTCGATGTTCCGTTCTCTTTATCATTGCACACACAAATGTCTCAGCATACAATGCACGAATGAATATACACCACCTCTTTGTTGCACATCTCAAAATAAAGTTATAAATATATAATTAACTAATTACGAAATATTAAAAGGACATTACTCTATATATTCTTTTACCCAATAGGTTAAAATATGAGAATTTTTTTGAATAAAAAAAGAAAATATTTTACTCCGTATTTGACATAAGTAAGTACATTTTTAGTTCTTTTTTTCATTTTTATTTCAATCGCAATTTTATTTTTCAAAAATACATCTCCAAAAAAATATTTTTGAAAAACATTTTTTCATTTTTTCCCAACAAAAATATTTGTCTTCTATTTATGAAAAAAAGAAAAGAAAACGAGCTATTCATTTAATAATTGAAAAATATTTTAATTTAAAGGGCGTTGGCAAAAGAATATTAGGCCATCCGCATCGGCCGGACTAGAAAGGAGGAGAAGAGTCCTCCTTAAGTACTCCTATCATTAGACGGGCGCTTTATAAGTGTACCCTAAAAAAAGGTTTCTCTTATAAAAATGTCCAAAAAAGGTTTGATATTATGAGACTACCCTCTATCTACCCTCACTGAAAAGCACGAAAAATTAGCATGTGAGATTCCCAAATTACCCCTATTCTTCGAAAGCTATTGTCGAAAGAATCTAATTACGTCCCACAGCCGTTTAACGATTTCCACCCTTTTTTGACCCGACCCGAAATTAACTATTTCATGCTTTTCAGCTCCTCAATCGTACGCACACTACACATTTGTTCTGCAAATCGGCAACCTAATTTGATAGCAAAGCAAAACGATAAGATTTTGGAACGCATTTAGAAGCTATTGCGTAGCGCAGAAGGAGGAAAAAGAGCAGAAAGAGATTACGGTAAACCCTAATTTTCGATACCCCAAAATTTGATTACAAACCCTAATTTTTCTTTACACTAAAGAGTTATGATTTTTTTGTTTAGCTCTACTAAACATCCTTTCTTCTTCGCTATTGCGTAGCGCAGAAGGAGGAAAAAGAGCAGAAAGAGATTGCGGTAAACCCTAATTTTCGATACCCCAAAATTTGATTACAAACCCTAATTTTTCTTTACACTAAAGAGTTATGATTCTAATTGAGCCAATTGTGTTATGATTCTACATATATTATGGTAAACCCTACATATCTAAGATAGAAATAAACCCTACTCCGAAATAAACCCTATTCGAATATAGTCTGCGAAATCATACGAACATTTAGGGAATATTTGGATATCATTATGATGTTTACGAATATTCGACGTTATTTCGATTGGTCTCGACTATTCGACGTTCTTTCGATGAATTTCGAATACACTTAAATGTGATATTTTTTGTTGTTTATGTTTTTTCGATTGGTCTCGACTATTCGACGTTCTTTCGATGAATTTCGAATACACTTAAATGTGATATTTTTTGTTGTTTATGTTTTTTCGATTGCAGATGAGTACAGATGTTGTTATATTATATGTTGTTTATGGTGGAAAGTGGACCACAGATCACGAAGGGAAGTATGTTTACAGTGGATCGGGCAAGAATATAACTTCGTTGTTTTGGGATGTTGCTAATTTGGACTTTGATGCCTTTTTGAAAGCCATTATTAAAAAGCTTGGTTGTGATATGAAAAATCAAAGGCCAAAAATTGCATTTCAAATTCAACGGCTTGAAAAAAATATTCCACCCTTTTCCATCGATTCAAGTGAAACACTACATGTATTTCTTTTGGAATTAAAGCAAAACTTTACAGCGTTGCATGTTGAGATGGTTCCATTTGAACGTGAAGAAAAAGAACAAGAAGAGCAAATACATGAAGTCCAAGAAGAACTCTTAGGATCGCAATCAGCAATTGACCCCTTCGTTCCCCTGATTGATTGCTTCCAGGATGACTTCTTCAATTGTATGATTGTTGCTGATCAAGAATCTGGGCGTGATCAAGACGGTATTGTTTTTGCAGGGAGGTGTGATCAAAATCCTCAATTCGTTGAGTCTAATGCCACCCCTGTGAAGAGCCCAGCAACTGCTCAAGTGGATGAAGATGATTATATCTGTGGTGATAATGATGAGTTAAATGAGGACGAGTGCTTTATTCGGAGGGACAATCCTTCTTTTGATACGTCTTTTGGTAATGAGGTAGACGCGACATTGGATGGTGGCTTTGAAGATGGGTCGAATTTGGCCATCGGACTTGAATTTGCTGACAAAAGAGAGTTGAAGAAGAAGATGGCTGATGTTTCCATACAAGGACATTTTGAAACAAAGACCGTGAAGAGCGACAAGAAGAGGTATGTGTTGAAATGCAAGAGTGACAAATGCTCTTGGATGATGATGGCATCCATCGTAAAAAACACATCTCGATTCGCTACTAAAAAATACAACGGGAGACATATTTGTACAGTTGGTGACCGTAGCCGAACACACAGCCAAACAACTTCGAGATATGTCTCAGATTTAATTTTAGAGAGTTTTGATGGGACAGATGATTTAATTAGGCCCAAAAATATCATGACTTTCATGAAAAACAAGAGCATGCCGATCACATATGCAAAGGCTTGGTGGAGTAGGAAGTTCGCAAATGAAGCCATGTTTGGGAAGCCCGAGACTAGTTACGAAAAGCTTCCATTATACTTGCACATGTTGAAAAAGGCAAATAATGATCTTGTAACAACCCACCTAGAACTTGATGAGGGGGGGTGCCTTCAACTATGTATTCATAGCATTTCATGCATGTATTTCTGGATTTCAAGCATTGAGGCATGTCATTGCCGTTGATGGAACATTTCTTAAGACATCCTATAAGGGTGTTTTACTCATTGCAACGGCTCAAGATGGTGACTTTCACCAATATCCCCTTGCCTGGGCTATTGTGGACTCTGAAAACAACGACTCATACTCTTGGTTTTTTGGCCATTTAAGGAAGTTAATTCCTGATTCTAGAGACTTGGTGTTCATTTCGGACAGACACATTAGCATTCGAAATGGGATAAGAAAGCACTATTCGGCTGCGGATCATGGATTGTGTAGGTATCACATCACTTGTAATTTGAGGAAGCGTTATCCAAAGATGTGCAAAAAGGGGTTGGATACACTTTTTGAGAAACTTGCAAATGCATACACCAAACGGTCATTCAAGAGGTTGTATGGCGACTTGAAAGCAAGGTATCCAGCTGCTGGCAATTACATTGACAATATCCCAAAGAAAAGATGGGCCAGGGCGTATTTTGAAATAAACCGGTACCAAATAATGACGACAAATGGCGCCGAATCAATCAATAGCGTATTGAGGGAGGACAGGGAACTTCCTATTGTTGCACTTTTAAAAGCAGTCCAGAACATGACATCAAGATGGCGTGGAAAAAGGCAACAAGAGTTAAGGTCTCTCGATGCGTCAAATCCCCCTGTTACCCCGGCTGTTGAAGCTGAAATGCGCAAGAGATTCAACACTGCCTTGCGCTTGGAATGTCATCAGTTGAATCAATACGAGTTTGAAGTCAAGGGAGTGCACTCTGACCATGTTGTTAACCTTTCAAATAAAACTTGCACCTGCCAAGTGTTTGACAAGGATAAGATATCTTGCGTGCATGCACTCGCTTGTTCAGAACGCACAGGCATAGATTGTTATAGCCTGTGTAGTAAATTATACACAAAGGAATACATGTATATCGCATACGCGGAAACAATCTACCCCGTGCCACATGAAGATGACTGGGATGCCGATGGAATGGAGCTCTTAGAAGTCAAACCCCCTATATTGAACAAGCAAAGAGGAAGGCCAACAACGAAGAGATTTCCATCGGACGGCGAGGCACGAAAAAAATATAAATTGACATGTTCTGGTTGCCAAGGAAAAGGGCATACAGTACGGAAATGCGCAAAGAGACCTCGTAAAGACACATCTACGACAAATGACTTGAATAATGGGCTCGGGAGTTGAATACGTAGTTCGAAGCATAATATGACGTGAATGCTCGGAAAAAATTTCTATTTGGTAGTGGTCTAATAAAATGTAACATATGAATTTATTGTTTTGAAACACTATTTAATGATTTGTAATAAAAAAAGTGCATGAAAAGGTCTATTTGTTTAATTTCGGATGTTCTAATGCTTTTTCTGCAAAACTCGTTAAGTGCCAATAAGATAAAACTAAAAAATTCATAGTAAGTGCCAATAACATATCAAAAAAAGTCTAAGTAATGATTTGTAAAAAATTACCTTAAATATTCAAATTATATCCAAAAATTTATTGTTTTTAAAGACCATTTAATGATTTGTAATAAAAAAAGTAAATGAAAAGGTCTATTTGGGAAGGGTCGAAATTGCGTGAAACACCAACTCAATCTAAAAATTGCGAGTGGTCGAATATGGTCACAAAGGTCAAATTGGTCGAATTATCCAATAAGAAAAAGTAATAAGCCTAAGAACTTAACCGAAAAAAGAGTTGTACAAACACATTAAATCCCCAGGCACGCATACCTGGAAAAGATCAGATAATGATAATGTTCATTAAATAACAATCAATTAATTTTTTGTTTCCCGTCTATGATGACGGTAAACTCCCACCATAAAGGTGTTGTTCCCCACCGGCCTCATCACAAGCTTGTCCCCAACACGCAAACCATTCGAATCAACAAAGTAACGCCACATTCTCTTCAGGAACCCATCACCAATGCAATCAACCTTGAGTGTGCAGACCACAGGCTGCATGTTGGGTCCTATGAGAGTGACATCTGTTTTTCCCTCTACAAAGCCATTTGCTTCGCAAAATTCTTCACTTAAGGGCTGAGACAATTACGGATTAAAAGTCATTAATTGATGGAGGAGAATACACCATGTATTCCAAACAAAAATTCCGTGTTTGGTCGAATTTGGTCAAAATAGTCAAATACGTCGAATTGGGTCGAATTTGGTCAAAAAGGTCAAATACGTCGAATTGGGTCGAATTTGGTCAAAAAGGTCAAAAAGATCAGATAATGATATTGTTTATTAAAAATGATATTTTAAAAGCATACCAGCTTCTCGGATGACTCCCGAAAGTGCGATTCTTCCAACTTGCAAACAAAGATGTCATCATCATCATCTGTAACATCATCTGCATCTGATAATTGCAAATCACCGCATACATTATAGTTAGAATTAGAAAGAATTCGGGGAGGGCGGGTAAAATATACCATATTTCAAAGTCTTACCCGAATCATAATCAGGAATTCTTATTGGGTAGTCAACTTCTGAACCAAGGGTCGAAATCACAATGGCTGTGCATGCTGCCTCTGATAATTTTTTGAACAGAATATGCCAAAGATTTTGGCAGTGGTGGTCATGGAGAAAGCATCTCCATCCATTCTCGGCAGCAAATCGATGCTTGCCGTCATCTCTAAGAACAACTCGGACTGGATAGCACCCAATCCGAGTATATATATCCAATCTCTCCTCCCGTGGATGATAGCGAGAAGGAATGACCTGTAAATCATGAAATCGAGATTAAAGCCAAGCATGCATGTGTTAGTCATATGCATTCAAATGAAATCTTACCGTGCCGGTATGAGCATCCCTTTTGATGACCACAACGAAATCTGATTGCGGCATTTTTACTCCCAGCGGCGTTGGAGAGTGTTCGTGAGGGTATAAAGAGAGGGAGTCGCAGTCGAAGCGTTGGAAGCGGCGGAAGCGAAGCGACGAGAAAAGAAGAAGAAGAAGAAGAAGAAGAAGAAGAAGAAGAAGAAGAAGAAGAAGAAGATAAAGGTTGGAATTTATGAGAAATTTTGACTTTTCAATTCTCATCTGACATAAATGTGGCATGGGACTCAAAGAAAATTATTCCGTACAAAATTTCGTCTATATTTAACAAAATTTTGTCCAATTTTGTCTTTGTTGTATCTCTAATTTTGTACATTTTGGAGAAATACGGAACCATACTACATTCCCAATGTTGACTGTAATTTGGACAAGTAGGACCATTACTGTGCGCTGATCAATATTGTAGTGGAAAAGTAGTCTTGGTGGGGGGACCTTGTTTCTAGATTTTTTATATATTTTTATTTTTAGATTTTATTTCAATATTTCTAGATATTATTATTTTTTCTATTTTTTTTATAATACTCTTCATTAACACAGTCTGAATATGCCAAATACAGTTATCCTCTTAACTGGACTCCTACATCCACTACGGTCCGAACTTAGTTGTTAACACAAACAGGTAAAGACCTCTTAACTGGAATGTTACATCCACTACGGTCCGAAGTTAATTCTTAATACCAACATGTAAAGATTACCCCTACAGTTATCCTCTTAACTGGACTCCTACAGTTATCCTCTTAAGTTATCCTCTTAACTGGACTGCTACATCCACTACGGTCCGAACTTAGTTGTTAACACAAACAGGTAAAGACTACCTTGCTACAGTTATCCTCTTAACTGGACTGCTACATCCACTACGGTCCGAACTTAGTTGTTAACACAAACAGGTAAAGACCTCTTAACTGGAATGTTACATCCACTACGGTCCGAAGTTAATTCTTAATACCAACATGTAAAGACTACCCCTACAGTTATCCTCTTAACTGGACTCCTACAGTTATCCTCTTAAGTTATCCTCTTAACTGGACTGCTACATCCACTATGGTCCGAACTTAGTTGTTAACACAAACAGGTAAAGACTACCTTGCTACAGTTATCCTCTTAACTGGACTGCTACATCCACTACGGTCCGAACTTAGTTGTTAACACAAACAGGTAAAGACTAACTTGCTACAGTTATCCTCTTAACTGGACTGCTACATCCACTACGGTCCGAACTTAGTTGTTAACACAAACAGGTACGAATTTAATACAGTTATCCTCTTAACTGGACTGCTATATCCACTACGGTCCGAAGTTAATTCTTAACACCAACAGGTACGACCGTACGACCTTGCTACAGTTAAACTCTTAACTCTTAAAGACTACCCCTAGAATGAAAGTCTTAATTGGATTGCTACATGGTCCCGTCCCGCTTTTTCATGAAATGGCGGACTGAAATGTCGGACTAAATTTTCCCGTCCCGCCTATTCATGAATCATGAAATGGCGGGACTCTTCTAAAAATTCCCGTCTATTACCATTTTCGTCCCTTTCCTCCTTGCTCGGCCTATATAAATACGCAAATATGTTTAGGGTTTTCCCAATCTTCTTTTCCTTATTGCCTGCGAAAATAAAAAAGATCATTATGTTCGATTTTACAGTAATCCTCGAGCATGATCCCAAGTTCAAAGAGCGATTGGTTTGTTCATTATATTTTCTTAATTTTTTTAAAGTTATATTTTATAACTCACAAATTCATTGGATCTGTTGTAGCGCTACCCCGACATGTTCAATTTTGTTTCCCGGATAACACAGTTGTGACTCTCCATTCCAAACTAGCGCCACACACTTTTGAAGTAAAGGTTCAAGCATGCAGCCATGGCAATTTGTTCTTCAGGGAATCATGTCCAGCGTTTAGGGTGTAATAGTACCATTCGAATTGTGGTCAAATACTCATCGAGAAGGTCGAATGTATAAAAACTTTTATAAAAACTGAATTTATGACTCTTCGTCTACGCCAATTAAATCTAAATCATCATACACAATTCAAACATTCCTTCGAATACGTTCCAAATGTAGTCGAAAGAATCGAAATTTTGTTCCAATAATATTGAATCACGGCCTTCGAATACGTTCATATATTGAATCACGGCCTTCGAAAGAATCGAAATTTTGTTCCTTCGAATACGTTCATACACAATTCAAACATTCCTTCGAATCACGGCCTAAATGAGAGTCATGTCCTGTTTTTTCAACATTTTGGTGATTGTGATTTTCTCATCCATATCATGAAATACGCATAAGGGTATTTTCATGCGTATTTGAAGTTTGATTTTATGTATTTTTTAATAAAAACTTTTTATATTAAAAACCAGATTATTGTTCTATTTTCACTTCGCACCATAATTTCCTCTCACTGCTCTTTTAATTATAAACTTCCATTAGTCATTGAAAGTAATGTAAATTATAAAACAAGAATTCTTTTTTAGGGTGTAATAGTACCATTCGAATTGTGGTCAAATACTCATCGAGAAGGTCGAATGTATAAAAACTTTTATAAAAACTGAATTTATGACTCTTCGTCTATGCCAATTAAATCTAAATCATCATACACAATTCAAACATTCCTTCGAATACGTTCCAAATGTAGTCGAAAGAATCGAAATTTTGCTCCAATAATATTGAATCACGGCCTTCGAATACGTTCATATATTGAATCACGGCCTTCGAAAGAATCGAAATTTTGTTCCTTCTAATACGTTCATACACAATTCAAACATTCCTTCGAATCACGGCCTAAATGAGAGTCATGTCCTGTTTTTTCAACATTTTGGTGATTGTGATTTTCTCATCCATATCATGAAATACGCATAAGGGTATTTTCATGCGTATTTGAAGTTTGATTTTATGTATTTTTTAATAAAACTTTTTATATTAAAAACCAGATTATTGTTCTATTTTCACTTCGCACCATAATTTCCTCTCACTGCTCTTTTAATTATAAACTTCCATTAGTCATTGAAAGTAATGTAAATTATAAAACAAGAATTCTTTTTTAGGGTGTAATAGTACCATTCGAATTGTGGTCAAATACTCATCGAGAAGGTCGAATGTATAAAAACTTTTATAAAAACTGAATTTATGACTCTTCGTCTATGCCAATTAAATCTAAATCATCATACACAATTCAAACATTCCTTCGAATACGTCCCAAATGTAGTCGAAAGAATCGAAATTTTGCTCCAATAATATTGAATCACGGCCTTCGAATACGTTCATATATTGAATCACGGCCTTCGAAAGAATCGAAATTTTGTTCCTTCTAATACGTTCATACACAATTCAAACATTCCTTCGAATCACAGCCTAAATGAGAGTCATGTCCTGTTTTTTCAACATTTTGGTGATTGTGATTTTCTCATCCATATCATGAAATACGCATAAGGGTATTTTCATGCGTATTTGAAGTTTGATTTTATGTATTTTTAATAAAAACTTTTTATATTAAAAACCAGATTATTGTTCTATTTTCACTTCGCACCATAATTTCCTCTCACTGCTCTTTTAATTATAAACTTCCATTAGTCATTGAAAGTAATGTAAATTATAAAACAAGAATTCTTTTTTAGGGTGTAATAGTACCATTCGAATTGTGGTCAAATACTCATCGAGAAGGTCGAATGTATAAAAACTTTTATAAAAACTGAATTTATGACTCTTCGTCTACGCCAATTAAATCTAAATCATCATACACAATTCAAACATTCCTTCGAATACGTTCCAAATGTAGTCGAAAGAATCGAAATTTTGTTCCAATAATATTGAATCACGGCCTTCGAATACGTTCATATATTGAATCACGGCCTTCGAAAGAATCGAAATTTTGTTCCTTCGAATACGTTCATACACAATTCAAACATTCCTTCGAATCACGGCCTAAATGAGAGTCATGTCCTGTTTTTTCAACATTTTGGTGATTGTGATTTTCTCATCCATATCATGAAATACGCATAAGGGTATTTTCATGCGTATTTGAAGTTTGATTTTATGTATTTTTTAATAAAAACTTTTTATATTAAAAACCAGATTATTGTTCTATTTTTTTTCACTTCGCACCATAATTTCCTCTCACTGCTCTTTTAATTATAAACTTCCATTAGTCATTGAAAGTAATGTAAATTATAAAACAAGAATTCTTTTTTAGGGTGTAATAGTACCATTCGAATTGTGGTCAAATACTCATCGAGAAGGTCGAATGTATAAAAACTTTTATAAAAACTGAATTTATGACTCTTCGTCTACGCCAATTAAATCTAAATCATCATACACAATTCAAACATTCCTTCGAATACGTTCCAAATGTAGTCGAAAGAATCGAAATTTTGTTCCAATAATATTGAATCACGGCCTTCGAATACGTTCATATATTGAATCACGGCCTTCGAAAGAATCGAAATTTTGTTCCTTCGAATACGTTCATACACAATTCAAACATTCCTTCGAATCACGGCCTAAATGAGAGTCATGTCCTGTTTTTTCAACATTTTGGTGATTGTGATTTTCTCATCCATATCATGAAATACGCATAAGGGTATTTTCATGCGTATTTGAAGTTTGATTTTATGTATTTTTTAATAAAAACTTTTTATATTAAAAACCAGATTATTGTTCTATTTTTTTTCACTTCGCACCATAATTTCCTCTCACTGCTCTTTTAATTATAAACTTCCATTAGTCATTGAAAGTAATGTAAATTATAAAACAAGAATTCTTTTTTAGGGTGTAATAGTACCATTCGAATTGTGGTCAAATACTCATCGAGAAGGTCGAATGTATAAAAACTTTTATAAAAACTGAATTTATGACTCTTCGTCTATGCCAATTAAATCTAAATCATCATACACAATTCAAACATTCCTTCGAATACGTCCCAAATGTAGTCGAAAGAATCGAAATTTTGCTCCAATAATATTGAATCACGGCCTTCGAATACGTTCATATATTGAATCACGGCCTTCGAAAGAATCGAAATTTTGTTCCTTCTAATACGTTCATACACAATTCAAACATTCCTTCGAATCACAGCCTAAATGAGAGTCATGTCCTGTTTTTTCAACATTTTGGTGATTGTGATTTTCTCATCCATATCATGAAATACGCATAAGGGTATTTTCATGCGTATTTGAAGTTTGATTTTATGTATTTTTAATAAAAACTTTTTATATTAAAAACCAGATTATTGTTCTATTTTCACTTCGCACCATAATTTCCTCTCACTGCTCTTTTAATTATAAACTTCCATTAGTCATTGAAAGTAATGTAAATTATAAAACAAGAATTCTTTTTTAGGGTGTAATAGTACCATTCGAATTGTGGTCAAATACTCATCGAGAAGGTCGAATGTATAAAAACTTTTATAAAAACTGAATTTATGACTCTTCGTCTATGCCAATTAAATCTAAATCATCATACACAATTCAAACATTCCTTCGAATACGTCCCAAATGTAGTCGAAAGAATCGAAATTTTGCTCCAATAATATTGAATCACGGCCTTCGAATACGTTCATATATTGAATCACGGCCTTCGAAAGAATCGAAATTTTGTTCCTTCTAATACGTTCATACACAATTCAAACATTCCTTCGAATCACAGCCTAAATGAGAGTCATGTCCTGTTTTTTCAACATTTTGGTGATTGTGATTTTCTCATCCATATCATGAAATACGCATAAGGGTATTTTCATGCGTATTTGAAGTTTGATTTTATGTATTTTTAATAAAAACTTTTTATATTAAAAACCAGATTATTGTTCTATTTTCACTTCGCACCATAATTTCCTCTCACTGCTCTTTTAATTATAAACTTCCATTAGTCATTGAAAGTAATGTAAATTATAAAACAAGAATTCTTTTTTAGGGTGTAATAGTACCATTCGAATTGTGGTCAAATACTCATCGAGAAGGTCGAATGTATAAAAACTTTTATAAAAACTGAATTTATGACTCTTCGTCTATGCCAATTAAATCTAAATCATCATACACAATTCAAACATTCCTTCGAATACGTTCCAAATGTAGTCGAAAGAATCGAAATTTTGCTCCAATAATATTGAATCACGGCCTTCGAATACGTTCATATATTGAATCACGGCCTTCGAAAGAATCGAAATTTTGTTCCTTCTAATACGTTCATACACAATTCAAACATTCCTTCGAATCACGGCCTAAATGAGAGTCATGTCCTGTTTTTTCAACATTTTGGTGATTGTGATTTTCTCATCCATATCATGAAATACGCATAAGGGTATTTTCATGCGTATTTGAAGTTTGATTTTATGTATTTTTTAATAAAAACTTTTTATATTAAAAACCAGATTATTGTTCTATTTTCACTTCGCACCATAATTTCCTCTCACTGCTCTTTTAATTATAAACTTCCATTAGTCATTGAAAGTAATGTAAATTATAAAACAAGAATTCTTTTTTAGGGTGTAATAGTACCATTCGAATTGTGGTCAAATACTCATCGAGAAGGTCGAATGTATAAAAACTTTTATAAAAACTGAATTTATGACTCTTCGTCTATGCCAATTAAATCTAAATCATCATACACAATTCAAACATTCCTTCGAATACGTCCCAAATGTAGTCGAAAGAATCGAAATTTTGCTCCAATAATATTGAATCACGGCCTTCGAATACGTTCATATATTGAATCACGGCCTTCGAAAGAATCGAAATTTTGTTCCTTCTAATACGTTCATACACAATTCAAACATTCCTTCGAATCACAGCCTAAATGAGAGTCATGTCCTGTTTTTTCAACATTTTGGTGATTGTGATTTTCTCATCCATATCATGAAATACGCATAAGGGTATTTTCATGCGTATTTGAAGTTTGATTTTATGTATTTTTAATAAAAACTTTTTATATTAAAAACCAGATTATTGTTCTATTTTCACTTCGCACCATAATTTCCTCTCACTGCTCTTTTAATTATAAACTTCCATTAGTCATTGAAAGTAATGTAAATTATAAAACAAGAATTCTTTTTTAGGGTGTAATAGTACCATTCGAATTGTGGTCAAATACTCATCGAGAAGGTCGAATGTATAAAAACTTTTATAAAAACTGAATTTATGACTCTTCGTCTACGCCAATTAAATCTAAATCATCATACACAATTCAAACATTCCTTCGAATACGTTCCAAATGTAGTCGAAAGAATCGAAATTTTGTTCCAATAATATTGAATCACGGCCTTCGAATACGTTCATATATTGAATCACGGCCTTCGAAAGAATCGAAATTTTGTTCCTTCGAATACGTTCATACACAATTCAAACATTCCTTCGAATCACGGCCTAAATGAGAGTCATGTCCTGTTTTTTCAACATTTTGGTGATTGTGATTTTCTCATCCATATCATGAAATACGCATAAGGGTATTTTCATGCGTATTTGAAGTTTGATTTTATGTATTTTTTAATAAAAACTTTTTATATTAAAAACCAGATTATTGTTCTATTTTCACTTCGCACCATAATTTCCTCTCACTGCTCTTTTAATTATAAACTTCCATTAGTCATTGAAAGTAATGTAAATTATAAAACAAGAATTCTTTTTTAGGGTGTAATAGTACCATTCGAATTGTGGTCAAATACTCATCGAGAAGGTCGAATGTATAAAAACTTTTATAAAAACTGAATTTATGACTCTTCGTCTATGCCAATTAAATCTAAATCATCATACACAATTCAAACATTCCTTCGAATACATTCCAAATGTAGTCGAAAGAATCGAAATTTTGTTCCAATAATATTGAGTCACGGCCTTCGAATACGTTCATATATTGAATCACGGCCTTCGAAAGAATCGAAATTTTGTTCCTTCTAATACGTTCATACACAGTTCAAACATTCCTTCGAATCACGGCCTAAATGAGAGTCATGTCCTGTTTTTTCAACATTTTGGTGATTGTGATTTTCTCATCCATATCATGAAATACGCATAAGGGTATTTTCATGCGTATTTGAAGTTTGATTTTATGTATTTTTAATAAAAACTTTTTATATTAAAAACCAGATTATTGTTCTATTTTCACTTCGCACCATAATTTCCTCTCACTGCTCTTTTAATTATAAACTTCCATTAGTCATTGAAAGTAATGTAAATTATAAAACAAGAATTCTTTTTTAGGGTGTAATAGTACCATTCGAATTGTGGTCAAATACTCATCGAGAAGGTCGAATGTATAAAAACTTTTATAAAAACTGAATTTATGACTCTTCGTCTACGCCAATTAAATCTAAATCATCATACACAATTCAAACATTCCTTCGAATACGTTCCAAATGTAGTCGAAAGAATCGAAATTTTGTTCCAATAATATTGAATCACGGCCTTCGAATACGTTCATATATTGAATCACGGCCTTCTAAAGAATCGAAATTTTGTTCCTTCGAATACGTTCATACACAATTCAAACATTCCTTCGAATCACGGCCTAAATGAGAGTCATGTCCTGTTTTTTCAACATTTTGGTGATTGTGATTTTCTCATCCATATCATGAAATACGCATAAGGGTATTTTCATGCGTATTTGAAGTTTGATTTTATGTATTTTTTAATAAAAACTTTTTATATTAAAAACCAGATTATTGTTCTATTTTCACTTCGCACCATAATTTCCTCTCACTGCTCTTTTAATTATAAACTTCCATTAGTCATTGAAAGTAATGTAAATTATAAAACAAGAATTCTTTTTTAGGGTGTAATAGTACCATTCGAATTGTGGTCAAATACTCATCGAGAAGGTCGAATGTATAAAAACTTTTATAAAAACTGAATTTATGACTCTTCGTCTACGCCAATTAAATCTAAATCATCATACACAATTCAAACATTCCTTCAAATTCGCCCCCCCCCCCCTATAAATACATTGCACCCTCTCCAGAATTGAATGCAAACCGCCCACACATGTCTTCTTCCATTTTTAATTTTTAACTAATTACTAAATAAAGTCCATCCGAAATGTGGTCAAATATTAGTCGGGACAGTCGAAGTTATTCATTTTGGATATTTGTTGATCTCAACGACCCTCTCTATTATTATTATTATTATCATCATCATTATCATTATCATCATCATCATCATTATTAATGAACGAAATTACATCTCATTTAACTTCCTGAGCTCTTAGAAATTAACGAGAGTAATAAAAGCTGATTTGACCGCTCTTTAACCACAGAATTTATTTTTTGTTTCTACAATGGTACTCCTTGCATATGTAGTAAGCAATTTCTAAACGCATGTTGGCCATCTTTTCTTTTATCATATTCTCTAACGATTTAAAATCCTGATGTTGTGCTCCCAACTCTAACATTTTTACCGCGAAGATGCCGCAATCACAATCAATCTGTTGGGGTACTGTGCAGTATTCAATTTCCCAATCGGCATATCCGTGCTTGCCGATTTCTCTAATTCCCGCAATGCCTTTAAACCCTCTAAGATCATCTATCAGCAAACTAGCCATCGTCTCAATCGAAGTTATCCTCTTAAGGGAGTCAAGCACGATGAGGCGGCACCTCTCAAAGTCAGCCTTGATACAGAACCAATGTGAACTCGTGCCTTTCAAATAATATACGTACTTAGTGTTCTTTTTCCAGGATTTGGTTTTAAATGCTTCCGGCCCCTCGCTGTATGTACCATCCACAATCTTTTCAAGGGATCCAGACAAAACAGGCCATTCTGGGTCATGCGCATAAGAGTTCACATAATTGTTGAATTCAAAAGGCGCAATGCATGAGTCTCCATCGTCATTGCATAAACGTCTTCTCAGGACGTAAAGGTACTCACTCAGATGCTAGTTAACAAACAAAAGTAATATGTTATTAGAAAACGAAAGATATAAGCATTGTTTGTGTACGAAGAATGAAAGGTTAATGCAACTTACAGTATCCGCTACCCAAAAACCTGTAGTGATAAGGTCAGTCCAGAACGTTTTCACAAAATCCTGAATCTCCTTGTACTGGGCGAGGTAGCATTGTACAGGGCGGTCATCTTTAATTGCTTTTACGATGAAGCTCTTAAATTCCAAAAGATCTGCTTTAGTTGGCGGCTTAGATAAGAGCTCATCGGCTTTCTTTTTCTTCCTCCCGTCCGCTGTATAAGGAGACTTCAAACTGGATGACTTCTTTTTCACTCTCTAAAATAAAAAAATAAGTGAATTATTTCGGAATCTTAGACCACAATACGAAAGCACTTGAAGTAAGAAACCAAACCTTTCCATACACAATGCCATCAGTAATTTCAGCCTCTTCTCCCAATTCCTTCGGGGAGAAACAACCTACAGTTAAATAGAGTGTAAATAAACATGCTCTAAATACTTCGAAGAACTTGACTGCATTTCGAATGCAATGACTCCAGAAAATTCGAATACATTTGAAAACTTCGACTATATTTCGAAGGCACTTGTAGGAAGATTTTTAATTTTACCATTTCCTGCAGAGGCTTCATTGAGGCAGCATCTTCTATTCCCATTGTCTCGTGGGTAGACTCAGCCTGCAGAGGTTTCATAGAAGCAGCAGCAGCGTCTGTTTCCATTACCTCATGGCAAGACTCAACCTGCAAAAAATTAGAATACATTTGAACACTATGACTATATTTCGAAGGCACTTGTAGTAAGATTTATTATTTTACCATTTCCTGCAGAGGCTTCATTGAGGTAGCATCTTATGTTCCCATTGTCTCGTGGGTAGACTCAGCCTGCACACAAGAACAAAAAATATGAATCTATTTTCGAAAGGACAATGCATTGTAAGTTAAGATTAGAACTTTACCTTTCTGTTCTCTAAACTAAGAACAGAATCAGAAAGAGTTGAAGGTTGATTCTCGTGCTCTTGTTTAATTTCCCCAACAATTTGGAGAATACCAAGTATTGGAGAAACCTATAGAGTATGAAGTATGAAAACGATGAGAAAGAAGAATGAAATGATATTATTATTTCATTTAACATATGCAAACAAAATGAAATAACTCTATTAAACCCCAAACCTTATGGTCAGGGGAAGGATTTCGTGCCTCAGTCTCCTCACAATCACCCATGATTGTCGTCTCTGGCACCTGAACATTAACAGATCTTACAAATTTAAAACTGAACAAAACGTTTCGACTGCATTCGAGGTATTCGAACATTTCGTATACATTCGAGGTATTCGAACATTTTGTATACATTCGATGTATTCGACTGTATTCGACGTACCTCCTGCGGATTCTTGGTTGGTTCTTCTCCTGATTCAGTTACATTCACCTTCATATTTTTACATAAGAATAGATCAGTTCTGATCAATTAAAATTATTGGATGACTTTCAAAAGCTTTCATCATACCTTATTCACAATCTTTTGATTTATTAAAGTTGACAAAGCATCAACTTTTTTTTCAAGCACTTCAAACCTCTTTCTTTGTTCTTCTGCAATGTTATCAATTTTCTTTGACATTCGATCAAAGAGTTCTTGAAAGGTATTGGATGAAGGCTTGGCGGGGTGAGGGTTAGGAGACGATGGATTTGGGATGTTGGAATGGGAGACTCTAGAAGGAGAATCCCTAAGGCTCTGACTCCTCTGAGATTCTTGGGGAGAGGAGATGTGCTCATTACGCTCTTCAGAATTATCTCTTGTTGGTGAAGGGACATTCCGGGCTTTTCTCTTCCTCTCCACCGGAATGTGGACTTCCCCTCTACACTCTTATTTTGCCACAAATGCATCCAACTCGGGGTGTTTTGTGGTCTCTAGAGGATGGAAGTTCAAATACCACTCTGCAGTTGCCTCAAACTTGTCGGGAACAAGAATGGTCTTTAGAGACTGCAACCAAAACAATGACACTTTATTTTTGGAATTCATTAAATTTTAATCTTTTACTGACCAATAATATGTATATACCTGCACGTCCCCAACGTAAGCATCCATTTCTGTGTGGGTGATTTTCTTCTTTATTGGAATCTCACCCCAAAGGCAGATTCTTGGCCTAGCTGGGGATGTCTGTGGGCTTCTTGTTGTAATATTTGCTCCAGTCCCCAAGCAACTCTCCAGAAAAAGGATCTTTTCATATAGAAAGTTTCAATAAGATCACATTTCAATAAAAATTATAAGAAATATTATAATTGAAAAAATCCTTACCCCAATGGGAAGCAAGAAACCAGTATAGTACATGGTTGATGAGGCCCCTCTTCCAATTGATTTGGCCTTAGCAGCTAGGTCTTTCCTCAGTGACCCCAAGGACTCCATAAATGCCCAGGTTCCCCATGGGAAACCTAGAACTGCTGTCCACTGTGCAATCATGCCCAGAATCCAATCTGGAATTGCAGACTTGTCTCGATCAGCAGGACCCAAGAGAACAACAACAAACAAAAGTGCTGCCATTTTCACAGCAACCATCTCCTGGCCTTCTTTCTTCTTTTCCATGTCCAGTCCTTTACAAATTTCCAAGAAACGCTGCACAACCATCTTGTATGTGACTGCAGCAGATTTCTTTCCCTTCTTTGCTGAAGGAAAGTGAGCACGAATGAAATCATTCTTTGCAGAGGTTAATTCCTTAGAATTTTCAAAGCCGGCGTTAAGGTGAGAGCAGTTGAGGCCGCTAATGAGTGAAAACTCCCTCAAGGAGTACCTGACAGGAACTCCTTTGAAAACGAACCACATCTCTCCTTTCCTCTTTATTTTGGCTTCCCTCGCAATGAGTTGCCATAGGAACAGAGGAGGAGGAATACACTCAACATCCAAAAAATGAGAAAAAGGGGTGCTCTCCCTAAACAAATCAAGAACTTCTGGATGATCTCCAAGTCCTTCGCCCATCAGATTCTGGAACTCCCCAAAGAAGATTTCAGGGTTAACTTCATTCCAGGTATTTTATCAATATCAATGGTGCAAGCCAACGCTGGAACCTAGAATTAAAATCAAGAACTAATCAAAAAATAGATTCGACTGCATTCGACTGTTAACCAATTACTGTAACATTATATTGATTATTTCCATGATCGAATAACTTGTTCTGTTTCCGAATGTTTCAAAAAACAAACAAAATACTTTAAATGTTATATTTTAGTGTACATGCAATGCACCTCAATTTCCGAAGCATCCAGGAACGATTGACCCTCCACAGATGGAGTTACCTCAGCAGAAATCTGACACCAATCCCAAATATTTCAAAATAAAACAAAAATTAGTTAATTTTAAGTAAGAATTATTTGAAAATACCTGGTTTTCATTCTCCATCTCCTCCCTTTGTGTTTGGGTTAGAATTCTTCTTCTCTTGTATTGGAACCCGCTACTTGCTCCGGTGTTCTCCATGGCAAAGAGATGTGTGGTAGTTCTTGAAGGTATCCGAAGACGGTAAGCAATGTAGAACGAAGAGCAGAAGAGTTTCGATTGATGAAGGCGTATCGTTTCCGAAGACTGGTCGGGGGATTAAGGAGGGGTTGGGGCTTCAAACGATGCCGTTTGGCCTTTCTAAAAATCATCGTGACGCTTCGAAGGCAACCTAACGGCTGATCGTTAATTTTAATATTTCCATTTATTTTTTGAAGTAACGGTAATAAACAGTGACATTTTGTTTCTTCGTTGGAAGGGCCTTTCTGTCATTTCCTCTCATTTTACGCAAGTAAAGCGGACGCGCCTCACGCGAATCTCTGTTATCTACCTAAATTTTCCATAATCAATTTTTTAAGAAACCATTTTGAAAACTTTTACAAACTTTATACCATAAATTACAAATTCATTTACAGGAAAAAAATTAATTAAATGTTTTAAGAATTTTTTATTGGCGGCTCTTAACTTTTCTTGTTGGGTTAGTTATTTTATAAAGATGTTTTGAATTAACTTTTGAAAATAACATATTTTTATTTACTTATTTTTTGAAGAAATTTTACATGTTTTAGATCTAAAAATAATTTTACACTTTTCCATTTTCTTTTTTAGAAAAATAGATATAGTAACATTTGTAATTATATCTCTTCTAAATATATTTCAGCCACACATTTTTCAAATAGAGAGTATAAATTAAATGTGATTTATTGAAAAATAACATATTAAAGAATTGAAAAAGAATAGCTATCCTAATTAACTTTAAATATTCCCCGGAGTATAATTTTGATAGAAATTTGTTTATTAAAATAAATTTAATTAAAAAATTAAATTAATTAATGAAGCATATTTTTATTTTTGTCAATTTTTTAATTAAAATGGTTGTATAGTATAAATATTTAATAATAAAATTCATGTGGATCATATAATAAATTATATTTTTGTAATACTTTTGATGAAGGAGATGTGGAGAAGTGAAAGACGAAGTTGTGTGATGGGACCCAAAATGATGACGTGGAAGAGAGAGGTGGAGTAGTCCTCATCAAAATATTTGTGCATAACTGTAGTGTACAAATGGAGTACATTTTTTGAGGTAAGTGTAGCATGGTCCTTCTGTGAAAGAAAAATTCAATTTTCAACAGTGAAAAATTTAAATTAGGAAAAAGAAATGTCCAAATCAACCGATAAAAAATAAACAAAAATAATAAAAGTAAACTTCACAGAAGCAAGAGAATGATCAGCTAGAGCTAATACTATTCATGATAAAAATGCCATCATGTAGGCCATCACCATATCATAACATTCATCACCTCATTCTCTTAGGCCAAGAAAGATTAATTAGTTTTACAAAACTCCAAATGTAATAAAAAAAACTTGTTAAAATTAAAAAGATTAAATGGAATGGAAAGACTAAAAAAGGCCAAGAATTATCAGTTAGAGCTAATACTTGATACAATGCAATCATGTTTATCCATCAAATGTATATTCTCTCCTCATTTAATTCTTCTAAGGCCCAGAAAACTATATAAAGAGCAAACTTTAATAATAATAATAATAATACTCCGTAAATAATAATAATAATAATAATAAATAATAAATAATAATAATAATAATAATATAGTAACAGAGAATGATCAGTCAGTACGAATACTTGTAGCCATCATAGTAGAAGTCAAGGTTTTGATAATAATAAACATCATCTCATCCTCTTAATAGCTTGGATCTTCAAAAGAAAAACTAAACAGCATTTACTTAAGACATAATACAACAAAATTAATTTGGGATTTTAAAAAAAACACAAAATCTTCGAATGGGATACGAAGGCAGACGGCGAAGAACTCGTAATAGCGTTTTCTAGGGCAAATGCTAGAATGAGATGGCGAAGAAAAGAAGTGTCTGGGAACTAAATTGCGAGAGGAGATCAAAACTATGTGGACTATATATTCTGCTAGGGTATCAAAAACAAGATCTTGCAATTTGGGCTACCCAATATGGCCCAAACCTATGATGGCCCTGTGTTTCGAATGCCAGTTCTGAGGCCTTAATGTGTTTTACATTTTTAATTTTAAAGTTTAAATTTTAAATATATATATTTTTAAGTTTAAAATTTTAATTTTTAGTTTATAATTTTTAATTTGGTTTCTTTGATTAGTCAAAAATTCAAAGTCTGTCAGAGGAGTCAAAAGCCAGCCGAGAAACTATTTTTCCCAATACACAAAAAGTTTATACGACATGTTTCTTTCTTATGATCATAAAAGGATCCACGTGATTTCATTTTGAAGCATAGAACTCAAATTCTTTTGTTGTGTTATAAAATTTGAGATAATTTGGTAAAATATTGACCACGTCGAATAATGAACTCATAGCAGGAGCCGGATGACCGAGACGGCGATGCTAGGTAGACGTTGTAACGGCTTGACTCACAACGAACATGGGCCTAGAAGGAGGGTGTACAATCCATGCTAACGAGGACCCGTGTACCGCACCTGATTCGCAACGTTGTCCACTATTTAAAAGTTCTTCGCATTGAAAACAAGGGTGCAGTTATTATCCTTGGTAAAGCGGTGAACGGATAGCAAATTTGAGATAAGAGAAGGAACGTGATAAGGGATAAGATGTGATATTTACCATGGGGTCTATGAATATAACCCTAGCCAGTGTGTGGAAGATGGAGTAATATGGCTGTTGGCAACTTATATGGAGATGGAGTCAGAGTCGGAGATTGCAACTGTAAGAGATCATGCGTAGCATGGGTGTTGGCACGTTATCAAGATACCAATCACCATATTGACTACTTGTGGTGGCATGCATAGCACGAGATGTGGTGGCAGAATTGTTCATAGTATAAGAGTCATGAGAGCAATACCAACATGTAGCAGCAGAGTGGCCACACTTCGCACATATTTGACAAACTAGGAGATCACACAAAGGACCGTGGCCTCTTCCTCTTTCGTTTCTTCAACCTCCGTGAGGGGACCATTCTCGCATCCAGAATACGATCGGCCGTGGTTACCACCTCGACCGCCTAAAGAAAAGAGAGCCATGTGTGCACTCCCAGAAGTAGAATCAGCCAGGCTCAATTTATTTTCTATCTCAAGGTTGGTTTCTTCAGAGGCGAGCCATTCAGAAAGTGATTATACTAATATTCTCGTTGTTCCTGAGAATGTTCTGCTTAAAGAATGGGTATTCAGAAAGAAGACCGCAGATAACAACATTTACCGCATCCCATTCATGGATCTTTTCATTCAGAGAATTTAGATCTGTGAGAATATTGGCAACTTCATCGAGATAGTGGGTCATAATTTTTGTGCCATTTTAAAGCGTGTGAAGCTTGTCTCAAAGTTGGCAAATAAAAGCATCCTAGAGAGCGGTAGAAGCAGTAAAGCTCCGAGCATGTTTGTGAACAGTAGGCTAATAATAACAACAAGGCATGCACGAATTTGGGTGTCAATCAGAGACATGTATACCTTCCCATCCTAAGAGATTGTTTTTGGTGACGCTTCTTCATAGCCTTCGATCCATCCAAGAAGGAGATTAGCATCGAGAGAAGTTTGAATCTGCGAGTTTTTTTTGGGATGAGATTATGGAGTAGAAGTTTCACTCCGGAAGGAAGAGAGGCTAAAGGGTCAGACGTGAAGGCCATATTCGGCGGTCCACCGTCGACAAAAAAAGAGAAGAGACCGATCGAGAAGAGGAGACTGGGTTTTTGAGAATATCTGCTCAATACCATGATACAATTTAATAAAATATTGATCACATTGAATAATGAACTCTCAAGAAGTATTTATAGTACATTGTGTAGAATCCTAAATAAGAGAGGAAGATAAATATAGTAACACAAGAATAAAGAAATAAATAATACTACGTATTAAGATTCTATTCCTGTTAGAATTGAAAATGAGGATTGGAAAATTTGGAATTATAATTCAAATCCAAATCCACATATTTTTGTGTTATCAAACCACAAAATTGAAATTGAAGTCTCCAATTTCAAATCTATAGCCTGAACTCTGCGTACCAAACGGAGCCGTATAGGATTTCCTGCTGACTGCTCAAATCTTTCGATATGTAAGTGGTCTCTGCTGCTAGACGAGAGAGCAGTAAAGGAAGTTATCAATACCTGGAAACCCATCAAATGTGTGATGACATGATAAGTAGGAAATGCTTAGATTTATACAGCTCAACCATTCGTTTAGAGGACATGTGGGTACACAAACAATATTCAAGAGAGCATAATATGCACGGGAAGAACCCAAATAGAGGGAGAAAGCATTTCATTAGATCTTTTAGAGTGTTTGTTCTCAAGAATACCATTGCTCATGCACACAATCTCGTACCTCGATCCTATTCCCACCTAATACTTGAATGAGTCCAAGAAAAGACCAAGAGTGAGCCCAGTCTTCCAGTAATTAAGCATGGTGATGAAGTTCTTCATCTTTTGAACAAAAGGAAAGAATGTTTTGTACATGAGAGCCCCAATGCCCTCCACCACAGTCACTGCCAATACAGCAGAAAGAACATCCCAATCACCAGTCTGCCCAATTACGGTGGCGAACGCCGTTGCAGAATAAAAGCCAATTAACAGAAGTAGCAACTTCATGGGAAGATTTGTCCTCAATCCCATTATTCTTTCGTTCAGTTTGACTCGAAGAGCTTTAATGGCCCTAATAAGCCGTGTTGTGTTGCTGCTGTCACCGGTGAAAGAAGAACCCAATCCTCTGCTGCTATCCACATTGCTTCTAACCGACCATGCCTTCCTCCTAAATAAATGAGAAGAGACAGACTTGAGTTGCCAATCCCAGGAGAAAAGATCATCACCGCATATTCAGAATGACACTAACTCTATGTTTGGTTCAATGAATTTGGAAGGAAAAGAAAAAAATGGTTCTCTCATTTTCGGTTTTCCTCACCAAAATTAAAGGAATTTGGTTTTCTCCCCTCTTAGTACATTTTGCCTTCTCATTTTCTTTTCCTTCCACTTTCCTCTTCTTTTTCCTCTTTCAACTAAACAAGAAAAACTGTTTTCCATTTCATTTTCTTTTCTTTTCCCTTTCGTATTCCTTGAACCAAACATAGTGTAAAACAGTAACAACTAACAATGAAATAAAAATTCTTGCAAGAATTGCAAGTTAAACTGAACTAGTATGTGGACATGTGGTAAATGGATAAGTGGATCACATTGTTGATCATTTTATCTGGAAAGGGGAGTGTATAAGGGAGAGGAAAATTTGTTCATACTTTTTTATTAAAGTAGGTCGCCCCCAGTTACTGGCAGAACATGATAACTGAAAATGCAGTGTTCTAATGAGTGAATATGAAGGTCTCTCAAGGCAAACGACTACTATGCTGGATCTGGAGTATTCATGGGATAAAAGTGTATAGGTTGCAGGACATCCATATGATAGAATATTAGTAACCATACTGCAAGAAACCTGCATGCTGCAAACATAACTTAGAGGGTCAAGAAGAACTACTAAAGTTTGTGTTTGGTTTATTCCATTTTCTTTTACGCAATCACTTAAGAATGTGTGCTTTTTTTTATTTATATATTTTCATTTTTTTGGGTACCATAACACTTCACCATAGCTACCCCTATAGCCACATTTATCTGCTAAGTTTAAGGATTTAAAACTAGCACTAAATGATGCATGGAATGGACAATGTGAGAAAATAGCATGTAAGATTACAATTTGTAAGGAAAAGGAATAGTTAAAGTCAAAAAAGCCGTATCTTTTTTTGTGCTCATTACTAAGGCTCCGGTTGGAACACGGAAGTCAAACTATGGAATTGGAATTGGGGACACCAATTCCAATTCTGCTGTTTGGTAGCACAAAAATATGTAGATTTGGAATTGGTAGTGCCAAAAACGAATTGAAATTGCAGAATTCTATTCCATCCAAATCAATTCCATAGAATTTCAATTTCCAAATGAATTCAATTCCGTGTACCAAACGGACCCTAAATGTTCAAAGTTCTGAAAAATATACGAGTACATTTTTAATCATGATCTTGAATTTCCTTAAACAAAATTACGACGACTACTCAGTGGCTCCAACTACATCTCAATACACTGCCACAAAACTCAGAATATCAGCTGCAACATAGAGAATATCTGATGGTATAACAAGTTGCCCAAATCACATATGCAGCTAAAAAAATTCTCAGTGCATTATTATATCTGAATCTACATGAAATTGTTGTAGACTTCTAGTATAAGTTTACATAACTATGTAAGTGTAAAGCAAATTAAATTTTGATAGTCACAGCATAAATTTAATGTTGATACTCTTTGATATATTCAAAAAATGGTACTCCCTTTGTCCCTTACTTAGGTTCCTAGCTTGATTTAGCCAGCTTTTGAATGAAATAGAAATTGTTTGGTTGGAATAGAAGTTCAAACCAAGACCAGAGTTTCTTTTTAAAGTTAAACGATTTATGGTATAGTTAAATAGCATCCAATTGTAGGAAAATAAGGGTTGAAATTCCTTCTTCTGCTTCATTTAACACTTGAATGGACTGAATCAAAATGACACATTAAATTTCTATGAAGTGATTTGGGGCATACCTGAAACAACCTCCGTGATCTTTTACAGGGGTCTGTATCTTGCTACATCAAAGTCAAATGATTAGAAGCGGAAGCTGGCATGGACGGCTACATGGATCACCGAACTGATCTTTCTCGGCCTTCTTGTCTGCACCGGCGTTCTCTCAGCCTCGCCGTCGGTTAACTCTCCGTTTGGATTTTCCGTCGTCCGTCGCGAATAAAAGAACCGCAGATGGAGACCGTGTCGAGCTCGTCTCTGGTGCCTGATGATTCCACCCATTTGGCAAAAACTCCAGTTCGCATCCGTATCCGTTTAAAGTGGAAATATCTGCATCCGTTTCAAATGAATATTATCCGTATCCGATTACTAAACGGATACGGATTTGATAATTGTGTATCCAATCCGTTATATATAGTTTTTCCTAATTTTTTATATTTATATTTTGTTTCTCTATTGATATTTCAAAATATACGACATTTTTATATACAAAATAAATGTGTAAACACATAAAATATGTACATACATATAAATATATGTGTATATGTGTGCTATGTATATCTTTTTATCATATGAAGTTATCGTAGAATATCATAAATCATGAAAACGAAGAAAATAATTATCCCATAACAAAATAAAATTGATTTAATAATAGTTTGACTTAAATCTAATTTAAAATTAAAGTATTGTTTAATTTGATTTTAAAAATTGGAAACAGATACGGATATATCCGATATCCGATCGATATCCGACGGATGCGGATACGGTTTTGATTTTTAGTATCCGTCAAGATCCGTATCCGAATTTGATATCCGACAAAAATAAACGGATACGGATTTGGCAATGGCACATCTGATCCGATTAATATCCGTTTACACCCCTATTTGTGATTGTTGATGACGGAGGAGGAGGGCAAATTAAATTATACATTAGTTGTACCCAATTTTAGGTACAACCAAAAAATTATTTATGGTATGGATTTTATTTTACATGAGAATGAATACTAAATTATTTGAGAATGAGTAATGTTTTATTTCAGAATGAACATTACATCATTTGTAGATAAATATTATAATTATATTGAACCAATGTATCAAAATGAGTACTGCATTATTTTAGAATGAGTACCACGCTAGTTTTATTTGTGCGAGAATGAGTACTAGTCTACTTCAGAATGAGTACTACCCGGATGTACCATACATCCGGTTGTACCATAAACCTTCTCTCGAGGAGGAGGACGAGCGGGTCGCCAAATCCAGTTCTGAAACGTGGAATGAGAGTGAACTTTTCAAAATTACTAGTATTTTGACTCGTGCGATGCACGGAGTCGAACGGAATTTTTTTTATTCTGTATTTTTTTCAATGTAATATATTTTTGGAAATCAAGTAAATATATTTCTATCACGACTTTTAATCAATGGATAACAACGAAAAAGTAAAATAAATAATAGTTGAGAAATTGAAAGTGTACTCGAAAAGATCTTTTTTAATTCCAATTTTTTTAAAATAATTCACGGTACACAATATTTTTGGTATGGTTGTAACGGTTTCTATTGTCATCTAGAACCAATATTTTTAATCATCTCTTTACTGTCACCTGTGTAATAGTAAACTAAAGCCGACAATGAGTAAATACTGAATTGGTTAAAAATAATACAATAAAAGATAATGTTTGACCTTGACTTTTGTTAATAGTCATAGCAAAACAAAAGACTCTTGAGAACCGTCTTCTCTAGGATTTAAGGGGTAGTCTTAAATCAGATGGTACCAAATTCATTCGGGGTATGTAAACCTTTTTTCAAACTTGATTTCCCGAAACCTCAACTACACTTATAATGTTCTTTCGTAGCTATTCAACGATTAATCTTCTATCATTACACAATCCAGATATTTAGTCAATGTTCTTCAAAAACATAATCGGTACCCCCATTTTAAAAACTATTTTATGGTTTGGAATCCCCGAACATATGATTTTCTTTTTAAAAACTAAACTGTTATCTAATCGTCTTCAACAGTTACATCTGAATCTCCTTGACATGGAGAATCAAAAGTTAAGTACTCGTTTTCACCTCTTAGAATAAGGGATAGAACAAATTCATATACTATTCAACAAACTCAAGCGTGGGTGCTAACAGTGCACTCTCCTCAAAAATAAGAATAATTTTTTATGTTATCTAATAGGTTCAGATAAGTAAAGTCCACTCTACTCTTGAGGGGATTTCAAGACTTTAGGCGGGATTTAAACGTCAGCACTTTCATCGATGCCACCTATGGTGTATATCAAAAGAGGGAATACACCATATTATCAACAGTGTCAAAGTTAGATTGGGTAACTCAAAGTAGTTATTTTATCTAGACCTTTATTTACAAATTTAAATACATATTTGATTGAATTAGATTTATTGAAATATTCAATATTGATTGATCTTGATACCTAATCAAGAGTTGTGGGTTGTATGACACAACAAATCGATTGTCCAACTCGATATCCTTGCTCATTGGGGTGACCCCCATGTTTCTTCTTCTGTATATCGGGTAGCCATTCTCATTAAATGATATGATGTCTTATCAACAAATTTTTTTGGGAAAAAATTTCATGTGTTTACCGTTGTTCATATATAGAGACTCATCTAATCTAGGATATTTGTTTTTATTAGGAACCTCTACACATATCACATGATCAATCGACTCGAACGGTTGAAGTTTATCCCTCTGGTGTAACCATTTTAAGATATGTGCATGAGGCAAGCTTCATTTTTGAAAGTCTACAATGTACTAACATGCACAAAATTATTACATTCAAATGATGATATTTTAAATTGAATGTCCAAACCACAACAACTTCATTATTTAAATGAAACTAATATAGCAAACTTTAAAATTACCTCTAATTGCTTCACCAAATATAAGTATTGTTTTACCTCTAATTCCTTCTCCAAATAATTCAATTTCATTTTAAAGATTCCAGATTCAATGTCTTTTTTTGCAAACAAGCACATCATTTTATTCCAACAAAAACATCCAACTGACTTACAGCCTTCCTCAAGGGATTTAAATCCTACTACACTTGTTTCCCTTTACTATTACTATAACACTTAGTAACAAATAAGATGTAATCTACTATCTCCCTCATACCCAGACTCCTATTTGTATGGATTTTCGTATTCTTGGCCCTCCATACCATATAGCATACTACTGCCCAGTTAGCAATCCTCATCGCCCTTTCTTTTCTTGGCCCTTGATACTTGAGATAGCTGTAGATATCCTCTAGTTTGGTGTCAGTGAGATTGCATCCCCCTTCCTCCTTTAATTTCCTGCATATATCAATGTAGAAGGCACAATCTCCAAACAAGTGTTTAGTATCTTCAATTCCTTTGTCACATAAAACACAGTCAGTAGAGATGCTCATAAATTTGGTTAGCCTCGCCCTAGTTTGTAGTCTATTTTTCATGATTAACCATACCAGGAATTGGTGTTTTGGTATGGTTAATCTGTTCCAAACCAGCCCGGCCCAACCAGTTTTAGGAGATTGCCCCAACAACCATTTGTATCCCTTCTCACTAGTGTAACTTTCCGTTGAAGGCATTCCTTCAAAGTCCCTTCTAATTTTGATCATCTTTTTCCAGTAGCTACATGCTTCAGTTCTGGGTTTATAGCCCCAGAAATCATCATCTTTCTTTAAGTACCTGCTGTGAACCCATTTAACCCATAAGCAGTCTTTCTTCCTTGCTATATCCCAGTTAAGGGCCATGATCATAGCCTTATTCTAAAGCCTAATATTAGGTAGCCCTAACCCCCATTCACTTTAGGTTTGCAGGTGTCTTCCCAATTCACCAGAGGCACCCTTTTATAGATTTCAGAAGAGCCCCACAGGTAGTTTCTGGCTAGCCCCTCAATTTTCTTCATGACCCTACCTGGGATGACAAAAATTCTGGCCCAGAAATTAACCATTCCAAACAGCACTGATTGGATTAATCTGGTTCTTCCTGCGTATGAAAGATGCTTGGTCTTCCAGGAGGTTATTCTGGCAGTGATCTTTTCTATCAGTACATCACAGTTAGCCACTGCGAGTCCACTTGCTGATATCGGACACCCAAGGTATTTAAACGAAAGAGATCCCTCTTTTATTCCAAACTCCTTGAAAATGTTTTGCTTCTCCTTCTGACTTAGCCCAGCAATGACCATTTGGGATTTCTGCAAATTTATAGAAAGTCATGTTGCTTCTCTAAAGTGTCCTAATGCCTGCATTACACTTCTAATAGAACATACATCAGCTCTGCATACAATTATAAGGTCATCAGCAAAACAGAGGCTTGTGATTTTGAGTTCTTTGCATTTAGGGTGGTATCTGAATCCTTTCAAGCCAGCATAGTTCCCCAAAACCCTAGTCAGGTACTCCATAACAATCACAAACAATAAGGGAGATATGGGATCTCCTTGTCTTATCCCTCTATCTCCCTTAAAGTAACCTTCATTGTCTCCATTTATATTAATAGAATAAGTTGTTGTTGTTATGAAAAACATAATCCATTGCACATATTGATCAGGGAACTTCAGATATATAAGCATCTGTTCTATTGCCTTGTGACTAACTGAACCATAGGCTTTAGAGATATCCATCTTCATCATACATCGAGCAGATATACCTTTTCTCTTATAGCCCTTAGCCAGCTCTTGACATAAAAGCACATTGTGGAGCAAATCCCTCCCTTCCACAAATGCCCCTTGGTTCTGATTTATAATCTCAGGCAGTACCACATTCAGTCTTGATGCTAACATCTTTGAGATAACTTTATAAATGACATTGCAGCACGCTATGGTTCTGTAATCCTTAGCTTCTTGAGGATTCTCCCCCTTATGAACAAGGGTAATCTTTGTATAGTTTATTTGCTTAAGTGTCTTCCCTTTAGCAAAGAAATCCAAATCTGCTTTACTAACCAGGTCTCCCACAATATTCCAGTGACTCTTATAGAATCCACTACTGTATCCATCTGGGCCAGGACTCTTGCCATTTGGGATAGAGAACATGTTCTTCTTGACCTCATCCTTTTGAAAAGGAGCTATGAGAGAGAGAGCTGTTGATTCAAGTCCAGTGTCTTTCCTGCTTCCATTATATTTTTGTCAATGTCCCTGGTATGGAATTTCTTTCCCAACAGGTTCTGATAATATGTAGTTATCACCTTAGAAACTCCCTCCTTATCATTCATAACTTCACCTTTGTCATTCTTAATTGATATTATTTGGTTCATCAGATTCCTTTTTTTCACCCATGCATGAAACAGTTTAGTACCTTGATCTCCCTCAGTGATCCATTCCATCTTTGAGATTTGGTTCAATGTCATGTATGTCTTCAGCTTTACATTTCTTTATTGTCATATATGTTGCAATCTCTGGCCATTGGGGATTACATGTTATAGTATTGAATAAATCTCGATAATCAAATCTTCAACAAATAGTCATTACATCTTGTTAGTTGTTAAACATATATCTCATTCCCCTAGTGAATGTAGATGATAAGACAATTCGTTGCTTAATGGCTACCAATTCTGTATCATCTTTGATCACAGCTTCATGTAAGCCACACATAATTTCTCCCTAACTTGATCTTGGTTTAACTGCACGTACTAGATTTGTTGTGCTTCAACTATTGTGTATGCATCAACAAAAAATGTAAATACAATCTTTGTGCAAGTAACACAATAGCACCATCATTTTCTCTTTCTTATATTTGAAATGCAACAAATTCTCTCGCTGACACTCTCTGGTGCTTTACATTTTTCTGCATAAAAATTTTTCTCTTATTGGAATGTTTTCTTGATATTTATCCTCCCCAAAACGAAACAACAAAGAGTATTGCAGAGGTATGAAAGCAGTGTGTGGCTCATCGACTTTTAACATGCGTACTTTGAACATGCGTACTCATGTTTTTTATGAAAGCAGTGTGTGACTCTTGATATTTATCCTCCCCCCTTACTTTGAACATACGTACTCATGTTTTTGCGATGAATGTAAGATGAAATTTTCTACATACGTTTTTCATGTTTGGAATTGACAGAGCTTGATATTCCCAAAAAAGAATGGGCAACCAACCTTTCACTTAAAATGTATACAACAATTCAACTTTAGATTTATATTCTACTCTTTTTTGTTAATATATTACATATGATGGTTAATGATAGATATGAATGAAAAACAATGTCTTTAATATGTTCTCCATACAAGAAGCTAAAGAATTTAGTACAACGCATTATTTTGTGTTTGGGGATTAAAACAGAAATCGTGATGGTAATGTACCACGAGGATACGATAGAGTAGTACCGTGACTTTGTTTGTCCGCCGTGTTTGCATGTATGTTAATTTGTTTACTTTTGGTTATATTTTTGTATATGCATACTTTTTGTAACGTGGTTAATGATAACTATGAATTTAAAACACTTGGACGTTAATATGTCTTTCCACTTAAGCTAGAAGCAAAATGATTTAAAAAAACACATTGCGTTGGTGTATAAAACACAACACTATCTAGCACAAAAATATAATGTATAAGTATGACAAAAGGGAGTATTTAAGTGGCCACGATTCCCCATTTCCCTTACGAGAACTAATTCAAACAAATACACTACATGTTAGCATGCCAAAATTAATCAAGTCTTCAAAGTTTTTTCAACATATGTCAATGTTTTATATTATAGATTTACGCAAGAAAGTAGTCATTGAAATGTTGGTGTTCAAAATTCACGCAAAATGAATACATACATCTCGTAAGCATTGGTGTACACCCCGGGCTAAGGTCGTGATTATGTCCCAATTTAGCAACAAAAATGGTACACGCCCCTCTAGTGTTGACTGCGGCGGTGATTCTTGCTATGCAACGGAACTCCATGGTAGGTTGTGCCTCTAGAGTATTCTTAGTCCGCTTCTCCTAATTACCCTCTCTACCACATGTCATTGTCACACTTTGTGTCAGCCAGTCGTCGGCTTTTCTCTAGAACTTATTTGCAATTAAATTGGATACCTCATCTTCTTAGCATAAACATGATAGAAATTGTACATTGCTTGCTCCAACCCCCGCTCGACATTCATGTCTTGAACCTCAACCTCGTCTCCTAGTAGGCTCATGAAACTTGTTACACCATGCGAATTTGCTAACCCATCAAATGCGACGGCGAAGAACAAATACATGTGTCATTAAAAATAACTACTGACAACTAACTTTCACTTAGGCCATGTTCCGTTCAACTTATTTTTTTCTGCTTTTTTGTTATTCTTATTAAAATCAGACCAGATCAGATCTAATCAGATTAGACCACATCAGATCTCATCTGTTAGATCAGATCTAATCAAATCGGATCAGATCATATCAGATCAAATCCAATCAGATCATACCAGATCAGATACAATCAAGAATTAATATTAATATTATTATTATTAATATTATTATTATTATTGTTATTATTATTTTAAATTCTATACTTTTTACTTGTTTCACTTGATACAATTTTTTCAAAAAATAAATTTAATTTCTCTTGAAAAAATATAAGAAGAAAGAAAATAAAACTTTTGTGCCATTATAATTTATGTAGAGAAAAAATTTTGGGATTCAATGAGTGGGATTGAAGAGAATATGAGTGTGTATCATTTTATGCAATGTATTATTTATAACATACGACGTTTTTTGTCAAGCACATCTAGCATGTAATATATTATTATACAAGATTCAGAAAAAAGTATTATTTCTTTGCTTAACATTTTTATTTTATAAGGATGAGATATTTTAATAAAAATACTATCTCTTCTCTATATTGATTATCTAAATTTAATAACTTTTTAATGTATATATGAATTAAAAATTTATTCTTATGTATATATGAACTAATTATTAAAATATTAAATCAATATTCTTATTTCATAAAACAATAATCATAAAATAAAAAATATTATTACATTATAATATGAATGATTATTCTAATATATGAATTAACTAATTTTATTTCATTGAAAAACAATCATAAAATAAAAAAATATTGATTATATTATAATGTGAATTATCATTGCAATTTTCAAAAGTTATTATAAAGTTAGATCAAATTATTGATTTGAATTTTAAATCAAATCATAATTAATTAGATCAGATCAGATTCAATCAGATCTGATCTGATCCAATCAGATCAGATTAAATCAGATTAGACCAGATCTAATTAGATCGGATCAGATCCAATCAGATCAGAACTACCAAAAATCAGATCAGATTAAAAAAAATAAGTTGAACGGAGTGGAGCCTTAGTGTAAGTGCAATGAACAAGTATTAGAGTTGCATAGGCATTAACTTGAGTCTAAAATATTTTATCTAGGCCACATCCATTCAAAGTGTGTTTAAACACATCCTAGCAATCTGTAACTTGTTTAAAAAGATTCAGACAACTTATAAGGCCGGCTGTTTGTGCTTGCTCCACCCCTCGCTTGACATTCATGTCTTGAGCCTCAACCTCATCTTCTAATAGGCTCATGTAACTTGTTACACCATGCAAATTTGCTAACCCATCAAATACGGCTGTGCATAACAAATACATGTGTCATTATAAAAAAACTCTTGACAATTAACTTTCATTTAGTGTAAGTGCAATAAACAGGTATTAGACTTGCACGAGCATTAACTATTGGTCAGATCATTTTGTCACCGCCGCCACATGATGGTTTTTTAAAGGACATCTTAGATATATGCTCGATGTTCATGTCATGCGCCTCACTGTCGTCTTCGAATAGGCTCACGAAGCTTGTTCCAACCAGCGAATCGACTACCCCTTCAAATACGGCTATGCAAAGAAAATGCAAATGCACGAATACAAAAATGAAATTCCCACTACTAACTTTCACTAAATGTAAGTGAAATGAATGGATAATAGAATTAAGCGGGCATTAGTTGCCTGTGCAAGGCATTTTTCCTTGGCAACTTGCAATCATGGTTTACAGAAACACATATTAGTAATTCATGACTCGTTTGCACTAAACAAGTTATAAGGATGAAGGTTTAATATATCTCTAGCACCCCTTACGACGTTCATGCCATGAACTTCAGCGTCGTGTCTGAATAACCTCACGAAACATGTCACAACAGGAAAATTTCCAACACCATCAAATCGGGCAGACAAGAATGAATAAAAGCACGAGTTAAGAGTCACTTTAATAAAACAAAGCAAACATTGTTACTTAAAACACTCAACTAATGCTTGTGAAAACAACCGCTAACAGAGTTGCACATGCATTAAATGCATTGGTGATTTATTAAAGTACTTATTACTCATTCAGAACTTCTTTGCATGGAACTTACAAGTCTGGGAGTTAATGCTGTTGAAACACGGGTTTGTCACGTTTTCCTACTAAAGCCGTGTTCATTTTTATGACAGGTTTTGATAATGCCAAACCGCCGTGAACAAGACCAAGAATTGAACATACAAGGCGAAGAACGGAGATGAGAACAAGAGCTAAAAGAAGACCAAGAACGAAGACTGTAGTCTTAGTGTCATTGAGTCGGTCACAATTGTGATCAAGACCGACCCAACCTTTGCACCTTGGCTCTTTAGGCTAAACTTCTTTTATTGCATCTTTTACATCATAAAAATGTTTTTCAAACATGGTTAAAACATTAAAAACACTTGGTGTTCGCCCAAACCAAAAACCAAGCCATCCGGCGTTCGGCTTTTAGAAACCGGCGTTCGGCATTCGGTTTTCGGCGTTGGTTTTTGGCGTCCGAACCAACCAAGTGGTTTTCAAAATTTTATGATTGGTTTTTACTCTTTGGCATGTTTAAACAGTTCTCCAATAAAAACACCTTGAAAACCACCTTTCGTTTTTGGTCGTTTGGGAAAAACCACGTAAAACGGCATAAACTTGGCTAGCCGTGGTTTTTACCCAAATGACGTGGTTTTTAAAGTGTCTCACTTGATTTCTTAGACAAATACCTCAAATAAGTGTTTTAAACACTTGGTTTTTATTTTGGAGAACTTTGAATTTTTCAGTCGGTTTTTGCATCGGTTGGCTAGGCCGTGGTTAAGGCAAAAACCATGGGTTTTTGGCTAACCACCCACCTAGCGATGGGAAGTACTTCCCATCGATGGGTAGGCGGTCCTTCAGCCTAACCAAGTTCCAGAACCATGCCAAACAGCGATGAAAAGTTCTACCCATCGCTGTTAAAGCCTTGGTCCAACATCAACACAAGGCAGAACGACCTTACCCAGCGATGAGGACTTTACCCCATCGATGGGAACCCAGCGATGGGAAGGCTAAACCATCGATGGGAAGGCACGACCGTTGGAAGTCATTTAAGGTTGATTCTTTCCTTGTTTGGAAGTCAACCTCCCACCCAGCGATGGGAAGCTTGTACCCATTGATGGGTAGGTGACCGTTGGCTTCAAAACTGGAGGAAAATTGGCTTACCAGCGATGGGTAAGTCCAAACATCGATGGAAAGCCAATATCCTGCAGATCCACATTTTAATCAATCCCATAAATCAAGCGAGTCATCGCTTTAATGCATTGGTCCGTTAGAGCCTATTTTGGCACTATAAAAAGGGGTGTTTGGGTCTGCTTTTCTCATTGAATTCACTTCACAATATTTATACTATCATTGCATTCAAACAACATCATTTTCCATAGCTTCTTAGAGCCAATTCGTGTGAAGTGTGAGTTGTTCTTGAGCGTATATATTTTACTCAATATCCACTCTTGAGGAGAGTCTTGTTCTTGAGTGTCTTAGTGTTGTATACACGTTTAGGAAGCTTGTTTCCCTTGGTTGTACGAAGGAAAGGTAGTTTCCTTCGGGTTGAAGTCTTGGAGTGCGGTATCTTCGAGCAAGTGTTATTGAGGCTCGTGGGACTCGAGTTCTCAAGTTGAAACGGTTTGTTAAGCACCCGTAAGCTTAACGAGATAGTAATGTAGCTCGAGAGAGTCTCTTGGGAGACTGGATTAGCCACACGTTGTGGTGAACCAGTATAAATCTTGGTGTGCTCCCTTTACGCTTTCTACGCTCTTTACTTTTCACGTTCTTAATTTTTTATTCCTGCGATTTCTACGATCAAACGCTATTCACCCCCCTCTAGCGTTGGTCACTTATTCTAACAATTGGTATCAGAGCCTAACTCACGTCCAAACTTAACCGTTTGAGAGTAAAGCGATCATGAGTTCTTCTTCTAGAAATTTGTATGCAGGAATATGTGAAGGGCAATCAACCACACGGCCACCTCTTTTTGATGGAACCAATTACACATATTGGAAAGAACGAATGAGAATCTATATTCGTTCCACAAACTTCCAATTATGGTTGGTTATCAAAAACGGGGAAGAGGTGCCGATGAAGAAAGTCGAGGACAAATTGATCCCCAAGACCGAAGATGAATTTGATGTCGAGGACATCAAAAATATCGAGAATTATGCAAAAGCAATAAACATGCTTTATTGTGCCGTAAATCCCGATGACTACCGCAAAATATCTTGCTGCTCAACCGCCAAGGAGATGTGGGATAAACTTGAGGTGACGTACGAAGGAACGGAACAAGTACGTGAAGCCAAGATCGACTTCCTCACCCAAGAGTATGAGATGTTTTTATTTTTTATTTTTTATTTTTTATTTTTTATTTTGTAGAAGAAAGGGTTTTTTAAAAAAAAGGAGTACATTTTTTTTATTAAAAAATCAATAAAATAAATTTTAATAATTAAAATATGTTAAAAAATCGTCAAAAGTGATAAAATGAAGAATTGCTACTGGATGACATGCTATTCCACTCACTTGTCCAACATTGAGTGGATTGTTCTTCATTGATTGCTATTCCACTTAAGTGGCATTACATTTGTTTACGTGGTGCTCTAAGTACTCTATCAGTTAGTTTATTGGGATGCTCTGGCTTCCTCGGGGCAAAGCTTGTAACCTCATGTTTTACGAGTACCTTTCTTTGCTAGTAAAAGGTAGAGAGTAGGTCATGGCTATGTCACGGATCCCACTTTAGATTTTGTCTCTTTATGTGCAATTTTATTTAAAAAACCTTTCTCTCTCAATTTGCAGACTGCATTTTACATTTTTCACCGGGAACTGTTTACCTGCTGTAGGGTTTTGTGCTGAGAAACAATTGGAGGTGAAATCAGGTACTCCTCTTTATTATTACAACTAATAATGCAGTTGGGTTAAGTTATTTGTTAATCTTCTTCCTAGGGGTTTCACCTTATGAACTTTGCCTTGCTTCTTCTGAGGTTGTTGCAGAATGGGTATCTGATTCTAAGCGTTTCTTAGGCGAGAATATCAAGTTCATTTTTTTTGTAAATTATGCAAGCTTTAGTAGCTCAGTTGTAGCTAGACTAAGTTTGGACCTCTATTTTGCGTTCTTGAAGCATTTCATGTTGTGTTGGAGTTTTTTGAGCAAAATTGCTTTCTTTGAGTGCTGGTTAGCATTTTAGAATGAGCTTCATTCTCTTGAATTTTGATACCCGACCGGAATTTTAACATGGTATCAGAGCCAGGTCCGGTCCGGGTTTGATTCTTCCTGGTTGTTGGACGTGGGTTTAGCAAAATAAGCTATCCGTTTGTGGTTTGAGTTGAGTTAACTAAAAGAGATTGAGATGTCATTACCCGTTGTGTGGGCTAGCTATAAGAGATTGAGATGTTAGACCCGTTTGTCCAAGTGCTAACTAGGCCAAGCTAGTTACCACTTGAGAGGGGGAGTGTTGGAGTTCCCACATCGGAAAATAAAGAACAATACCACTATCATATATTGAAGGGTGAAACCCTACCTATCAGCTTAAGCTTTTGGGTTAGAATAGTGGATCCTGACTTTATATGCAAGTGGTTAATTTTACCCAACACTCTGTCCATTGTTCTTGATCCGCTGGAATTTTAACAGAATTTATTCAAAAGATATAGCAATAATGTGAATCTGATGTTGCTTTACTTAAAAGTTTGAGACAGATGATAAAAGTAAAAGAAAGGTGGAAAGATAATTTAGGGATGGAGGAAGTAGTGAAACTATAATGTTAATGATTTTTGTGTCACAGTACACATCCCTTTGGACATGTATTTATTGATTAATATTCGAAAGCATGTTTATGATATTTGTGTCCCACTACATAGTCCTTTGGACATGTATTCATAGATAAATTCTTGAAGTACTAAAGTGTACGGTATCTTCGTGTTGATGGGCGTGCAATGTCATAACTACATGGGAATTTTTACTTTGTTTCAAATCTTTATCTTTCCCAGACTGTAGCAGTCGACTTATTAGTAACTCTTCAAGGCTGTTTCTTGGTACTTGATGACGTGCTGTTCACTTCTCTTATGACTATTTTGTGCAGGCTATCAATAGAGGAGGCCTGAGGAGCTTGTAAATTTGCACTTGTACAGTTCTAGTCTTGCTCATACAAGCTGGAGGTAATCTTACAAGGGTTTGGTAGTCCATTCTAGAACGAAGAAGAAATACCTAAAAAGCACAGTGATCTGGAATCTTCGTTGACTGTCTCAGTCTGAACCAAAGACAACAGTACTAGTAAAGCTATTGTTCTGTGGTTAATGATGCTTAAACTATGGCCAGGAACCTCCCTGCTCATATGTGGGTTGTTGTCCGAGATAGCAGGTAATGCACCTAAACTCTGTTGGTTATAGTCGTCATATAGAGAACAATGTTCAGTAGTGGATGTGATAAGTACTTTCGGTTAATCCGTATATATCTGAGTCTCGATTTGTATGTTATAAGAGCATTATGTTTCATTTTTGAGAATTGCTCGTATCTTCTTTTTGGTCTCCTTTTCTCAATAAAATGTTCTTTAGGGGGGTGGGTGGTAGGTTTTAGCATGTCAAAAATGGGGTTTTGTTTTTTCAAAATTTTCAAGACATTTATGTATTTCAATTACTTATAATTCACATTTTCACCTAAAATGTGAATGTATTTGAATGGAATATATGGTTCTCTATCAGTGTTATCCTTCTTTTCTTCTTTTTCTATACTCTGTATTTATTAAATTCGGTTTGAACGTGAGGTCAATATAGCTGGCCAAAATATAAGAACAACAAAGAGGGTAATCTTAAGAGCCAATGAAGTATGCCTTTTGCATGCTGTTTTCTTATTTCATGCCATGAACAGGTGCATTTGTGGGGATAAATGTTGGGACTGATGTCACGGACATGCCATCGGCATCAGATACGGTTGCACTCCTTCAAGCTCATCAAATCACACACGTACGGCTTTTTGATGCCGATGCTCGCATGCTCAAAGCTCTATCCCATACTGGGATTGAAGTCACTGTTGGTGTCACAAATGATGAGGTGTTACGGATTGGCGAATCCTCTTCAATGGCAGCTGCTTGGGTGAACAAAAATGTCGCGGCTTACATCTCATCAACTAATATCACAGCAATTGCAGTGGGGAGTGAAGTCCTCACTTCAATCCCTAACGCCGCACCTGTTTTAGTTCCAGCATTGCAATACCTGCATAAAGCCCTGGTTGCAGCTGACCTAAATGACCGAGTCAAAGTCTCGACTCCTCAATCAATGGATATTATTATGAATGCCTTTCCCCCATCCACTGCCACATTCAAATCTTCGTGGAACTCAACGGTTCTTCAGATCCTCCAGTTTTTGAAAAGCACCAATTCCTACTTCATGTTGAATGCTTATCCTTATTATCAGTATGTCCAATCCCAAGGCATATTCCCGATTGAGTATGCCCTCTTCCAACGGCTTTCCTCGGTCAAACAGGTTGTTGACCCAAATACCCTTTTCCACTACAACAGCATGTTTGATGCAATGGTGGACGCTGCATATAATGCCATTTCATCCTTCAACTTCTCTGACATCCCTGTTGTTGTGACAGAAACTGGTTGGCCATGGTTTGGGGGGACAAAAGAACCTGATGCCACTGTGCAAAATGCTGAAGCGTTTAATAAGAATCTGATCCAGCGTGTTTTAAATGATTCTGGGCCTCCAAGTCAGCTTGGGACTCCCATTAGTGCTTATATTTATGAGCTCTTTAACGAGGACAAAAGGCCTGGACCTATCTCCGAAAGAAACTGGGGAATATATTTTCCAAATGGGACTGCAGTTTATCCCCTTTTGGATGGTGGCGCAGGAAAAGGTTTTGATAATTCTTCTGCAGTTTTCTGTGTAGCAAAGCCAGGGGCAGATCCTAAGAAGCTTCAGAGTGGACTTAACTGGGCATGTGGGCCAGGGCAAGCAAATTGCTCTGACATTCAGCCAGGGCAGCCTTGTTATTCCCCTAACAATTTGCAAAACCTCTCTTCTTATGCCTACAATGACTACTATCACAAAGCGGTTGGTATGAATGGAACTTGTGATTTCGAGGGTACAGCAATAATAACTCATATAGACCCCAGTGAGTATCTTTTATCATTCATCATCATCGTCGTCATCGTCGTAATTATCAACAACACCTTGTGTTCCTAATCAGTGGCAAGAATTTTATAGTCACTTAATTGCATAGAATTATTTCACTTAATTCATGCAACAAAAAGCAAATGTGTCGATATCTTTCGTGAAATGCTTTTCTAGTCAAAACCTTCTAAAGGTTTACTGAGACAAAATGCACAATCACTTATTTTTTCAATGTTGCACGAAAAGTAGCATTAGACATCAATGAGTTAAGATATTTAGTGCAGTCAAAATCTGCACACCCACATTGTTATCAATGTTCGGAATGGCTTATTGCAGTTTTGAGGCGTTCTTTCCCCATGGCATATTGCGTAAGCCTCAAGGCCTAAAAGCCTCATTTTAAAGTACTGAGATAGTATGATGTGCATAAAATATTATTAGAATTAAAGATAGAACATTCTTAATAAATCATATTGTTAAAGTAAAATGTTTTAAAGGCAACAAAGTCTACCATGACATAGTACAAAATATTTGTTATAGGCAACAAACTTAAGTTGAATTATGGGAGTGACATTTAAGCGACCTGTTTTACTAAAAAGATAACACTCAAAATTTATATACATAAAATTTTCAAGTTTTGATGGCAAGTTAGTAACTAAAAACTAAAAGCAACAAATTAAAAAATAGTGTACACCTCCTACCGCTACATTGCTGTACGCCTCATAGCATAGCCTTCTTGCTTCATAACTGAGAAACCCATATGGCCTATGGCTAGATCTCCAAAAGGCGCTTTTCTTCGGAAATAAACATGAGGCGGGCAATATGGCGTATTGCGCAAAGTCATTTCGGACATTTTTGTTATTGCTATCAATTTGAACTTAAGGTTTTTGTTTACTTGACATCTTTTGTTCTTGTCCTTGTGAGCCGGGGTATTTCAGAAACTGCATCTCTACGTTATAGGTACGGGCAAGGTTTGCCCACACCCACCACTCCCCGACCCCCATCTCTGAGAGTTCACTGGTTTGTTGTTTTGTTCTTGTGTGCGTATCCCTGTATTGCAATGCTTACAAATGGAAAACATGTCATTAAATATACATATCAAACACAAAACATTGAATCTTAACATCAGATTTATTTCCTTTGCTAATCAAACATTTTAAGTCTGAGTCAATCTTTACCAATGGATCTCTATTGAAATGGGGATCCTTCCATACATACAGCATTCAAACGGCTAGTCTTGCACTTCAGTCTCATACCAAATAAATCAATGATAAGTACTGATGTTTTCCTCTTATGCCTATGCAGGTTATGGGTCTTGCAGATATACTGGAAGGTGAGAGAGCCTTTATGTGCTTTTAGGTCAGCAGTATTATTACCCATACTTTCTTGATCTCGGATCTAACACAATGCTGCCATATTTTTGTGTAACAGCTCGAATTTGAGTATCAGTAGTCTCTTCCCGCCCACGCCATTTGGACCTGCGGGCCCAGAAACTGCGGAAGCTTCTAGAATGCTACTACCTTGCCATCTTGGGAAAATCTTAGCAATACTTCTTACTGCGATGTTGCTCAAGCCAAACGCGGAGTCGAGATCTTGATTCCAGGAGTGGTTTCGGGCGTAGGGTGTACACTAATCAGGGGTCGATTTCAGTAGATGGTTGGAGTAGTATTCCATTCTTTTGCTACTGGGTTTTTCCCAGTTCTTCACATTGGTATGGCTGTGTTGTCCATGCTTTGATCTTTCAGGGGTCATCTGCTTGTCTTTTTGGTAGTTTGGTTGTGATTTCCCTTCATCCTTCACATGCTTGTTCTCTAAAGCCTCATTCATACCCTGAATTGGTAAAGGGGGGCAAAGGGGGTAACATCTAGTTTTGAATTCTGGTAACGGCAAAAAGGGACCGTATTGGTTTTTGAATGTACCAAGGAATATCTACTTTCTATTGACCCGTTTGATATTATAGCTTACTTTATCTCCTCTTAGCCTATTGTCCAAGTCAGTATTATGGGACCTTTGGGGAATGAGGTTCATCCTTTTTTTTTTTTGAATTAGATAGTCTTGTGGTGAGGCACGCATTTAGAGCATCTTCTCCTTGTCAGATCTAATTGGTTTCAATATGAATTTATTAAGGCTTGGTTTGATTTGATTCTATCTAATCCTTTTTACTCTTTTTAGTTTGGTCTTATTCTAGTTAAAGTTGTAGCAAGTTTATGTTTTTGCTTTGGCTTGATCTGATTTAAATTTTTTATATTTTGATTTGAATTTAACTAATTTGATCGGGTTCCGTGATGCAGTCCTTAGCTATATTTTCTATTTCTATTTTTGTTTAAGTATGCTATTATCCTATGTGTAACCTTGTGGGGCAACTCTATAAATAGTGGTTCAACATCTGGAATAATAAGAAGAGATATTTTTCATCCTAATCCACTTTCCACCAAAGAATTCTCTTTCTCTCTCCTTTCTGTTATTAGCTACGAGATTTCCTTCTTCCCTACGAAATCTCCTCGCCGGTAACATTGGTATCAAAGCGGTTCTTTCCGGCTGAGAGCTGGCGATTACGAGACGCAAAGCAGCACAGATGGCAACAATAGAGGAGGCCTTGAAAGCTTTGGTGGATCAACAAAAGGTGTTCGCAATCCAGATGGAACAACAAAATCGCAAGATCGAGGATCAACAGGCGATGTTTGGACAGATAATGGAGCAGATCAAGTCTATCGCCCAGGGGGAATCAACTTCTACACCTGGAAGCAACCGGAATCAGGAGAGGAGATCAGAATCAGACAATCCGAGGCAATTACATTTCAATCCCAAGGTAGAGTTTCCTCAATTTGATGGATCAAATGTGCGAAATTGGATTAAAAAATGTGTGAAGTATTTCATGTTGTGCCGAATTCCTGAGGAGAAAAAAGTTGATCTAGCCTCTCTGTATATGACCGGGAAGGCTGAGATGTGGTATAGTAGTTATACTATGGGGAGGAACAACATCATGTGGGAGGATTTTGTTGTAGACTTGTGTGCCAGATTTAAAGACGAGCTGGGATCAAAATTGGTTGAAGAATTCAATAAACTGCAGCAGGGGGGAAACTTAGAGGAGTATGTGGATAAGTTTGAAGAATTAAAGTCTTGTATGTTGATGAAGAATCCCCTCCTTCCACCTGAACACATGTTGGACAGTTTCATTGGAGGCCTCAAACCCCATCTCAAGGCTTATGTGAGGGCCTTTAAACCTGAATCACTGGCGGAAGCAATTGAGTATGCAAGGTGTCAAGAGGAAACTGTGCAGGCCATAAAAGTGCAGGACAGAACAAGCAAACTAGTTTTTAACAGCAACAATGCCTTGTTACCAACCCCTAATAGTGCTAAGCCTGTTAATTCATTACCTGTGGCAAACCAGCCTAAGTTCATTCCAGCAGCAGTGAGAGCGGAGAAAATAGCTAAGGGGTTATGTTATTACTGTGATAAACCATTTGAGAAGGGGCATAAATGTTCAGGCAGGGGCACACAACTATTCTTAGTAGAAGTGGATACTGTTGCTGAAGGGGGAGAAGAGATTGAGCCATGGGACCCAGAACCTCAAATGGAAGAAGAGAGACCTCTGATTTCAGTAAGTGCCATAAGTGGCAATCAAGGGTTCCAAACCATGAGGGTGACTGGACATTATGGGCAAAAGCCATTGCACATCCTCATTGATTCTGGCAGTACACATAATTTTCTGGACATAAACCTAGCCAAAAAGCTAGGGTGCAGATTGGAAGCCATAATGGCCAAATCTGTGATAGTAGCTGATGGCAACCAACTCAAGTGTGAATTCATGTGCAAGGGGTTTGAATGGAAACTGCACAGAAGCCTTTTCCAATCTGACATGCTTCTCATTCCGTTGGGAGGATGTGATGTAGTCTTGGGGGTACAGTGGTTAAGCACCTTGGGACCAGTCAAGTGGGATTTCAGCAAATTGGAAATGGAATATGTGTACAATGGTAGTAGGCATCTTCTAAGAGGAATTAAACAACAAGTGGTAGAAGTAAAGGCTAACAACTTAGTCAAGCTTTTAAATGCATCTAGCCAACTCTGTCTGTTACAGATCAAGGCCACAAGGAGTGAGGAGGTCAAGCATGATCAATCTGAAATAGCAATGGAAACTCCTAAGCAACTTCAGGAGTTATTGGAAGAATACCATGACTTGTTCCAGGAACCTAAAGGGTTACCCCCACCCAGAGGGATATTTGATCATGCAATACCATTGCAACCAAACACTAATCCTGTGAACATCAGACCTTACAGATACCCTGTCAGACAAAAGGATATAATTGAACAGATTGTGGAGGAAATGAAGCAAAGTGGCATAGTCCAAGATAGTGGCAGTCCTTATGCCTCACCGGTAGTGTTGGTTGGGAAGAAGGATGGTAGTTGGAGACTCTGCGTGGACTATAGGGAATTAAACAAACAGACTGTGAAGCATAAATTCCCTATTCCAATTGTGGAAGAATTGATTGACGAGTTAGCAGGGGCAACAGTGTTCAGCAAGATTGATTTGAGAGCTGGTTATCACCAAATAAGGGTGTTAGAGAAGGATGTTTATAAAACAGCATTTAGAACTCACCATGGCCATTATGAGTTCTTAGTAATGCCGTTTGGTCTTACTAATGCTCCTGCTACTTTCCAAGGCCTGATGAATGTTGTGTTCAAGAACCAACTCAGGAAGTTTGTATTAGTGTTCTTTGATGACATACTCATTTATAGTCCAACTTGGGAACTTCACTACATCCATCTCAGGGAAGTGTTTAACACTATGAGGCAAAATCAATTATTGGCAAAAAGGAGTAAGTGTGCTTTTGGAGTACTGAAAGTGGAATATTTGGGACACTATATATCTGCCCAAGGAGTGTCTACTGATCCCAACAAAGTAACAGTTGTCAAAAATTGGAAGGTCCCTAACAATGTCAAGGAGTTGAGGAGCTTCCTAGGACTAGCAGGATATTATAGGAAATTTGTCAAAAACTATGCAAGTATCAGCAAACCTCTCACAGAATTATTGAAGAAAGGAGCTTTCCAGTGGTCTGACGAAGCGGGCAGGTCATTCCAGAAATTGAAGGAAGCACTCTGTTGTGCCCCTATATTGGCTCTACCTGACTTTTCAAGCCCTTTTGTTGTAGAAACTGATGCATCACAAGAGGGAATTGGGGCTGTCTTGATGCAGAATCAACATCCCATAGCCTATATTAGCAGATCATTGGGACCCAGGTGGCAGGCACTATCAGTCTATGAAAAGGAGTTGTTAGCTGTGGTGTTTGCTGTACAAAAATGGGAACAGTACCTAATTCACCAGCCTTTCACTATTAAGACTGACCAGAAAAGTCTTAAGTGGCTATTAGAAAGTAAAATCTCCACTCCGTTTCAACAGTTCTGGTTATCTAAACTCATGGGCTATAGCTATGACATCCAATATAAAAAGGGAAAGGAGAATCCAGCTGCTGACGCTCTTTCCAAGCAATCAGGGGCGGAAATTTTATGTTTGGCACTATCTTCCATTGACACTACACTATTACAGGACATTAAAAACAGTTGGGCACTTGATTCCACAATTATGAGCTGTCTTCAATCCTTGCAACAAAATCAATTTGTGGAACACTATTCATTGGTGGGGGACCTGTTGAGGCGAAAAGGAAAGTTGGTGGTAGGTCCTAGTGATACTCTCAGGGACAAACTGCTGAAATGGAGCCATTCCTCACCTGTAGCAGGTCATTCAGGAAGAGAAGCCACCCTGAAGAGGCTTAAAGCCATGTTTTACTGGAAGGGAATGAATAAAGATGTCTCGCAATTTGTGAGAAGGTGTCTAACTTTCCAAGCGTGTAAGTATGATAACTCAGCATATCCAGGATTATTGCAGCCTCTGCAAATTCCCACAGAAGTATGGAAAGATGTGTCCATGGATTTTATTGAAGGATTACCAAAGTCCATGGGCAAGGATGTTATCTTTGTCGTGGTGGACAGGATGAGTAAGTATGCCCATTTTATGGTCTTATCTCACCCCTATACTGCATTGGAAGTTGCTCAGAGTTATTTGGACAATGTGTTCAAGCTACATGGAATGCCAAACACCATAGTGAGTGACAGAGATACTGTCTTTTTGAGCCAATTCTGGCAGGCTTTATTCACCATCCATGGAGTTGACTTTTTGATGTCTACTGCCTATCATCCCCAAACAGATGGGCAAACTGAAGTGGTTAACAGATGCTTGGAAACTTATCTAAGGTGTATGTGCTCCCACAATCCAGGAGAATGGTGCAAGTGGATTCCTCTAGCTGAATGGTGGTACAACACTACCTTTCACTCTTCGATACAGATGACTCCTTATGAAGCTGTGTACTGTCAGCCCCCACCTATCCATTTGCCCTATTTACCTGGAGAAACAGCCGTGGAAGCAGTGGACAGATCCTTACAGAAGAGGGAAGCCATGATCAAGCAACTACAACACCAACTACAGAGGGCACGGAACAGGATGCAACAGTTAGCCAATAAGCACAGGTCTGAGAGGGTTTTCAACCTAGGAGATTGGGTATGGTTGAAGCTCGAGCCCTACAGGCAAAGCAGTGTTCAACAGAGATCTAACGAGAAGCTGAGTCCTAAATACTTTGGACCCTTCCAAATCTTGTCCAAAGTAGGCAAGGTGGCCTACAAATTACAGCTGCCCACTGATGCCAAGGTGCATCCAGTATTTCATGTCTCCCAGCTCAAACAATTCAGGGGAGATATACCAGATGTACCACATATTCCCTACTGGTTCCACAATACTAATAACCATAGTTACCCCACACCAGAGGCCATTCTGTCCAGGAGAATTCAAAAAAAGGCAAATAGGGCTGGGGTGCAATTCTTGGTCAAATGGCTTGGAGTACCAGAAACTGAAGCTACTTGGGAGTGGTCCGAGTCCTTCCAGCAGCGATTTCCGGACTTCCAGCTTTGAGGACAAAGCTCTAGTCAAGGGGGAGGAAATGATGCAGTCCTTAGCTATATTTTCTATTTCTATTTTTGTTTAAGTATGCTATTATCCTATGTGTAACCTTGTGGGGCAACTCTATAAATAGTGGTTCAACATCTAGAATAATAAGAAGAGATATTTTTCATCCTAATCCACTTTCCACCAAAGAATTCTCTTTCTCTCTCCTTTCTGTTATTAGCTACGAGATTTCCTTCTTCCCTACGAAATCTCCTCGCCGGTAACATTCCGATAACAATAAGTATGTGAGCAACAAGATAAGTTGAGCAGAATAACTCCTTGGTCATTTAGAGCATCTTTAATGGGGAGAGAGCTGATGCACACATTTTGTATCTTAAATGGTCCTCACAATGCCACATTAGCTTAAACAACAACTTAAACAATCCTCATATATTTTGCTCTATTTGTAAGAATGTTAAGCAACTCACAATTTTATATATTTTTTTAATTTGTACTAAATCTTATATTTACTCATTTGTATTTTTTCTAACATAAAATTACTAATTTCATTATTTTAATCAAACACGTAAATAAAAATATTTATAATTATTTTAATTAAATATGTTATTTTTAAAGATTCCTCAACAATCATCTCTCTCATAAAAATGATTCTTTTACTGTTTTTGTTAATGGATTCTAGATGAAAAATTATGCCGATTTTTCATTATATTAGCAGCATAATGATTATGGTTGATAACATGAAATATTGTAGGTGATTGTGTGTAAAATGTTATCAATGACATACCACTATTTATACCACAAATTCACACAACCACATGTTTCAAACGGTAAAAAATTATACTCCCTCCGTTCTCAAAAACACTTCCTCTTTCATTTTTTCCACTTCCAACAAAACATTTCCCCTTTCTATTAAAAAACCACTTTTACCCTTACTTTTTCCTACCCTACCTATCACATCATACTTTTTCTCTAATAATCTATCCATCACATCTTACTTTACCCATCACATTAGGGGCAAAATTGGAAATCAAATATAATTTAACACTTTCTTATTTTGAGCGCAATTTGTTATTGTTTAAATTAGAGAGGCCGGTTCCTATGAATTGACGGTTCCTACCTGGTAAACCCCCACCCCGTCCCGACCCGAATATGCCACACCCCCTTTAATTGCACTCCAAGTTAATTTTGATTTAGGAGTCAAATTTTGACACCAAAGTCAAAATTAACTTGGGGGTGCAATTGAAGGGGATGGGGAGCGTGTTCGGCTCGGGGCAGGGCAGGCGGGGGGAAGGGGGTTTACCGGGTGATTAGGGGGTAGGAACCGTAAATTTTACGAACGGGGTACCGGAGCACCCTCGGGTCATCCCATGACATTGGTTCCCAATGTCATAGGAACCAAGGGGTAAATGAGAATGAAATTGCATGTTGGTGCCAACAAAACATTCTTTTATGATTCTAAAAATATTATAAATACGGAGTATTAGTAGTAATAATGCTAATAATAATGACAACAACAGTATTACTAATAATAATAGTAGTAGTAATAATAATAGTAAGAATAATACTTAATAAAACTAATAATAATAATAATAATAATAAATCTAGTTGGTTATCTTATTCTTTTTAATTGAAAAAATATGTGCGGGCGTTGGGGACGAGACATTGAGGAGGTTTACTAGGAGATTAGGGATAAGAACAATCAATTTTACGACCGGAGTACCGTATGTGCTTCAATTGAATTACTATAACAATTATACATCAATGAAATTGCTGTAAGATTATCGCTCTTCAATAAAAAAAATTATTAAAACATATTATGCACTCTATTTTACTTCTATTAACTTTATAATAATGTATTTGTTCATACTTAAAATAAAAGGCATGTTTAAAATGATTAAAAAAAGAAGAAACCATCCTAAATATGAGTAAAACATAGAGAAATTACCAAAATAGGAGTTCCATGTTTTTATTCCCTAAATAAGAATTTTCACTTTGATAATGTGACACTATGCATGAACATTTTTGGTAATGTACATGGTATTGCTTGGTAATATAAATACATTTTAACTTGAACCCAAGATCTCTTAGACATTTGCTCCGTTTCATTCAACTTATTTTTTCTGATCTGATCTAATTTTTTGTATTTCGGATTTGATCTGATTGGGTCTGTTCTTATCTGATTGGATCTAATCTGATCTGATCCGATCTTATTGGATCTGATCTGATCTGATTATTTATGATTTGATTTAAAATTCAAATCAATAAATTTGATTTGACTTTATAATAACGTTTGAAAATTGCAATGATAATTCATATTATAATATAATTGATATTTTTTATTTTACGATTTTTTTATAAAATAAAATTAGTTAATTCATATATTAGAATAATCATTCATATTATAATGTAATAATATTTTTAATTTTATGATTATTTTTTTGTGAAATAAGAATATTGATTTAATATTTTAATAATTAGTTCATATATACATTATAATAAATTTTAAATATATATATATATATATATATATATATATATATATATATATATATATATATATATATATGTATGTATGTATGTATGTATGTATGTATGTATGTATTAAAAAGTAATTAAATTTAGATAATCAATATAGAGAACAAATAGTATTTTTATGAAAATATCTCATCCTTATAAAAGATCAAAACTTTAGAAACTCAAATTGCAGGTAGCAATAAAAATGTATTATGAAAGTAGAATTAGATTGACATTGTCAATATATTTTAAAAATAATTTTTCTGACGTCTAATAATTAAGGATTACTTTCTTAGTTTTTGATTTAACTTATGTCTAAAGTTTATTCTTTTTCATAATAATAATAATAATAATAATAATAATAATAGTAATAATAATAACAACAACAACAACAATAACAACAACAACAACAACAATAATAATAATAATAATAACAACAATAATAATAATAATAATAATTTTTGATTGGATCTGATCTGATTGGATCTGATCGGATCTGATCTGATTTAAATAAGAATAAGAAAAAATAAATTGAACGGAACAGGGCCTTAGTTCCTAACCATCCAAGTTAGGGTGGTTTTTGTTACAAGTTTACTTAATCTTTTATATTATTTCATAAATAAAAAAAGATCATATAAAAATTCTTTTTCAGTTTAAAAAAATATAATATTATACAGCTATGAGTCAAACACAAAATCATTGATATAATTGATACTTTTACAAAATGCATATCATGCAAAGATTTTATTTGAGTGTTTTTTAATGTTAAACAACTTATTTAAAAAAATAAAATCAACTCTTCGTTTATAAAATTTTTAATATTTTTTTTTAAATATGTAAATTTTATTTTTTAACTTAGTAAAATAACTCAAGTACATTAATATAATTTTAGTCAAATGTTAGTATAAATTACTTTCCTTAGGTATTTATAAATGAGGGTGTGTGTCTATATATATATATATATAAAAGTATATTTAACCATCGATTCAACTAGTTGAATCACTAATTCGAGCAGTAAACCAGAAACAATACATCGACTAGTTCGGTCACCTTTAGATTTTGAAAAGGATAGTCTAAAATAGACTTTCTAGACTAGTACTACATCCGTCCCAAAAAGATTTACACGTTTTGATTAAAGTTGAAATTAAAGGAGAGATAATTTTGTGTTGACTTTCCAAAAATACCCTTGATGTGATGGGTAAAAGTAGGATGTGATGTGTAGATTATTAGGAAAAAGGTATGATGTGATAGGTAGAGTTTGAAAAAGTAAGGAATAAAATTGGTTTTTTAATAGAAATAAATAGAAGATTGTGGGACACAATTTTTTTGAAATGTGTAAATATTTTTGGGACGGAGGGAGTAAAGTCTATGGGGAGATGTTCTTACTTCCTAGTAGTACAGCTGTAAATGTATTCCGTTAAATGTAGTCCTCAGCTCGACATTCTTTTAGAAAAAGTTTTTGAAGCGTGTAAAGAAGAAGAAGAAGAAGAAGAGTATACGGAGTACTCTGTCTTAACTTAGTTCTTAACACCCACGATCCCAATATCTTTCTTGTCTGCATTTGAAGACTTCGAGGTAAAGGCCTCCCGTTTTTCTCATCTTCATAGAACAGATTTCTAAAGTTTCTTCACTCTTAGCTTTGGATCAGATTTGACGACTGTAGCTATAAAAAAAAGGGATTTGGTTGATCTGAGTTTCTTTCTCTTTTTCCCCCCTTTCATGTAAAAGTTTTGCTGAGAAATGGACCAAACAATTGAGCGGTCTCCTGATGCACACAGGGGATTCAGAGTTCAAGCTCCACTGGTGAGATTTTACATGGTTATTGCAATTCCTGTCTCCCTGTTAATTTCTTTGTCCTCTTAATTCCTCCCTCTTCATCGATTTATTTGTTTTTTTATCCCCAATATAATGCTTTCCTATGAAAGTTCTCCTTGTTGAATGTGAAACTTTTCAATTCAAAATCCTCTTTGAAGATTGAAGATGTAATTTTTTGTGTGCATTTATGACTTAGACTAACTTTTATTTGGCTCATTAATCAAACCAAACCCAACATGCCTTTTATGTTCCGCCCGGAAGTCAATATTAATATCATTAATTAGTATCTGTATTAATTGGCTCATAGATAATTAATACGGAGTACTTTTTTTATTAATAAGAATCTATAAGTAGTTTGGACTTTGGAGGTTCTTTGGTACATTGAGGGATGTTGGCAAAATGATGATACATGCCATGTTAATGATTCTCATTAAGGCGCTCAAATGATTTTAAATGAGCTAATTACGTTTTGGGAAGGTTTAAAGTATGTCAAAGATCAATTTTTATGCTTGGATTAAGTTCGTTTAAAAAATAGAATTTGTAATTGAAAAATAATTAACATGCTTAAGAGAGTAAAAGTTTATCCCACATTGAAAGTTGAAGAGGGGGAAAGGGTGTTGGAATAGATTAGCTAATTACTTTGTTAGTTAATCTGTTGGTTATGATTGTTATCCTCTTTCATTATCTAGCTGTTATTAGCTTACAACAAATGCAGTTCTTTGTATCAAGACCTATGCAATCTTTGAGATCAGTAGATAGAGAAGTTTATACCTAATTCTTCCTTTTCCTTCTCGTTGTTTTCTTTGCAATCAGATTATGCCTTTCAACAGTTCTTTGTACCTTAAAACTTCAAAATATATTTTTCTTCCGCATGAAATAATTCTAAATTCTAATATACGTATGTATACAACAACAACCCAGTCCAATCCCACAAAAGTAGGGTGTGGGGAGGGTGTGTGTGTGCGCAGAAAGTAGCACGATAAGAAAATGTAAGGGCAAATTAAGAGTAAAGAAAGCGCAATGGTGGCCCACAAATAACTGCAAGAAAAAAATACCTCAAACTTTTAATACACACAATGAGAAGCAATAAAGACTACCACTCAAGTCTAAGCTACTACTTAATTATTGAAAACCTACATCTCGAGATGCTCCTAATAATGGTCATATCCTCGGTAAGGGTTAAAAATCATGTCCTGCCTAATCACCTCCTTCCAATAATTCATGGGTCTACCGGTCTACCCCTTCCCCCACCCCCACCCACTATCGCGAGTCTCTTGCATCTCTGTATCGGGGTCTCAACGCTACGGTGTTTCATGTGAGCAAACCATCTCAACCTAGCAACTCACAGCTTATCCTCCACAGGTGCTACAAACACCCTTCCTCGGATAACCTTAATCTGAATCCTATCCAACCTTGTTTGCGAACATATCTCTAGTGCATGCAATTGTCAAACATGGGCTTTCTTGACGTCCACCTCTAATTCTGATACCTCACCCGACCATTGAAGCCACTCCGAGTACTAAGTCCTAGTCCTGCTCAATCTGAAGCCTTTGGATTCTAGGCACTAACACCACAGCTCTTGCTTCTTATTGAGTCCCTCACGAGTCTCGTCGATCAGACGGATCAGTACAATATCATGAACAAAAAAACATGCACAAAAGAACCTCCTCTTGGACATCCTGCGTTAGGACATCCATCACCAACGCAAACGGGAAAGGACTAAGGGCAGACCCTGGTGTAACCCTACCTCTATAGGGAAAGGGTCAGAGTTACCCCCAATAGTCTTCACCCTAGTCTTAGCCCCGTCGTACATATTTCAAACTGCTTGAATGTACGCAATTGGCACCCCTTTAAACGTGAGATATTTCCACAAGATCTCCCTCGACACTCTATTATACGCCTTCTCAAGATCAATGAACACCATCTGCAAGTCTTTTTTCGTGGCTCTATACTCTTCCATCAACTTCGTAGGAGATGAATAGCCTTTGCGGTTGACCAACCACACATGAAGCCAAACTGGCTCTCGAAAATGCACACCTCCTCCGCAAGCCAGCCTCTATGATACTCTCCTAAAATGGCGTGACTAAGAAGTTTGATTCCCCTATTATTATCGCAACTTTGGACGTCACCCTTTTGTACAGTGGGATTACCACACTTTCCTTTTTTGTCAAGCATCTTAGCCGTCCAACATTACTAACCCATTGTTGCCCACTGGCTTCAAAAACTCTACCGGAATCTCATATGACCCCAATGCTCTTCTACTTCTCATCCCACATATAACTCTCGTCACTTCCCCCTGACTCATACACTGTCAATACCCAAAGTCTCGATGCCTTTCTGACTGCCCCCACTCACCTAAATCTAGCCTCCTTTCACCCCCACCAATCAGACGGCCATGGAAGTCTTCCCCCCACCTACTAGATACTTTCGTTGCTTCAAACAACACTCTGCCATCACTATATGATAGAACTCGAGATTGGTGGAGAAAATAAATGAGGGATAGTCTTTGTCAAATTAAGAAAATAGGATCTAACTTCATAAATAATAAAGATGAAGGAAAATCTTTATCAAAATATGAGCAATAATCTCATACTCATATAAGTAATAAAGCCAAGGAGAATCTCCAATAATAAATATTGAATTACTTTCTTGATAACCTTTACAAATAGTGAGCCTCAATATTTATAGAATCCAAATAACTACCAATCCCTAGAATTTAGGCAGTAACTATTCCTAGACTTTAGGCTCACTACCACATTACTTAGCAACTATACCTAGAATTCAAGTCCACTTACACATTTTTAACTACTTAGTAATTAACATATATAAAATAATATATTTGACCCGTTAAACAACTGACCCCAACTGGCTCTATTATTAATATTAAAAACATAAAACTAATTGCATATGTGGCACTCTATCACTATCCTTCACACACCGCACATACTCCAAATCCCGGACCTTCTTCTCACGCACTTTAGCTAGCGGAAAAAGCCTCTTATCACCACCTTTCTCTTCCGATTCCTTATAAAGGCATTCAAACGCTGTCTTCCAATTTTGCTTCTTTACGAGGAATCTTAAAGGCCACTCTCACAGACGCCCTTTCTTTCTCATCACAACAATCTATGAACCTCTTATATGCCACCTTCTAAGCTTTCATCTTACTACAAGGAGTGCAAGCCATATCACTCCACCACTAGTCACCTTTGTGCTGGCTCCTAGAGCCTCTGCACACACCTAGCACTTCCCGGGTAGCTTCCCTGATGTAGTTTGCTAACTTTGACCACGTGTTGTTCGCCTCTCTGAAAGAATCCCACTCACCTTTCTCTTGAACTCTCACAACCAACTCATGGATTTTCTCTTGACCCAGGCTCTCCCATCGGATACGCGGTGGACCACCATTCGTCCCTTTCTTCTTCTCCCATTCTTTTTTACGTATATTTTCATAATATATCCTTGTTTGAGCAGCTATGGTTAAAAGTGCTTTATTATTTGCTCAAGTGGTGGAAGCAATAAACAGCTGGAGTGAGCTTAAGATGGAAAATAGGTAATGCATTTCATAAGATTTGTATGCACCTCAATATTGATTCTATTTTTTCCAAATAAACTTTAACCACACTAATTTATACTCTTAAACTATGGAGGAATGCAATTAGGGTAGATTAAATAGGGATGAAAGAGTACTTTTTTTTCGTATGCAATTTTTTTAAAAATGTAACTTTATTTGTGTTATATATCTGTTTTGAGAGTTGTAGAGAGTCCTTAGAATCCACTCTCATATACGGAGTAGGTTACATCCTTTGTAGGTAATTAGTGTCACGCATTGAGTATGTGTCGAGTATTTAGACAACCAAACTAACGAGAGATTTAAATGCTCGTTATTTGAATACATCTAAGTAAATTTCTCCCACGCCCAGTGGACAATAAGTGAGTTTGAGTTTGATCTTTGATGATTTGTTTAAAACCAAACACTTGTAAAACTCAAGAATATTACCAACCTTGTTACCTTACAACATATAGTTGGGCCTATTTGAAATATAAAAAAAATTAGTGTCATTAACTTAATGTTGGTAAAATTCATTATAATTTGAAGAGAAATAAGACATTGAAGGTTGAGCCCTGCTTCAACACTGAAGTTAATCTTTCTGTGTGTATCAATTCTCATATGTACACTACTGACTACTTGAGCTATGGATCGGAGTGTTGGGATGTTAAGAAAGCCCATGTTCGTCAACTAGCGTCAAAGATGCAGATGCTATGGTGGAAGTGTGGGCAGACAAGGTTGGATTAGATTCAGATAGCGGTATGGGCTAGGTTGAGATGGTTTGAACAGGTGCAGTGACGTTGCATGGAGGTCTAGTGCGAAGATGCGAGAGGCTCTCATTAGAGGGTGGGGTAATGGAAGGGGTAGAGCTAAGAAGAACTGGAAGGAGGTGATTAGACAAAATCTAGGATTTCTGGTCCTCACCGAGGATATGGCCCTAAGTTGGAGCTTCCGGAGATCTAAAACTAGGGTAGTTGGTTAGTAGTTTGGGCCTATGTGGTATTCTTTGTTCGTCGTTGTATGTTTTCTAGGCTTGGGGTCTTTTTGCTTGCAACGTTTGTGTGCTTTTTGTCTCTTTTCATTTTCCAAACTCTTAATTTGCTATGTGCTCTTTATCGTGCTATACGTTTATAGTGTTGCTCGAGTTGGGGGTCTCCAGCCTTTTTACTTTTAAGTAGGGGTAAGTGTGCAAACACACTCCCAAGACCCTACTTTCGTGGGATTATACTAGGTTGTTGTTGACTACTCAGAGCTCTTTGGTAGAGAAGAAGAAATATACACAGATGTGTGATCTTGGATTGTTGTTTTATTAATTAGATTATGAAATGCCCGGATTTCTAATACTTAAAACGTGATACTTAGGTAGTTGGATTTACTATCAGAATGGAAAAAATGATGAAATTGATCATATTTCCTCTAATATGCCAACAAACCATTTGGGGGCCCAACGGAGCACCGTAGGGCCCATTGACACAATATGACGACACCAAAAACTGCTGTCAAAAGAACCTCGATGTTGTATTATTTGATAAGAAAGAATTGGGGGTGATGCTAAAGTGGATCTTATTTTCAGGTTGATTCATTCTCCTGTTATTGCAAGGTCGATTCAGGCTTGAGAACTGTTGCTGGTGTGAGTAAATTCGTACCTGGTTCAAAACTTTGTATCCAGCCTGACATCAATCCTCGTGCACACAGGAGAAAAAGCTCTCGCAGGGAGAGGTTGAGAGTGCAACCACCTCTTCTTCCCGGCCTTCCAGATGATCTTGCAATTGCTTGTTTGATACGTGTTCCCCGTGCCGAACATAACAAGCTCCGTCTCGTATGCAAAAGATGGTACCGACTTCTAGCTGGAAACTTTTTTTACTCTCTGAGGAAAAGTCTTGGAATGGCAGAAGAGTGGGTCTATGTCATTAAAAGAGACCGTGATGGACACACTTCATGGCATGCATTTGATCCAACCTACCAACTCTGGCAGCCGCTTCCCCCTGTTCCAGGTGAGTACAGCGAGGCCCTTGGATTCGGCTGTGCTGTCCTCAGTGGTTGCCACCTGTACTTGTTTGGAGGAAAAGATCCAAATAAGGGATCCGTGAGGCGGGTTGTCTTTTACAGTGCTAGAACAAATAAATGGCACAGGGCCCCAGACATGCTGCGCAAGAGACACTTCTTTGGGTCTTGTGTGATCAATAACTGCCTTTATGTTGCTGGTGGGGAATGCGAAGGGCTACGAAGAACTCTCTGTTCGGCAGAGGTATATGATCCAAACAGGAACCGATGGAGCTTCATTGCTGATATGAGCACAGCCATGGTCCCCTTTATAGGCGTCGTTTATGATGGGAAGTGGTTCTTGAAAGGATTGGGCTCCCATAGAGAGGTCCAGTGTGAAGCTTATGACTTGCAGACGAATTCGTGGGGTCCGGTCAATGATGAGATGGTTACGGGCTGGAGAAACCCGAGCATCTGTATGAATGGGAGACTGTATGCATCAGACTGCCCGGACGGTTGCAAGCTCAAAGTGTACAACGAGTCTGAAAATCGTTGGAACAGATTTATTGACAGCAAAGTTCATCTTGGGAGCTCTCGCGCACTAGAAGCCGCTGCACTGGTCCCACTTAACGGCAAGCTCTGTATAATTCGGAACAACATGAGCATAAGCCTTGTGGATGTTTCGAGTCCCACTACGAGAGTGGAGGAGAACCCCCGGCTTTGGGAGAACATCGCCGGAAAAGGCCACATCAAAAACCTTTTCACTAACTTGTGGTCAAGCATTGCAGGGGTGAAGAGCCATATTGTGCACTGCCAGGTGCTTCAAGCATAGCAGTCCTGAGTTTCTGCATAAGAACAATGTTCTGTGTGAGAAGAGGGGTAACATAGATATTTCAAATTTTGTCAGATTCATATATGTGTGAATAGGAACATCTCTCTCACAGCTTTGTACCTGTATATCACCTCTCATCCATAGGTGTTTGTAGCTGTATTCTCTATAGTGCCCTTTGTGAATATAAGTCTATCTTTAGCTTAATTCTCAACTTGCTTTGAATAATTTTGGACCCTTTTTTCTATCTTTCTTTCTTTTCTTGAGCAGTTGGTTCTGTGTAAAATGTGAAATGTGATTGATTGCAATATACTTAACGCTTTGAATTTGGTCTGCACTGTGATTATATTGGACTAGGGGGGTATAGTTATTGTTCTGTATAATTAAAATAAATTCTACAAACATGTGCATATGTGCAATACTGCTTTGCCATGCATCGAGTATCAGAATTCATAACTAATGTTTACTCTTTAGGTAAAAATGATTTCAATTCAGTTTACGGATTTTCTGATCCACCCCTACTACCCAACACATTTCACATGCTACGCGCATTCTTTTGTAGTCGCTCGAGGGTGTAAAAAAATTAAGGACATAACTTACAAAAATGAAAAAAAGAGCAAAAAGATACAATACAAAGACTTCCTGTTGGGTGGGGTGGGGGGGGGGGGAGTCAATGATCCTAACATGCTTCACTTCGAAGTTCTAATGGAAAACGGTATATAAATACTAGAGTAAATTGTATAATTGGTCCTTTATAACATAAAATTTTCCTTGTTTAGTCATCTGTTATGAAATGTTACCCATGTGATCCTTCTTTTATGGATATCTTTTTTCACAAATAGTCATTTTTGACTTTTTGTCATGTTGGTATTAATTTGAGGGTTAAAAGTGTAATTTGATATCAATCTCATGTCCATTGACGTATTCTAACATACCAACAACTCAACATTAATGACTACGATTGTAAACTAGGGTTCCAATAAAAACCACATATGTAAACTATGTATGTAATAGAAAGTGATTGCAATTCATAAACGACGCATCAAGATACGACCTCTTGAATTGTGTATGATAGGAAATATATATGATCATTATAAAATCATATTTTTAGTTCTTTTAACACCAATATGACAGAATATAAAAAAAGAACTATTTATAAAAAATATATCCATTAAAAGAAGAATTATCGAGGTAATATTTAATAATAGATGACTAAATATAACACTTTAAATACTAGTATGATTGCATCCATTATATAGTGCACACACGATGTATTTATGTCCGTTGTATGACATCCAAAATAAGGCAATAAATTCAAGTCGTTTGTTGTACTCATTACCCTATTTTGTGCGTTGATCGCTTTATGTAACTACACACCACGCTTTACATGCTCCGGGCATTCTTTTGTAGTCACCGGAACTTAAAAAGCAGTATTAAACACATTACTTGCCAAAAAATGAAAACAAAAAATGTCAAAGGGGTGTAATAGTAGTAGTAGTAGTAGTAGGAATCAGGTCCGTTTGGCAACTTCAACAAAGATAAAACAATGTTTCCAAAAAAAGGCCAATGTTATTGTAACACTTGCAGAATAGTGAGTCACCATGTAGAGACTTGCCAACAACAATAAACAGCACCACATTTCTGTAAAGATTAGTTGCTAAAAAAACACAAATTCAGAGACACGTTTACATCAAGAAGGCCGAAAAACTAGTTTTTATCCAAACAAATCCAAAGATCAAAGTGATGTTAATGGAACCCATTGGCCAACCAAAACCCTGTAGTGTATGACAAAACCAAGAACTCTAATGCTCTCAACCTGTGATTCTCTCAAAAAAGTACAGGTATCCCATGTCTAGTGGAGGATTCCTCGATATCCCAACTTTTTCATCATTGAAAATTACCCAGGCACCGTCTTTGTTGATATGAGCAACATAATGACCGCATTGGGTTGAGTTACCGATATGGCTGACTACTCCCATGAGCTTATATCCTGTTTGAGCGAATTGAAGGAAACCCATTGGATTTTCAGAATCTATTATTGACTGTAAATAGTGTACAAAGGAAAACCATTGGGTTTTCAAAAGTTGATGATATTGATTGTGATGAAAATAAAAATCTAAATAAGAGGGAAATGGACTGACTTCCTTCACCGTCGGGTAATGCGGCATCAACAACTGAATTTTCATTACTGCATGATGTGTCCATATCTGATTTCTCAGAAGCACCCGGATTGTTAAATATCCAATCAGTCGCTTTCTCAATGTCACCTCCCTGTTGTCGAGGAGTAATAATAGTGATATTTATAGGAAATTTAAGTTTCAAATATTTTTTAAAATGTTAACGTCTGGAATAGAGAGGAATTAAAAAAACAATATCTGATATCATACCGATGCCTTCAGAGCTTTCCTGGCCAAGTCCTCAGGGAAACCAAAGGAAATCAATGTATCCACTTGTGATTGATCAACGACAGCATTTGGTCCTACTTGTGAAATTGGAGCATCAATATCTGCAATGAATGATTAATTAATTAATTAATTAATTATTAATTAATTAATTAATGCATCTATCATGTCATGGGATAACATGCACTACTACGTATTTCCAAACTTTTCAAAATAAAATACCAGTATCTTCCATGTGAGCAAGCAGCCAGTTCATTGCAGCCTCCACTCCGGCATTAGATGTGTTAATCGCAGCCTTCTGACAATGAAGAGAACTAAATCCCATTGACATGAGTTTAGAAACAATATCCTCATCAGCTACAGGCTGGTTTTGATCCTTAATATCCTCGAGGCCTATTTCCAACATGAATGACAGATGTTAAATTCAACTTCCATTGAATACTACTCCCGCCGTCCCAAAAAGAATCATGTTTCTTCAATGTACACTTTCTATATTTGGTGAGGTAAAACTAGTAAAAATCATCAAATACAGTTATATTTCATATTTATTTGTTAGTTTAACTAAATTTAGAATATTTAACTTGCTTTGCATTCTTTTCTATATTTAAAAACATATGATATGATGAAAATTAAAATGTTTATTAAAATTTTGACTCTTTTTATGAGACAAATATGCTGGAAAGAGTGACTCTTTTTATCGGATAGGAGTACTATTTAACGAACACCAGAAAAATTCATTATACTAGGCTAATAGCATTCATAAACATTTATTTAATTTATTTTTTATTAATTTGCTTATATGAGAAGGTCCATACATTGTTATATGACCTAAGGTCCATGGTAGAAGCACTACAATTAGAAAAGAAAATGTGATAATGATACATAGATTCATAGAAGCCTTTGAAATAACGAAGGTGAGAACAGACGCTATAGAAAGAATGAGATTGAAATCACAAAAATACCCACATTTTACACATAGCATCCGTAGTGTCTACCGAAGGACCAAATGTGGGAATTCCGAAGATGCGTAAATTCTTGGTTAATTTTTAAAGGAACTAGAGTGGAAAACAACTAACAAGAACAATATTTACTCTTGTTTCCAATGCGTACAATACTGTTCTTGTTAGTAGTTTTCCAGAATATTTACCCTGAGTTGTTTTCCAATGATACACAGAATACATGCTTGACCCAATGTAAGAGAAACAAGTGAGTAAAGACTAATAAATGTTGAGCACCACAAAAGCGACTAAGTTCCGCTGGTTCAACCCAAAATAAATGTTGAGCATCAAAAAATCTCTAAATAATCCAATCGGGGACTTTTGAAGTCAATGCTTCTGTTTGCCATTTTGATTGATAATCACATGTTGCAGATAATCTATCATACATGTGACCATCATAAAATACAACATTTTCAATGTTGAAATGCAATAACATTTGAATTTGTGTGGTTGTGCACGGGAATGAAGAGAAGCCGAGATAGCAATGGAAAATGTGTGTGTGCACGAAGATATGCTCAGAGTATTATTCACTAGTTAACTTGAGAAATAACAAAATTGATACAACTCACCTTCAGGTAATTGCTCTTCACCAGGTTGAAGGCCCTTGCTGCGCATATTACTGATGTCTATGATGTCTGGAACATCAATATAGACATCTACAAATGTAAACCGGAAGGAGGGAATTAAATCCTGGCAATTAAAGGTGCACATTACAAACAAAAGATAGCTTGTGAAGAAAAGTATACCTAGTTTTTTGGGAACCCACCCTTCTTCCATGACAAATTTTCGCATGTGTAGGACCAGATAATCAGGAAAAGAAGTTAAACCAGCAGTTCTATAAGAGAAACAAGTGAGTAATGAGAATCGGGTGATTGTCTTAGAAAATCTTAAATTACTGATAGACAGAATAAATGATCACTTGATTGCTGTAGTTTTTGTTTTCAAGGCAGAGCTGTAAAAATCATGAATCTGTTCTGGAGCTGAAAAGCAATCCAGACAATCCTTTAATAGCACCCTTGGGCGAACAATTTCATCTGCTGGCCTGAGAAAATTGTGTTAATTAGCAAGATTGAAATTGAAAGACATGTTCTATGCTTACCAGAACTTACATTTCCTTTCCCTCTGCAGCCTTACTAGCCTTAGACTTTTGAAACTCTTCAAGTTCTTCTAAAATTCCAGAAGATAAAGTTTAAGAATTAAGATTGAGATTGTTTTGCAATAAACAAAACTGTAAGAAAGATAACTGACTTTTGTTAACAGCCTTGTCCAGTGGAATATTCAGAGAGAGGATATAATCATTCCTCCGGTTGTATGCCACTTTACCAGAAGGACATTGTATACGTTCTTCAATACCAAATTTGAAACTCCTAGAAGGATCAATTTTGGGGTTCCCAGAATTCATTCGTTCAACTTGATCGATAAAATGCAGGAAAAACTCCAATGCATCCTACAAACAAAGGACCAATCAACTACAGTAATAATCAAGCATTTATCAATCAGTTTAAAAAAACCATAAGCATCTAGAAAGATTAAGGGACCATGAAAAACTAAACATTAACAGTCTCAACTCTTAATCGCAAACAAATGGGACCATATATATGAACCAAGAAGTTCTAAAGCATCTAGAAAGATAAGTTCTCTCAATTATCATTCTCATATAAGAAAGCAAAAATTGGTTGACTTCTAAACATTCAAACATCTGTGTGAGCACACCTGCTGTCTCATAGTTGAAAATTCAGGATGGCTTGCAGCAATCACTGACTTGAACATACGTGGACAAATACCCTCCTGTTTCTGGAGAATGAGAAAAGGTGTGTAAAAGGAAGCATATATTTAAATATATTTGAAATGTACATCTTGGAATCTTAATTTAACAAATAAGTGTGAGAAAGCATACCGGTGATGAGCTAGACTTATCCATTTTTGCAGGATCATTCTGCAAAATTTAAAGATATGCATGTTAATCATGAAATATAGGAGTAACGCCTGCAAGAAATGTTTGTGTGGCCTACAAACCATCATCGTCGGAACTGAATATTTTCCAGAAAGCAAGCCATATGCAAGTTTTGTCCTGGGAGATAAAGGAAGGAAACATATCAAAAACAGTCTCATAAATACAACAGAAGTTTATTTCTAAAACTTCCTGTGGAACACAGTTAATGTTCCTGGAAAAACAGATGTTCATTATACAATTATTAGCTAAAACTTACAGCTGCATGTTAAGGTCTACAGTTGGATCAGCCGGAGCAATATTAAAAGCTGTTTTAAGATTCTGTTCGAGAAAGTACCTAACATGATATTAAACGAAACGTTCAATCAAAAAAGTGAAAAGAAAGGCTTTTCCAGATAAAGTACCTAACAGGAAATAAGAGTAACAATATCATGTGCATGGAGGAGTTCACCCCATAAATTAAATGAGGCACAAATTTACCGAGAACAGAATGAACGCGTTGAAAACACTACTTGAATTGTCGCGGACAAATAGCAACTGTCAGGGAAGATTTGAAACATATTAAAAGTACATTAAAAATATTGAGGAGCTATGATCAATTCGTGGAAACCCTAATTGCATGCACATTTAGTAACTGTCACAATAGATAATTTAGAGAAACCTGCTAAGCGACATTACTAGCAATACCTGTTGCCAAGATTGACAAGTCCTGTATATCCTGGTCCAAATAGTGGCTCAACCTCCTGTCCAGTTTCTAGAATCCGGTTCCAGTCAAAGTTGATATTTTGATCAAGTTCTCGCTCAGCAGTTGTCATTTCAGTCTTTATGAGAGAAATTCAAAACGGAAAAGAAAATTGTTCAGTTACTTCAAACTTATGATATGTAAAGTAATTGTGGTGGCACCACTCAGATTGACTATTAGCAGAAGCATTTAGAAGACAAGACATGAAGTGCTAAGTAGAACTGACAACACCAAGAATTCCGGATTCAATTTAATTGGGGGACAAAATGTGGGAACTTAACTGTCACAATAATAAATACATATAAGTGAACTTAGTGGAGATATACTAAGTTCCCACGTTCTTTTTCAAGATGTCCTAGAGTTAAATTCACACTGCCACTCTACACAAAGAGATTGGTAGCTAAAGTCTAAAATACACTTACCCTACATTCCTATGTATTTCCCATTTCGACCCTTATTACTCCATCCCCTTTCATAAGTTATAACGAACCCACCTTTTCTCCCCCCCCCCCCAATTTTCTAACTCCACACCTCCAGTACCTTTTTGAAACCCTGATACAGTCCAGACTCTGTTTCATATCCACCATTGCACATCCCTCATTTGTCATAGCCACCCCTCTCCATAACCTTATATTCTTCCTCTTCCATTATCCCCCGCACCCCTATCACTCCCTCTGATTCATTCACCTTCCACTCAGAGGAGCTACGCTGTGAACTTTGTTGACAACCCCGTCCTTTGAACTCCTTAGTGAAGATCTCAAAAGCAATCTATCCTCTACTCCTGGCCTATGAACCCTTCCTTAGTTTTACATTTCAGATATTTGTGCAAAAGATGTGAAACCAGTCCTAATTCATCCTTAAATGCAAGTACTTTGATGTCTCTCCCGAAATTTGACCCTCAATCCATGTGTAATGGCCCTCTTGATAGTTCAGACTGAAATAGCTCCTTATCTGGAAATGCTTTGGGTCAAATATAGTGGAAGGGTTTTCCGGCTTTATCGATGGAGGGAAAGGTGTTACGTCAGAGTATAAAGCCAGTTGTGGTGAAGATGGTCAGGTCTTTATTGATAGTTTGCCATGACAAGACATGAAAAGCTTGGTACAAGGAGGGGAGTACCATCCCCTTTCCCTCTGATTTTGCTTTTGTGTTTGTACTTGTGTGGGTTGTGTATGTTTGTGATGTATGTTATTGCTTCTCAATTTATTTACTCGTGGTAGTCTATTGTGTGAGCCTTTGCCAACAGATGATGTGCTGTAGCTTGGGGTTCAACATTTTCTATTTGTATAGCCCGTGTAGGCGACTACTTCAAAATGAAAGGAAAAAGTCATAGTTGGCATTGCATGACACCTAATCGATGGCATTGTCGGTGCGAGATGACGCCTAATGTCTTCCAGGCACGGCGAACGAACCGAGATGCCTAGTATTCACCTAGTCACCCACCCAATGTATACCCATAATTCATATAATTTTACATTCTTATAAAGTGTCTTAGAATAATATAGCAATCATTCCAGTAGCAGTTTTCGTGTGCCTTGAATATGTACACAACTTTTTTTGTGCCTTGAATATGTACACAACTTTCTCAAAGGAAGAGTATTGACCTTTTGTAAGGAAGAAAAATCAATTCCAAAATGAGCAAGATGTTGTGCTAAAAGTGGGTCCAAAACACTATCATCTTCCGGATAAGAAAAAACATCTGAGCTGCCACAATATAAAACTCATGAACAGTACATTTAAATCAGCACCATGCATTCAAAAATATAGGAATATGTGTTACCTACTTGGTTTTGATACTCCCTCTGTCCCAAAATAAGGTTCCTTCTTGACTATTCATGATCTTCAATGCAAGACTTTGATCATTAATATCTTTATTGTTTATATATAAATAAAGTTTATAAAAAGTATGATATTTCAAGATAATACTTGAGGATGAACCTATGATATCAAGTTTACATTATAATTCAATAAATAGATTCTCAATTTAATGATCAATGTTTACAAATTCTGAGCACAAAGAGTCAAATGGGAACCTTTTGTTTGGACGGAAGGAGTAAGCAATAATTTAGTTCCAATTACATTTTATTCTCAATCAACTTATGCGTTGGAGTTCCATGCCCAACACAAGGAAAATAGCCTCTTCTTTTGTCATTAAATTTAATGTGACATTACCTGCTCCCTCTAAATCAGTAGTTATTGTTCCAAGCTTGACTGCAAGGGGATAACCAGTTTCTCTGTAATGGCTAACAGCATGGTTGTTACCGCCACTTCCGTCCCAATTTTTCCTACCACAGAGGATTGTGCCATCAGTAAGATTCAGCCAAAGATTTTCAGTCTTATCACATAGAGCACACTTCCACCCTGATGGAGGGATAACAACAGAATTGTCAAGTTGCCGTAGTTCCATGGCATATTTACTAGTAAGCTTCTTATCAGCTGTCCAGGCAGCAACTTGTTCTCTCCTCTCAGCACTCTCAGCCGATATAACAGCACGCACAGCGGACTCTACCTGCAAATTTGCATAGGAGCCAAAACCAAATGTCACTATGGAGAACACTGTTTTGCATTGGCGCGCATGTATGCATATATGCTAATAAGAAAAGGGTACACTTGCCTTCTCTGGCAACCCAACTGAGGGAAATGGAAGAGTAACATAATCTGGCAGTAAGACTATTTCATAGCTTTCCTCATACTCAGACTCATTGTTATTAAAACCCCCTTCAAGACCTTGAAAGAGAAACACAAACAGAAGATGGATTATCTTTATCAAGGTAACAGTTATTAAATGACTCTGAATATAGAAATAGAATAAAGATACACATTCTCACGAAACAAATGCATACCACTATCATTTACACAGCTAATCCTTTAAATCAGAAACTGAACAAAACAACTAGAAAACCAATTACTTTTCTTAGGGAACTTGGTCATGATATTACAGGAGAAAAGACCTAAAGCTGATCTCTCATTCTCTAATCCTAAAGCTGATCCCTTATTCTCTAGTCCAAAAGATATTCTCTTTTATTTGAAGCATATGCTTAGAATTATAAAAATAATAAATAATAGAAAGAGAGCATTTATGCTATAGCACATCCAGGAATAATTAAAATTTTGCATGTTCACGTATAGATATTTAATGTAGCACACCAACAGCAGAAAAAATGTGATTATAAAGATAGTGTACACCTAGAGGCTTATCATTTCCATTTTTAAAACGGAATTGCATTTTCCAAGTTTACAAGGATTGATGCCTACTAACGTCAAAGAAAGAGAAAATTCAAACTGGAGTTGCAATTTTAATGCTACTACTGTAAGCACTTTTTATGCAGAGTAAATTAAAGTATGCTCAACCTATGGTAGAGACAAAGCCTACCTATAGCCAAAAGAGTTGGTTTCTTGGAAGGCCTATCCTCAGCAATTGGCTTCCTTCTCTGCTTAATATGCAAATAAACTGGGTTTCCTGTCTTTTCATAGTTCCAACCTACGTACTCCTTTCCAAATGCTAAAAAAGTGTTCAGGTCAACAAAGAGCCCATCCTCGGTTTTCTGGAAGGTAAAGTCAGCATCAGTAGCAAACAATAACAGCCAATTCTTGATCCCAATTCAATAGCAACTTGTTTAAACGCAGCTTGTGTTTCACAATAATGTCGTGTGGTAAATATACATCAAAATTGAGAACTGATAAACCCTAACAATTTCAAAGAAAAGTGAAATCTAATATTACTACCACCGGAGGAAAATCATCGAAGCATTTCTGACTGAAAAGATGAATACAAGATCAAGAAATCAGAAAAGGAGAAACGGGCTCGCAAACACCAGGAATACATGACCAAATGCGAAGAGGGAAATGAATGTATACACATGATAGATCAAAGGCCATGCAAGTATTACCGGGGAATCAAATGAGATGCAGCACTCGTGCTTGTAGATGCGGGAGGTAGGCTCTGGAATTCGAACACGAGAGAGGTTCGCTAGGAGGAACTCCATCGAATTTCAAACTTGTGCCTGTATGTGCGCACTCGATTCACTTATCTAGAGTTTATATATACTGTATACATATTGACCGAGGGGCGGTGGGGGTGTGGAATTGTAGGGGAGGGGTTAACACTGAAAGAAATCCTATTTGACTTGCACGAAAATTAAAAAAAATTAATAAGTATAAAGAATTTTCATATGTTATCTTTGATGTGATAAAAGAAAGTGAATAGTGTAGATAAAATATGGAGATATAATGGTATATTTATTAAAAGCTTTTACCAAAGGGAAAAAAAAGATCAAAGTATAACTAAAACATTGAAAATATACCAAAATAGGACTTCAATGTTTTTATTCCTGAAATAGGACTTACATTACCAAACATGGTCATATACATTACCAAAAAAAGTATAATAATTTGAACATGTACACTGCCACATTACCAAAATGCAAAGTCACATTACTACAGTGCAAAGTCCTATTCCGGAAAAAAAAAACATGAAAATCCTATTTTGGTACTTTTCTAGTCCTACTTAGGATGATTTCTATTTACCAAAATAGGAAACGAGAAAGAAACTTTTGGACAATCCAAAAAGGAAAGTGAGAAAGAAATTAATAAATGGAATGAGTATGTTCTTATCTCATTGGAATAATTTTTTATCTGATCTAGTCTAATCTGATCTGATTTACTCTTAATGTAATTTTCCGTCGTGTGTCTAGGTGTTTTTTTCGTTTTTTTCGCCATGAAGCAGAGGTTTGTTACGGGTCGTGATGCCGAAGATGAGTGTGGGTTTGTACTAAGAAGGCCAGGTCAGACTACCAAGGCTCTGACATGGATTAAAAATGATGTTTGATTTAATTCTCATTTATTGTAATTTAGGTTATATTAGGTTAACAAAACTTATAAGCTCTTTTGAAGATTAGGATTCTGTTACTATAAAAAGGGATGTTGTTACTCTAAAATAATTATAAGAAATACTTTAGTCGTGGATGAGTCTCATGGTATTGGTACCCCATGTCATGGGATGACATGGGGTCGCTACGGCGCCCCGTTTGTAAAATTCACGGTTCCTACCCCCCTAACTACCTGATACCCCCCCCCCCACTCCACCCCGACTTGAACACACTCCTCACTCCTTTAATTGCATCTCCCAAGTTAATTTTGACTTTGGAATCAAAACTCCAAAGTCAAAATTAACTTGGGGGTGCAACTAAAGGGGGTGGAGGTGTATTCGGGTCGGTGTGGGGTGGAGGATTTACCGGGGGATAGGAAACGTCAATTTTACTAACGGAGCACCGTAGCATGCCCGAGTCATCCCATTACATGAGGTTCTAATGTCATGGGAACTCCTTCGTAGTTTAGTCTCATCTCAACATAATTCTTCTCCCCCCTGCGTCGTTCTTCTTCCTCTTCTTTTGCCTAGGGTTACACCTCGTAGCAAATGGTGCTTTCATCATCTTGAACTCTGATCCATCGTCGGTGATAACCCTTTTCATTAGTTGACGTCTAGTCACAAACATGAGGGTGTGTTCGCAAGAATTAGTATGTCACCTTGCCCTTGAAATACGCACCACTCGTGAGAACTACCAGGATCTTTCTCAAACATTAGATCAAGTATACTCTACCTTGGAGTTTAATCATGAGAATCTATCATGGGCAAAGGGGTACTAGGTTCCCCTCCGCCTAATTCATGTTGTCCATTCATGCATCCCACATTTACAGTCCAATCTTATTTTGATTACTTTCAAATGCGAAGGGAACATGCTTGAGGCTCGTGGACCTTTTATTATAAAGTCTAGCATCTGAACAATGGCAAATCCAAAAATAAATATGACTAGGGACACCATTATAGTAATGGGTAGGGTGGAACATCCCCATTTTTTATAATACCAATTTAAAATGATGAAAAATTAGTGAATTTACAATGACTCAAATAAGTAAAAGAATTACTTTAAAAGTACAATAATAAATATGTCTTAACTTAAAATAAATATGATATTTTATATATTTTACTTTTATATTATATTTAAAAAGTTATTTTTTATTTTGGACTTTTTTTACTACGGGCACATAATATTTTTCATCAGGGACACACACTAATCTATTATAAATTTTTATTTTTATACTATTTATTTAAAAAAATTGATCGAGGCAGGTGTCCCTGGTACACTAGGCGTAGATTTACTAGTGCATCTAAATGGATTTTATATTTGCGTCATAATAATTGTTTGCAGCCATGGCCTATGTTCTTGACGGCCGTCGAGCAACAATTTTATCCTACTCATTATGAGCATTATTTGGAGTTTCCTTTAAGTTGTAACAACGTACTACATTTTAGGATTATCAAAAGGAGTTTTAATGTTTACTGAATTAGGTAAGAGAAGTTCCGGAATCCACCCTGTTTTTATCTTTGTTTCTGACTTGAAAGCTCATCTCCAGAAGGAGATTAATCTTCGGGGCTTTACCACCCTTAGCCAAACCTTCGGTCTTGCTTGAGAACACGTAGCAAATCACAACAGTACCATCTCCTTTTTGTCTACATGCATGAGACGTACAGGTTCGGCTTTCGTCTCAACGCCCTTTTATCCAGGCTCTACCGATCCAGAAGCGGATACCTCAGCTGGCCTAAGAACCGCAACATCTTGTTCACGCTCGGTCTCTACCTCTATTCGTTTTTGCCGCCTTGTCTTAGTGAATGGGAGGACCGCCCGACAAAGGGGCTGTGCTAGAATTGTAACGAGAAATATTCCTCGTGCCACCAATGTAAGCATCATTTCCTCATCTTACCGGGAACCGATGATTTGGAAGATGATTTCACCTGGAAGATGATGCTATGTAACACCCTGACCCGCGTAACCCGAATGCACATACTAGCGAATCGAGTTATCACCAGATTGGCATCCAAACACAATAGTTTTCAAAACAATTTAAAACATTTAATTTAAAAACAATATTTATAAATCCATCGGAGTTAACAAAAACGGTGCGAAAGCTTTAAGTGCTTAATTCAAACACAATTTTAGGTTCTTACCTGGAAACATAAATAATTCAAATGATATATTTAATTAAGTAAACTCCTTCAACCGACATCCATTCATCTCTTCACCCGCGTTGTCCTTTAGAATTGTTTCCTTAATCGTCATTCCTATTACCTACATGTAGCAAGAGAACATACGATACATGCTCAGCATTGCTGCTAAATGAGAAATATCTAACGTTCGACTATGCATGCATATAGATGAACTCGCTAGCTCATAATTTCATGCAATATCATGCACAAGAGTACAACATTAATAATATCACATAACGATTATCAAATAATATCAACTATGGTATAACAATCATACGTCATATTGCTCGCCTAGGTTCTTCACCTGCATATGTTATTAACTCAATATCAAAGACCAATTTTTCGGTATCCATAATTTTATCTTAGGACTTTGAGCCACTACCTACGGCCATCACTCAAGTCTACTCTATGAAAATTGATTCCATACGGTGGATCGATCCTAAGTGTTGGATCGATCCCCCGACCTGATTGCTTCGAAAATACTTCCAAAAATACTATTTTTTGAGCTCTAAAATCCTATTTTTGATGCCAATCAATTATGATTATTATAAAGATGTTTTATTGGAATAAAAATGATGTTTTGACAACAAAAAAAACCTTATGTGGTGCATGACGGTAAGCTATGGTGTTAACATCTGGAGCTAGGTCGCTATTTGCTATCGATTGTTATGTTGATTGATGATTATGATAAATGATAATTATGGATGATTATGAATGATGAACCTACTGATTAAAATGCTTATTGATGATTGAACCATGAGTAAAATGAATACATTGATAATTATGAAATGACGTGTATTATTAAGGGTATCTAGAAGAACACTAAGATATACTCATTTAAGATAATTGATGTTAAGGCTATCTAGAAGACCTCTAAGATAGGCCTCACATTAGAATTGACTTGTGAAAATATGAATATTTGGTGATTTGGAAAAAACATATAAACGGGATTCGTAGACCAAACTAGAGGATCACTCGTTTGGATATAACCCGACTCAATGATTATTAATCACTGTTTTGTTGTTGCCTTAAACAAATTATAGTTTAACCGTCTGAGAATTGTTTTCCTTAAACTAATTATAGTTTAAGAGTCTGAGAATGATTTGCCTTGAACTGATTATGATTTAAGCGTCTGAGAATTGTTTGTCTTAAACTAATTATAGTTTAAGCGTCTGAGAATGATTTGCCTTGAACTGATTATGATTTAAGCGTCTGAGAATTGTTTGTCTTAAACAAGTTATAGTTTAAGCGTCTGAGAATGAAATTATGATCTGGCCTTAGACCAAGAATAGCTAAGAGCGTTGTTATGATCTGACCTTAGACTAAGAATAGCTAAGAGTGTTGTTATGATTTGGCCTTAGACTAAGAATAGCTAAGAGCATTGTTATTATTTGGCCTTAAATTAAGAATAATTTAAGAGCACTCTCGAAATAATATCTGATTATAATAAAATATGTTGATATGAACTGAACAATATCAAAATTGTGAATGTTTGAATTGAACATTGTGTGAATGATATCAAATGATTTGATTATGAATTTAGATTCAGTTTGTATGGATGTTCGACGCATTAGATATGCTTACTCAACTTCAACGATGAGCGTGTAGTATGTTTTATTTGCTACACGCAGGTAAACAGAAAGAACAATGTTATTCTGACGGCAGATGGGGCGAGATTGTCGGGATGGATGTGACAAGTTTTAAATGATTTATAATGATATGACATTATTTAAATTTGCTTCCGTAATATTGTTGAATACTCCGTATTGTATATGTTATGAAAAATATTATTGTGATAAATAAAAGTGTTTGAAAAGTTTTAAATTTTATGATTACCAAGTTAACACTTTGGTCCGAAAGGGGCTACAAACCTGGACGGATTAGGGTGTTACAGACTCAATAAAGATATTTTTATACAGAGAAAAATTTATTTTTCAATTGACTAAAAATAACTTAATTTTTATATGCCCTCAAAATTAATATTTGTTTGAGTGTGGCATCCTTACCTATATTCCTAAGACTCAAGATAAAAAATATTCAAAGGAATCTTCACTTCAATTCAAATTTGCGTTGGGATTCTTTATTCAATAAACGCTTTTATTTCTTGAACGCTTCTTTACTTTCTTTAATCCAACGTAGAAAATTTTGTTTGTCGTGTGTTTGTCATTTAACAAAATCTGAAAAAATTATACGGAGTATTACAAAAAATTATACAAATAGGTTTGAACTCATGTCTAACAGTACTAGCCCCTAGTGCTCTTCCTGATTGTGAGAATATAGATGTTTCATTATCGTTTTCTTAAAACAAATCTTCATCATTTTGCTCAAGCATATTAAGATTACAAGAAAAATATTATGAGACAGAAGGATTATAACTTAGTATCGGTCTCAAAATAATGTTCCATATTGTACCTGACATGAAGATCAAGAGAAGTAAAAGGATCATACTACATTTACACCAATGTTTGTACTCCAAACTTACACCAAAAGTATACACCAACATTTTGATGGTTTATACTGACACAAAGTGTTGATGTGTTAACAAAAATTTATACTGACACAAAGTGTTGGTACGTTAACAAAAATTAGCATTACACCAACACAAAATGTTGGTGCACACCTGCAGTGTACAAATGAGATACATATCCTTGGGGTACAAGTAGTTTTATCCGAAGTAAAAAATATAAAATTATATATTTGAAAGTTGAGCAAAAAATGGGAGAAAGATCAAAGTAGGACTAAAACATAAAAAATATACCAAAATAGGACTTCCATGTTTCTGTTCACGAAATAGGACTTACATTACCAAACATGGTCATTTACATTACCAAAAAAGTATAGTAATGTGCACATGTACACTGCCACATTACTACAGTGCAAAGTCGTATTTTAATATTTTTTTCTATGTTTTAGTCTTATTTAAGGTCATTTTTACATAAAAAAAATGGGGTAAATTATAAAAGAACTTGTAAGGAAAATGGAATTTCCTCTTAACCGAATTTGACTAACCTAACAAACACTACCGGCGAAAACTATTCGCGGTACAAATCCAATCTTCTACAAGTTATTTTCTAGTATCAGATATTCAGATTATATAAACAATTATTTAATCACTTTGGAGAAGATTAAACATTATAATTGATTTATGGACTATGCTAAGGTACCACCACAGTGCTACCATGAGTGCACCCATGCTTCGCACAGACAAACATAGACGATAATTGTTTGTGCGTGTGTTTATCTGTACGGAGCATGGGTACACCTTGTAGCTGCCACCTTAGCATTTTCCTTGATTTATTTATACATAGGCGAGTTGTCTCTTTTTCTGGTTCTGTGTGGGATTCAGTTGAAGTTTGAAAATTGAAAGCGAAAATGATGAACAAGGAGCCGAACAACGACGTAAAATCGACTCTCTTGCACGGCGGGAAGCTCGGAGGACGCGGGAGGCGTAGCCGCCAGATTGCCAGGCGGAACTCGGTCACCTCTCTCCGCAGTGATTTCCTGGCACGTCTCCCGGAAAAGGTCCGCTGCTGCGTTGATCTCGAGTCCTCTTCTCCGCTCGACCTCTCCAAATCTTCTGCCTTGACGAAAGGTGCCCTTTCTGACCCCCCCTCTTTCTGGTTTGAATGTCGATTGAGGGTTGTTCATCATTTATCCAATTGACGTACTGTGATTATTACTACTTTTTCCTGCATAGTAATGAAATTCAACGGATGAATTGGTATAACATGGAAACTAATTATGATTGTAACCATGTTAGAGGCATACATCTGTAGGTACTCAAATGTAGATTTTAGGTGCAGTTTTTGGGATTTCAATCTTTAAGCAGATGCTACTTTGTTGCTTATGTTGTTTTCAATGATTCAAGGATTGCCTAATTGCAGGAGAAAAAGAATATTATGAAAGACAATTTGCAACATTAGAGTCATTTGAAAGTGTTGATATTGTGAGTGCGTCTAACTCAATTGATCAAGACGATTATGAGGGACAAGCACAACATGAGAGAGCTATGAAGATTTCCAATTGTACAAATGTATTATTACTGGTTCTTAAGGTGATTGGAATTTATTTGTGTGATACGGAGTATATATTAACATGACTTGAAGGCCTTCCAAGTTTCAAGTTGACATGATATGTTTGGTCTTTGATACTGTTAAATCGATTTGTCTTTTAAGAAACAAGGTGTCACTAGTGTTTAGGGTGTATTTTTCCTGGATTAGTTATTATACAGCTGGTTGGAGAGTAGAATATTGTTTGCTTTGAACACTTCACGATAACATGATGAAATTGAGCATTTCTTTTTGCAGATTTATGCTACAGAGAAAAGCGGGTCGTTAGCCATTGCTGCATCAACATTGGATTCATTACTTGATGTCATAGCTGGTGGCATACTATGGCTCACTCACTTGTCAATGAAAGACTTCAATATCTATCAATATCCCATTGGGAAACTGAGAGTGCAGCCAGTAGGCATTATTATCTTTGCTGCGGTCATGGCTACACTTGGTCTGTCACTTGCTTGAGGGCTAAGTTTTTCATTGTTCTTTATGAAATTTGTTTAAGGAGCTTCTATATCTAGTGCATAGACTAGGGATTTATAAAGGAAATAAGGATACGAAGAAGTGGGACATAAACCAAGTAGGCATGAAGATTCAAGGCATTAACTATTAGTCCACTGTCAACCTTGGCACAAACTCAATATGTTTAACTTTTTTCTAGTGCATGTGAAAAATATCAGAGCAGGTTTGATGAACATAGTGTTTTATGCATGAGTATTGTTTTCGAGAAAGTATCAATTTCATAAAATGTTTATTGGTCAGTCAATTTGGTGGACATACCCTTCTCCAAATGAGGGTAAGAAGTATTATCCCAGCTAGAGGCTGTTTCTCTTAAACCCTTGATGCATTTAGTGCCGAAAATTTCATAGAAAGAAGTAAGGGAAGCTCAAAGTGCCATTTTGATGTAGTCCATTTACCCGAAGCTAAAAATGGTCAAAATTTAAAAAATGACTCATTTAGCTTCATTAGCAATTAGTGGTAAGCTCTCTTGGTCAGAATTTGTTGGTTAGTGCTTGAAATAGTTTGCTACCAGTTTTTGAAGTGGAAATGACCATCTACTGAATACGGCCAAATTTATTAGTTGGGTACAAATTGAATATAGGATGATTTTGGAAAAAAAAGTGCACAAGATGAAAAGAAAATGATGGGAATAGCATATAGGAGCTGTTTATGAACCAATTATTTTTCCTTGTTTACCCATTAGATGGAGAACTGTTTTATGCTATTCCCTCATAAACCGTTGCTTTGTCTATTAGTTCTTATTCTCCTGTTTTCCTTTATTTCTAAAAGCATAAACAAGGAATAACAAGTGTACATTTTTTACCAAGCTATAGACATCTCGCCTTTGCTTGTGGATTGACTGGCATGTAACTTGCAAATTCTACTCAGGATCAGCATGCTCTTTCGTTAAAAGGCTTGCTTTCTCTCATTTCGGATTTCTCTGAATGTATAAATATACTGGAATCTGAATTTCATATGCTTCTTTTCAATAGTGGAATTTCATTTCAAAAGTAAGAATGCTTACAAAAGATTGGTGTCTATTAGACAATTTTTTCCTTAGCTTTCTTAAAGATTTTCTGCTGTGGTTCATCAAACAATGTTCGGACAGGATAAAACTGATCTATTGCAAAATGAATTGCTTTCCTAGATAACTTTTGCCCATTATTTGATTAGGCTTTCAGGTATTGGTCCAGGCTGTAGAACAACTTCTTGAAAACAAACCTTCTGAAAGTTTGTCCTCGGATCAGCTGGCATGGCTCTATAGCATCATGATAACTGCCACCTTGGTCAAAGTTTGTCTTTGGATTTACTGTAGAAATTCAGGAAATGACATTGTTCGCGCCTATGCAAAGGTAAATTACTAGCCTTCGAGTTGCATTATTTCTTTGGAAGGTGCTGGTGCCTAACTTTTTATTATTAAATTTCAGGATCATTATTTCGACGTGGTCACAAATGTAGTAGGATTGGTAGCAGCTGTACTTGGAGATAAATTCTCCTGGTGGATTGACCCAACCGGGGCCATAGTCCTTGCAATTTACACGATAGTAAATTGGTCTGGGACCGTCCTCGAGAATGCAGGTATCTTTAGGTAGAGGTTTCATGAAAATGAGACTTGGAAATGCTATTACATACGGATTATTTATTGAACAAGCAGAAAGAATCTCTACAGTGATTATTTACCTTCTCTGTTCTATGATTACGCATTCATATAATCATATCATCACCATCACCACCTTAGTTTTAACCATGGCGGGGACAGTGACATAAAATAGTGTTTCGTGTCAATAAATGTTTAGAATTAATTTGCCCTATATATCCTTACCAAAATCATATTGCCCACGTCTTAAATTTGATGTCCTTTCTGCTGTAACCTTCTTTTGAAGGTCTTCATCGTGAATACTGAATATCATGAGACAGGAATGTTGGTTCTGTTTATCCCTCGCTTAAGCACATGGAGTTAATAGAAAATGTAGGGCAAAAATATTAAATACATAATAAAACCTAACTCCCAATATTTAGTTCTGTTGATTTCTTGCTCGTATAAAAATAAATGCCTCATTTGAAACTTGAGTCCAAGGTTGAATCTTTAATGTAGATTTTTTAAACAGAAACTGTTATTATCTTTAGCTCTTCTGAAATACAAAGTATTACAAGGTATGTATACTTATGACTAACGCTATACATGGGAATTCAATAAACCAAAAATCTACATTAATTACAAATACATAAATAGGGAATACTCTAGTACATAAATATGAAATACTGTAACACTATGTTTGGTTCAAGAAATTTGAAAGGAAAAGAAAATAGTTTCCCCTCATTTTCCTCGCCCAAATGGGAGGAATCTGGTTTTCTTTCCTCTTAGTACATTTTGCCTTCTCATTTTCTTTTCCTTCCACAAAGAAGTGGTTGGGGTGTCGGTAGAGCATGATGTCTAGTACTCTAGTGTCAGGAAATAAAAATCGGAAGATATGGGTAGGGAATATACCATATAGAATTTCTGAACGGGAACGTTTTATTGTATTTTGCTCTTCTGAAATACAAAGTATTACTGGCTATTTATACACGTCTAATGCATACATGGTAATTCATAAAGATAAAATATAAAAATCAATCTTAATTACTGATAGTACATAAATAGGGAATATTCCAAAGGGAAGTTACCAATAATATTTTAGGAAGAGAATGAATGCATGGATATGTGTGTAGCGTGTAACACAATGTGCTACACTAATGACCCATCTGCTTATGTGGGAGTTCACTCCATTTTATGTTTCATGCACATGTCAGTTCTGTTGATCCTTTGGTTAAGCACATGAAGAAGGATATATAGGATACTTAAGGCAAAGAGAATAAAAAAGCCCAACTCCAAAAAAAATCTGGAGATACATTGATTTCTTTTACTCATTTCTTCATTGCATCAGTATAAATCCCGCATTTAAAACTTGTTACATTTAGCACAAGCTTGAATCTTTAAACAATATAAACCTTGTTAAGCATAACCCAACCCCCCCCCCCCCAAAAAAAAAAGGGCATCTCATATTTCAATTTGGTACTAATGGATCTATTTCTGTCATTGATGAAAGTGTCACTAGTAGGGCGATCGGCCCCTCCTGAAGTATTGCAGAAGTTAACATATCTAGTTGTTGGGCACCCTGAAGTGAAACGCGTTGACACAGTCCGAGCATATACTTTTGGGGTCCTCTACTTTGTTGAGGTTTCTCGCACTCATTATCGAACCATTCTATCCTCTTTGACATACATAGTCCATCTAATTACTTGCAGTAATTGTGTATTCCTTAATCCTTAGTACTAGTACTGTTCTGTCTGCATTCCATACTTTTTGTCTGGTGTCCTTTCACAAAATCTCTGCTTTGCCTGTGTATAGGTTGATATTGAGCTCCCAGAAGATTTGCCCTTGAAAGAAGCTCACACCATAGGAGAGAAACTTCAAATAAAGCTGGAGAAGCTCCCCGAAGTAGAACGAGCGTTTGTTCATCTTGACTATGAGTGCGATCACAAACCCGAACACTCTGTACTCAGCCGGCTGCCCGACAGTGAACCATAGCCCATAGCATTGTCTACATCTCAATACTGTGTGGCAGCACATCAACTAACAGCTTGTAGGATAATATAATACTTCATCCATTCATAGATGGGTGTAGCACTTGGGGTGTTTGACTGAATTGTTGTCCATTAAGTTATAAATTCCCTTTACTCGTTGGGGTTTGAATTAAATCCCGGAGCACACCAAGGTTGACAAAAACAAAAAATCGTTGAAGCTGTCTCTGCTCATCTTGGACGAAGATTAAGAATATAAAACACATGTGGTTGGGTTTAATTAGAAGAAAAGGAAGGGAAAAAAAACAAAAGCAAAAACAACAAATTTCTGTCATCATAACAAAATTGTACTTGCTCTGTCCCAAATGATTTATACTGCTATATAAATTTTGTTTATTTGTACGTTTTCATTATTATTATGAGGTATTACCTTCTGAGCCCGTAAGATATTGGGTCCAGTCCATGAGATAAACCTATTGAGGAAACTCCAACTCTAGACTCATATTCCACTATAAAAGAGGCATGACACCCAAGAAAAAAGGGAGCCTCCATTTACGACCAACATACTACATCTCTCATACTCCCTCCGTCCTAAAACTATCTTCCCACTTCTCCTTTTTCTCCGTCCTAAAACAATCTTCCCACTTCTTAAAAAAAGATGTAAATAGACTATATTACCCTTAACCTCTCTCAATTGTTGTCATCTGTCTTCCATCTGTCTTCGGTCTCTGCCTTCTTCCCCTTCATCGGATCCATCTCACTTCCCTCTCCCTCTTTCTCCATCTCTCCTTCCTCTCCCTCTCCCTCTTCCTCCATCTCTCCTTCCTCTCACTTTCTCCATCTTCATCTAGAGATTTAATCCTCTGCGTCTCTCTTCTCTCTCCTTCTTTCTACCCATCCTTCTCAAAATCATAGATCTAAGAGTGGGGAAGTCGTATTTCTTAAAAAAATTAAAAGGGCTCCAGATCCGTACCCGATTCAGCTAAGCTATTCGGATCCATGTCATGGCAAGAAGCCGACAAATCTGCAGCTCCAGATCTGTTTCTGGTTCGCCGGACGCCGTCCCTGCCGGCGAATCCACATCCGTCCGGCGCGCGAGGCGGCAAACAAACGCCGATTCTTTGTGTGCTTTGTCGTGGGAGAAGTGGGAGATCTGCAGCTCCAGATCTTTGTGTTCTTTGGGTGAAGTGGGAGACTTTAGGGGCACTTTGGTAAAGTCAATGTATATTTTACACTTCCTTAAAAATGGCATATAGTCAACGTGGGAAGTTAGAATTAGGACGGAGGGAGTATTTTTCTTCTCTATAGAGCTTCAAGCTCCATTCACACTATCACACTGATATACTGTACAAATATTCCACTGATCTATTATAAGATACCCCCTTGGATAGTACTGCCAGAAAAAGTTCGTGGTTTTCCGATGGACGTGATCGATTCATAGCAAGTTGATGAGACTGGCAAGTGCCGAAGGCATGACCAGAGCTGGGCGTAGAAGCCGGAAGGCGACGTCAACAACGACAAAAAGAAGAGCAACGAGGCATCTAACAACTCCTCATCTCGAGGATGACTCCAGTCCGGCCATATGTTGCCTCTGTTGAATCTTCAGCAACCTTTTCTCAATACAACTTTTCCATCCATCCGACCAGTATATACCTTACAATATTTTATCCATTAATTAGCGTATTTTCACTACTCCAGCCCGCACTTTTCTAGTCCCATTCGTTGATCGGTTATATGCATATGTTTTTATTGTTTGTGATGAGCATCCATATCGATTGTAAACACACATCCATTTGACCGGTTGTTACACCAACAAAAATGACACCATTTGGTGACACTAATTCAATTGAAGCACCTACAGTGCTCCAATTATAAAATTGATTGTTCATATCCTCTTAACCACATCCTAAACATTTCTTCAATGTTCTCCCGCTGCTGCCCCCCGGCCTCACCCGGATTGCCAATTTGGGGCAATCTCGAAGTTTATTTCCACTTTCAATTCGGCACACATACCAATATGAAGGACAAAAAGACACCAATACCCTTAGTTTAATATTGGCATCTCCCACCACAATTCCTCAATCCTCGTCGACATGTACCCCTTCCCCCCTAGTCGCCTACTGCAGAACTGTAAATTGATCGATCGAATGGATGCGTGTCTACAATCGATATGGATACTCATCGGAGACAGTAGAAAACATATGCGTAAAACTTGGAGTAGTGAAAATACGCTAATTAAGGGATAAATGTGGCGTTAAGATATATACCAATCGGATGGATGGATGGATGGAAAGGTTAAATTAAGAAAAGTTGCCGAAGATTCAACTGATTTATAGTGGATTGATCATTCAGCAGCCGCACATGGCCGGATTGCCATCGACACTTGCTACTCTCATCAACCTGCACTGAATTGTAGTGTCATCTTTTAGGAAGTAATTAAGGGTTGCCCTATGTTGTTTTTCTACATAGAATGTGAAGATTTAGAAAAATTAAAACAACACTACAATAGAGAATCCTAATTTTATTAAAAAAAAAGTAGCACGTAGTTTAATTTCAAACAACTAAAGAGAATTAGAGAAGCATATTTCTTAAATATCAAATATTAATCGAAATTCTTTCTAATTAATGGATTTACCAAATTAACATGCAAATTATAATCAATGTTTGAATCCAAACTTAAAAACACATTACAATAGAGAACCCCATTTCCTTAAAATCATATATATTCTAATCCTTTTTAATTTTTGAATTTATAAAATTCAAATTAGTTTCAAATTGTAGTTATTCTTGTTTAATTCACAAGTAAAACATCAAAAATAATAATTAGGCACCAACGAAGTGCAAAGAGTGAATAAATGCAAAACCATAACCTTTTTAAGTCATTCCAACCATGGGTGAGGAGCCAAGGAAACAAAGTGCAAAGTGTGATAAACAATTTTTAAGTTATAAAGTAAAATAACTTATATGATACTCTATCATGAAATAGATAAGTTACTTAGAAATATTCATAAATGAAAAAACTAATTTAGAAATAAGTAACTAAAACCTACTTATTTTTTTGGCTTATAAATGGCTTATAAGTTAGCTAATAAACATACCAAAGCATATCATGAGCTGACTTATAAGTTAAAAATTATTTATAAAAATTTTTGACTAATTTATAAGCACAAAGAAACACATACGCAATATAATAAAGGTCTACAGTACATATAGTGGAGATGAAGAGAGGAGAAGGCAGTGGGTGGTGACAAAGGTAAAACCATTTACATTGTGTTCTTTAACTTAAAATCTTAATTCTAAACTATTTCAATTTTTTTCTTGTTTCTTACAGTTTTTTCTAGTTTTTTTAGTTCCTTTTAGTTTTTCCCAGTTTTTTTACAAACATGTTTTTCATGTGTTATTATTATTATTATTATTATTATTATTATTATTATTATTATTATTATTATTATTATTATTATTATTATTATTATTATTATTATTATTATTAGTACTATAACTATAGTTTATAAATTATTTCAATTCTCCAATTTTTATTTTTCCTATGTCAATGATTTGTGATTCACGTTCATTGTTACTTTTTCTTCCATTTTTAATATAAATAATACACAGTAGAATTTTATTGGGAAAATGGTTTTTTTAATTTACAGGGCATCAAACTATGTTCCAAAATTTATGGGTATTTTATTAATCTAAATTAACATGGAAAAATATCAATATTTCAAATTAAAAAATACTCCCTCCATCCTCATTTTGATTACAATTTTATATTCTCTCTTTTCTTGATAATTTTTGTTTGTTTGTGGGTTTTCATTGATTATTTGATAAAATAAAATATTCTTGTCAGGTCTTGTTTTTGTAGAACTTTTGATGTAGTATTTTAATATTTAAATTTATTTTTTATTAATGTACCAATTTGTAAATATAATCATTTCAAAAATTGTGGGATTTTACCTCGTAAATCCCATTTTGTAATTAAAATAGGTACGGAGGGAGTAATAATTATATAACTCTCTCTGTTCCTAATTAAATGAGAAGTACACAATTTACGTGATCGAATTTTATTCACTTTCTTTATCTATTATAAATATAATAATAATAATAATAATAATAATAACAACAACAACAATAACAATTATAATAAGAATGCTATGTAAAATGCTCTTAAATACCGAGTATATTTTTGAAGTTTTTTCTAATTTGTTCCAGTTTCTTTCATTTTTTCCAATTTCTTCGAGTTTTTTTTAGTTTCTTCTAATTTCTTCATGTTTTTCTACTTTTTTCTAGTTTTTTTCAGTTTTTTCCAATCTTTTTCAACGTATAATTCTTTTTTTCCAGCCATAAAGAAGAGACTCTTATTCTAGATCGTGATGTCCAAAAGGATTCCCGAGCCGATCGAATATGATTGAACTCCAGGCCCAACTATAAAAGCCATATTTAAATTTTATGATAGCTAACATCCTCTTCCCAAGTGGCAACACATCATTTTTAACTCTATCTCATAACAATCTCTAACCATACAAGTCCCAAAGATCTAGATGAAAAAGTAGGCAAAATAGAAAAAGACACAACTAAAGATACAGAGTTCATATATTAGAAACATTTCTAGGTACAAGTGATGTTGGATGATCCATCCAATGATTCAAAAAAAGCACAGTGACTACATTTGCAAAGTAGTAAACAGTAGCACACCTCACTCTAGTTAGTAATTAGAGGACCATCTTTAGACATGCCATATTTCATATGCTTAACTTTCACAAGTAACCCTTGTGGGTAGGAGTATTACACAACACATTAGTACTACGGAGTATCAATATGTAACCTATAATTACATTACCCCATGGTGCTCTACTTAACCATGGCACCGGGAGGCAACTACAAGAAGAGGAACGGCTCTACGGATGGCAACCCCGGGCCGCTCAGTCATGTCCAAGTCTTCCACTTTTGTCCCTTGGGGCAATTTCCAGTCGAACTTGTTCACGAGATTAGCCAGCACAAACGCGTTGGTAGACATGGCAAATGCAATCCCAGGACAGCCTCTTCTCCCTGCCCCGAACGGGATGAGCTCAAAATCCTGTCCTTTGAAGTCTATCGAAGAATTCAAGAACCTCTCGGGCTGGAACCTGTCTGGTTCATCCCACAGCGCGGGATCCCTCCCGATAGCCCAAGCATTAACCATCACCAATGTCCCCGCTGCAATGTCGTATCCCATTATTTTCACATCTTCCCTCGATGTTCGTGGGACCAGCATCGGAATTGGCATGTGACAGCGAAGAGTTTCTTTGATCACGGCTTTCAGATAATGCATTTTCTCTATGTCCCTCTCTGTCATGTCCTGCTTGGTTCCCATGACTCCTCTCACTTCAGTTTGCAATTTCCCCATAACCGTGGGGTGCCTTATGAGCTCCGCCATAGCCCATTCCAGAACAGTAGCTGTGGTATCAGTTATAGCCGCAAATACATCCTGCAAATTAAAGTTGCACCCAATCAGAAAGAGGTTGTTAGAACATAAAACCTTTCTTCGGCCTACAACCACAAGCTTGAATTTCTGGTTGAGTTAATTCCTTGACATGGTATCAAAGACTTGTTTAATAAGAGGTCACGGGTTCGAAGTGAGCATATAAAACCATTTCTGAGCCTACAACAACAAACTTGAGCTTTTGGTCGAGCGGGGTTTTCCTGACAAAGGTTACAATGATAAACTATTTCAGAAGAAGGGGAAATCACTTGCCAAGATTATTGCTTTAATACTATCTCGGTCAATTGAGAGACCAGTAGCATTGCTATCCCGGTTAATATCTAGCAAAACATTGACAAAGTTCTCCCTGTATATCCCTCCTTCCACGCGTTCCGAAATCACTCTTTCCAGAAAATCATCCAAGGCTTTGACATTCTTCTCCGCTCTTGCATCGAAACCGGTGACGCGGTCAATCCACCGCAGCCACGGGATGAAATCCCCAACACTGATATGGGAGAGCAGGACAAGGAATTCATTCAACAGCAGAATGAAACGCTTCCCAATTTGCCCTTCACTGCTATATTTCCTGCCAAATGCAGACCTACAGACAACGTTGTTGGTCAGCTCCACAAACATCTCGGACAAGTTCACCGGATCCGAGGACTGTTCGATCCTGTTGGTCAAGAGGGCCGTTTCTTCCTCTCTGATGTGATGGAAAGACTGAACCTTTTTGTTGCTCAAAAGCTGAAGCACGCAGACGCTCTTCAGCTGCCGCCAGTACTCGCCGTAAGGGGCGACGGAGACGTCTTTGCTGTCGTACAGAAGCCGCTTGGTCACGATCGATTCGGGCCGGTTGGCGAAAGCCAGGTCGTGGGTTTTCATGACTTCCCGGGCAGCATCGGCGGAGGAAACGATTAGGGCGGGCACCTTCCCGAAGTGAAGAAGCATGAGGGGGGCTTGTTTTTGGGTCAGGTATGTCAGTTGTCATTTTGAAAATAGAGAGACCTGAAAGTTATTTCGACAAAATTCGCGTCACCCGCGAGTAATTTTCTGAAAAAAAACAACCGAAGCATTCATTGGTGTCTAAAACAGCATTTGCAATGCTAGGCAATATCTTATTTCCAAATATCACCCAAATCATGGTATTCAATCGTCCTTTACTAAATTCACCATGGTATTTCATTGTCATTTCACATAGATTTTTATTCCTATGTACAAAGCTCTCTTATTTTTTTACTCAGTATTTATCAATTCTTTTAATATTTTAAATTTTTAAAAAGAAACATTTTTTAAAAGAAGTAGACATATTTTAATGTGTAAAATATTTTTTGGTAATTAAAAATCATTAAAAATGCAAAAAATAGACAAAAACAATGACTTGACACTGTACGATACTCCGCTCACTTGTCACATGATGATTGGGTTATTTTTTATTGGTTGAAATATTTCATGTCACCGCGTGTCATTTCATTTTTACCCTGACATTGCTAATGCTCTGAACATTGATATACTCCCTAATTGTTCTATAAAAAAAAGTTTATTGTATAACTAGTGCTTTATAAAGGAGCGTTTCATATTTAGTCATCTATTATTAAATATTACGCACATGATTCTTCTTTTATAAATATCTTTCTACAAATAGTCTTTTTTCAACTTTCGGTCATATTGATGTTAATTTAAGAGCCAAAAGTGTAATTTGACATTAACTATATGTCTAGTGTTTATTTTGATGTCAGTTAGACGACAACACAACAATGACAATGGTTGTAGACTAGGGCTTCGACGAAAGACCTCCTTTTTAGACTATGGTTGTAGTAAACAATAACTGTGTGATTCACAAACAAAGCATCAGAAGCAGCTTCTGAAATTCTGCATGACAAATAAGATGTATGATCATTGTGAAATTACATTTTTAACCTTCAACTTAACACCAATATGACAGAAGATCAAAAAACGATTATTTAAGGAAAGATAACACTAATCATAGAATTAACTCATAAATAAATTATTGACTTAAGTTTAAGCTAGCATCTACAAGTCCTTTAATAGTTTCTCTCTTCTTAAATGATCTTATCCTTTGCGGTAAGAGCAATGGAAATGGGGATGACGACGGGGGGCGTAACCCTGCGTTTAACGCCAGAACAACGTCAAACACTACTCCCCTGCGGCGTTATTAGGGCGTCACCCCTAATGTGTTAAACGTTTAACGAGGAGGAGGAGCCGTTGTGCGTGGAATTCATGGCCCAAACGGCCAAATTAGCCGTTGGGCTATTTTAAAAACAATTATTTTCAATACTATAAATTCCATTCATTTTTTAAGAATCAAACCGACATATCTCCCCATCTCTCTTTCTTCTTCAAATTAAAAAAATCTTCAATTTTTTTCAACATGAATCCTTTCAATTTTAACGTTCCTTCGTCCGGTCTCGAGCCAAACGAGCAAGTGATGTGGATTTTTCAATCGTACGGAAATAATCTGTTGATGTTCGATTTGCAAAACTCGGTAAATGTCGAGGAACCAGAGTCAGTACTAGAAACTCAACCGGAACCAAATGCACCAAAAAAATGCACGTCGGAAGAGTCACAAAGCGAAGGACGACAATCCGATGACCGAGTGTCGTGTCTCTCGAGTAGTGGATAAAGGTATTTAAATGCAAAAGTTAGGACGAGTTTGGAAGTCTTCTTTGTTTGATTTTTGAAGGGGAATTAATATGTTGAGTACTTTTAGAGGAAATAAAATAGTACATGTATTAGAACTAGACTTCGGGTCAAGACATCATATGGGTTAACTATTCTTGTAACATACAAAGTATTGAATTAATATTTAAAATAATAATACTTCTGTCACAAATATTTGATTAACTTATCCTCTCTTAAGTTAGTATATTAATATGTTCTAAAAAGTTTGGCATATTAATTTTAGGAATGCAAATACAAAAGTGATCTATTCTTCGGTTTTGTCACATTTGACGCTATAATTTTTTTGTTTATTTAATGCCACTGAAGCATTCAAAGTTATAAAAATGTCACTAGATAAATTAAATTAATAAAAAATAAAATAGGTGGCTTTCAAACATAGTTTTAAAAATTGGACCGGACCGTCCGGTTCAGACCGGATTCTGGAGGTTAAATCGGTCCGGTCCTTTGGACGGCCTCATGCACCGAACCAGTTCGAACCAGCCGGTTCAATCGGTCAAACCAGTTTTCTTTTTTTACGAAAATTGGCCAAAAACCTTACTCCCTAGTATTCAAACTTTTGACCTCTTATACATGATACAAGGTACCCACCAATTGAACAAAAGTAATTTTGTTATATATTTGTTTCAAGTAATATATATACTTTATATTTAAAAGAATTAATATGTATTAAAAATTTTCTTTTTTGTTAAAACTAAAATTCTTAACATTTAAAAATAGGATTGATAATATGGATATATATATATATATATATATATATATATATATATATATATATATATATATTCGTATTTATATTTATATAAAATATGTCTAAACCACTGGTTCGATCACTTGAACCATTGATTCGACCAGTGAATCAGTACCTCGACCAGTTCAATCATCGGTCCCGTTTTTAAAACTATGCTTTCAACAAATCTCTCTATCAAATATATTCTATCTATCAAAATTTTACTTTTCGATAGACTTTTTCTTAAATTTTGTGAATCAAATAATTAATTTAGTTTCGCAATGGAGAAAGTAAAATAAAACAAAATATAAAATAAAGCTGACTACATACAATAAAAATAGTGAGTGATATTTTTATCACTTTAAAAGCTTGATCTTTAGAGCTTAAACTTTTAACTTCTGGTTTCTTTTAATTTGTTCACTTTTTTAAAGTTTTATCGAGTTTTTTCATTCCAATTTTTCTAGTTCATTATATTTCCTTCCAGTTTCTTCTAGTTTATAAATTATTTCAATTTTTATTTTTCTCATGTCATTATTTGGTGATTCACACTCGTAATTATTTTTTCTTCCATTTTAATATAAATAATATGGAGTGTAATTTTAGTGGTATTTTTTTTTAAATTTACATGACACAAAACTATATTCCAAAAATCAGAGATATTCTATTAATCTAAATTGACCTGGGTAAAACATCAATATTTTAAATTAAAAACAATAATTATACGACTCTCTATATCCCTAATTAAATGACATGTATACTATTCATGTGCTTGAATTTTATTCATATTATGAATATATTAAGAATAATAACAACAACAATAACAAATAGTTTTTGTAGTCTAACGATTAGGATTTGGATAATGAAATATTTGTACTAAATAGTATTAAAACCTAAGTCATTTCCTTAAATAGTACTTAAATTGTTTTATTATCTAAATAATATTTAATAATGTTCAATGATGGGTAACATTTACTTAGAATAATGACTAATGGATAATAACTAAAAATGCTACATTGGGAAAAAACACATGTAATGCTATATTGAGAAAGTCTTAGGAGCTGTTTGGCAACTTCTGAATAGGTAAGTGCTGAACCAGTAAGAGGTCTGAACCATTAAATGTTGAACCAGTAAGAGCTAGTATATTGATTAACTATTCAGAGGCAAATGTCTGATCAATTCAGATAAGAGGTTTTAGCCATTCAGACTCTGTATAATTCTTAATCATTTGGAGGCAAATGTCTGGACCATTGAGACATCTAAACCATTAAGAGGCTGAAATAAACAATCTCAAGCATTTAGTAAATTCTCCGCTTTTCCAGTAATAGACCTTGTTAGACTATCGGTCAATTGCATTTTTCTAACTCTTTATTGTGCACTACTCTCACCCGGGCCATCCTCTAAAATTCAAATCCCTGGAGCTTTTGTTCGCTTTGTTCTGTTTTCTTCTTACATTAAGGCCTTTTCACCCGCCTCCAATTCTCCTAAAAGCTCCAGGTATATGTCCCTGTAAACTCGGAACCATTTCCATTACCCTAGCTATGGTTTTCTTAAAGCCTCGCTTTCTAGGGTTTCGCTGTCTAGCTCAGATAGCTGTCTCATCGTGAAAATTACGCTATGTTTTACTTTTAATTTGCTGCGCAGCACCGGAGTCTTTTAATTTTACAGAAAAGTAATTGCCTTTCTTTCTGTTATGTTTGTCATTTGTGAATAATTTACAGACCTCTTTAAATAGGTGTTATCATTCATTTCTTCTTCTAACTGCGTTTAACCTCTCTTGATTACTAATTCTGAATAACTTTCTATTCTCCATCTTTAGTCTTGGCTAGCTCAACTTCCAACCTTACCAAATGCCCGGAAACAAGAATTTACTCGTAGTTAATTGTGATGTGAAACGTGTTAGACAAAAGAGTTTTCCTTTGCACTATTAACAAAACAAAATTATTAGATGTTTCTGCCATTAATAGACCATTATACTTGCTGAAATATTCTTTCCAAGAATGGAGAAGGATGCAATTTAAAAATGCAAAAAAAAACAAAAAACAAAATAGAAGAACAGCAAACAGGTTTGTATTACGTTGAACATCAGAAATACAAGGATTTTTTTATGTTCAGCACATCTGTAAAGCAGACCCATGCATTTAAAATAAATTTAGCAGTAAACTCACTCCTTGAATCCCTTCCTCCTCCATCGAACCCATTTCCATGTTGTTTCTCCTTGGGCTGCTCCATTACGAAATAGGGACGATGTGCAGCTATGTTGGCAACAATAAAAAGTGTATTGGAGCTTTGGCCTAGAGCAACCATGTCAAGAGAAGTGACGTTTGTTTACTATTCGCAAACAAAATAATTATTAGGGTGTTGCTAAATCCACCTCATTTATAACAAATGTCCAATTTTACCCTTAAGTTAGTCCACATGTTGTGTTTCCTTGTTTTTACAATTTTAGGATAAAGTTGTCCATTTTTGATAAACGGCGTGGATAGCAAAAAGAGGAGTGGATTTAGAAACACCCTAATTCATTTTCTTAGTGCAGGCTAACTATCATTATTTCAGTGTGGGCTAACTACTAAAAATTACTCCAGTATTAATCTCAGTGTGGGCTAACCACTAAAAATTACTCTGGTATTAATCTCAGTGTGGAACTAGTCTCATGGATTGCGAAAGTTTTGTGACCCTTCAAACATCACTTTATTCGTTATGCTGCATTTGAAAGCCTTGGGGCATGTAAGTAGACTTAAATTTCCATTCTAGAGGTGTATGCCTCTGAGCAGTTCAACGGAGATAGTTGGTTTCTGTGGTACCTTTGGGTGGACTCAAACAAGACGGCTAGGGAGACGGTTTTAAGGATTTTTTCTTGGTGCATGTATGGGTCATATTTATGCATGTGCTGAATATAAATATGACTTGTGTATGTCATGCAATATAAATGTGTTTGCTGCTGTTCTCTTTTATGTTTGGTTTGTTTTGCTTTTTAAATTGCTTCCCCTTCTGTTAGTGGAAAGAAAAGATTTTGCAGGGTAGGACTAAATTGTGTGCTTGGTTAATTTGCCCTTTACGCAATTACTTGCTCTGACATTTTCCATATTGCAAGAATGTATGCTAATACGCTGTGCTCTGTAGTCTAGGGAGAGCGTGTCCGTTGTAGAAAGTTCATTCAAGGATATCTGCTTTTTTTTGTCAAGACACTGTTGTGTTTTTTTTACAGTTTGGATAAAAGACAGTGAAGTCAGATACTTGGGGCGTGAAATACGCATTTATATAAGATTGGAAGAGAGTAATCTTTATTATGTTACTACTCACTGCAATACTGACTATTTGTAACAGGAAAAACCACTCATTGGCTGGGAAAGTTTACCAAATGAGAAGAAATCTAAGAAGCACGGCAGCAAAAAAGACCGAGTTTGAGGATGTGCCAATTGAGCCTCTTTCTGGAAAACCTTTTTTTGATCATGTCATCTCAGAAAATAAACCCTTATATCAAATGGTCAGTACACTTTATAGATCAGCAATTTGAACACTTATTCTAATCTAATATAGATATCATCTTCCTCCACTCCCCCCAATGTCCGTTCTCTTGAGTGGGATATACTGCATTGACTTGGTTTAAACTTGTGTGAATTCTCAAGGCCCGGAAACACGTAAAAGATTGAAGTTATTTCTCGATATTTTTTAAAAAAGTTGAATGTTCATCTTTGAGGCAATTCAGGTGTTTCTTTGATGATGCCTTTAGGTCTTTCCACCCAGAATGTACTCTGATCTCCCTAATGGAACTGTTGAAGCAGTGATCATGCATGGGAAAAACACTTGGGAAACCACTCTGTACGGAAACAAGACCAAGAAAAGCCTGGACACTCAAACATGGAGACACTTTTTGGACGACAATAATCTGGGACCCGGAGATGCGTTGATTCTTGAGGTGATGGAGAGCAGCCAGGTTTTCGTAAAGTTTAAAGCTCAGATACTGAGAGGCGACTTCCCTGTGGAACTCGACACACAGATTGATGGGGGTACACCAGAAAATGCAATCTCAATTGATTAGTGTGTTCAGTCATCTAGGATTTAATTTTGGGTTTCACATTGCCACCTTACATCCTTCGTCTACTACCATTATTGAGTGACATATACTCCCCCGTCCTAAAACTTTCTTCCCAGAGCACTATTCCAACTTCACGGGAATTTATATTTATTTGTGTTTTTTCATGGCCTATATGATAAAATAAAATATTCTTATCACCACTTGTTTTGTTGAACTTTTGATGTAATTTTTAAATATGTACTCCCTCCGTCCCAAAAAGATCTTCTTGTTTCATTTTTTGCGCATCCTATAAAACACTTCTATATGCATCTAAAATGTCTAAAATTTACTACATTTCTCATTTATTGTAAGTAGAAGTTGTTTTTGAAAGTTTTTTTTTGCATTTGAGGCGGGATAGAAGTGTTTTATGAGACGCGCAAAAAATAAAACAGAAAGATCTTTTTGGGACGGAGGGAGTATGTTTTATTATTTATTTCTATACCAATATTTAAATAAAATAGATTGAAAAAACTTGGGATTTTTCTTCATTTTGCGCAACGGGAAGAAAGTTTTAGGACGGAGGAAGTATACAATTTTGTCCTCTAGCGGTATTGTTGTGACTCTCTTAATTGATTGAAAAAATAAACTTGAAAAAATATTACTCCCTCCGTCCCTAAAATCTTTCTTGTATTGACATTTAAGAGGCTTAAGGATAGTATGTTTTTAGTGTTGACTTTCAAAACATGTCTTTGGATGATGTGGTGGTTAAATTAATAATTAATAGATATGATGTGATAAATAAGATAAGAATAACTTAAGTAAAATTAAAGTAACTTTTTAATAAAAAGTGAAATATTTTTTGGAGCGATGAGAAGTGAGATTTGGAACCAAAGGAGTATATTGTAATGAAAACAATAGTTCTAAAAAACATACTCCATTGTATTACGTTTGGGGAAACTTAAAAGGGAACATAATATTCAAAGTACACCTTGGTTCCATGACATTGAATGTCATGGGATGACCCGAGGTTTATACGATGCTCTATTTAAAAAATTGGTGGTTCCTACCACTCCTAACCCCCGGTAATCCCTCCACCTCCGTCCGGTCCGAACACACCCCCGCACCCCTTCAATTGCATGCCACAAAATTTAGTTGATTTTGGAGTCTATATCTTGTGGCATGCAATTGACGGGGTGCGGGGGTGTGTTCAGACCAGACGGGGGTGGATGGTTTACCGGGGGTTAGGAGTGGTAGGAGCCACCAATTTTTCGAACGGAGCATCAGATGCCCTAATTGAGGCCCATGGGGGTTCATTTCACCCGAACCGCCCCTTCAAAGTAATAAAATAACATCATTATAATCCATTTCTTTCTCTACCGTTTATACAAACAAATAGAACGGAGTATGTGTTTTATCTTCCTCATTCTTATCTAATAGGCTAATAATAATAAACAATTCTTGAACGGAGTAATTTTCTTCAATCTGTTCATCTTTTGTACGCAAGTATCATAGCTACGCTAATCAGCACTCTTTAATTTCTACCTTTCCATCTCTGATGAAGCAAACATCTTCTCAGCTTCAAGAAAGCTCTTTGGACCCCCATTTTTGCGTCCCTTCTGAGACTCAATGTCCTCCTCCATCACAGCAATTACCTCTTCTTGGCCATCATCAAATAAAGATTGGTACTCCCCTTCATGGCCATATAATAACCCGACAAGCACCACGTAAAACGAGATGGCGAAAACGGTCACTCCAATCACGTACCAGCTGAACTGGATGTTGACGAGGGACTTGGCGCGCTCGAGCGCCTGGTGGCTATGGCATCTCACCACTTGGTGCCCGTCCTCCGAGCTGATGAAGCAGCCCTTCGGGACGAGGCCCGGGGTCCAAAGCATGAACCCCATGACCATAAACCAAACCCCTTGAAGGAGTATGCTGTAGGACCTCACAAAGGCGTTAATGAAGCTGTTGGGGAAGGGAATGGATAAGAGTGTGGTGGCTAAGGACACAAAGACCACAATCTGGAGCAGCCAATGGTACTGCCCTTCAACCCCCATATGGTCAGCAGAGTGGAGGTGGAAAAGGAGGAGCTGCTGGCCAAAGGCAACTGCCCCAAGGAAATAGGACAGGGCGTCCCGGGCAGGGGCAGATGTCCTGTCCAGGACTATGCAGAGGACGGCATATACGAGGAAGGTCATGGAGATGTTTGAGTGCTCAAAGTTGTGGAGATGGTCGGAGGGTATGGTCCCGTCGGTGTCGAAGGGCTGGTGCCTTTCGGGGCCTATGAAGAGCTCCATGGCTATGGAGGCCAAGCAGCCAGATATGATGAAGAAAAGCTCCAAATATCTGATTCTTGGGGTTGGGAACCATGGGAGGGAGGTGTAGGTTGCCTTTGGGTTTCCAGCATGGACCCTTATGTGGTTTAGCAGGTGCCACAGCCCAATTGCAAAGAAACCAAAACCAGGTGCCGCATGCCCAACCAGTGTCCCCATTTGCTCTTATTCAGTTCTCTTTTTTTTTTTTTGGCTTTTGGGATGGAGATTTATTACTAAACAGAAGAACAAATTGGAGCTTTAATTTGAGGGTGGGATGGAAAAGGGTTGGTGAGAAGGGTATTTATATGCAGAATTGAGCTTTTGAATGGACCCAAAAAATTGATGGTCAGAGGATCGAGAGGCTTCTACGGGGGGGAGGGGAGATGACCTAACTTGAAAGTTTGAATATATGGGGGGGGAAGGCCGGAGGGGAGTCGTGTGGATCGGCTTCCCGTCTAGAAGAAGAATTGCTTCATTGATGACTTGAAAAATGTTTAGATGGGGTCGATTGCGAGAAAATGGCTCGTGTACCACGTGATTTACATTAAAAAATGATTCTTCTTGAGAAATTTTTTTATGCACCTAATAATCTAGTAATATTTGGGAGGGAAAAAAGATTAAAGTAGAATAAAAAAACAATGAAAATATATCAAAATAGGAGTTTTTTGTTTTTATTCTTAATATGGTGAGGTTCTAGTGACACTAGAGTACGGTGCCACTCCGGTGTCACTGGCATTTTGGGGCACCTCCGATGCTCTGTTTGCAAAATTGACAGTTCATACCCCCCTAACCCACTCCTAAACCCCCCATCTTACCCCGCCCCTGAACCCCACCCCACCGTAAGCCCCCCACAAAATGTGTGGCTATAATAGCCACAATGCTAACTTCTAATTAGAGAATAAAAATATATAACTTTTATTTTGGTTTTTTCTTTATGTTTTACTCATATTTAAGACGATATTATTTTGGATTCGGACCGACATTGTATAAAGCCGACATTTAACAAATAAAGACTCTAGTTATAGATAAAATTTTATATGTACCTAATGATGGGTGTATTCCACCCAGAACCGGTCAAGAGAAAGGGCCAAATGGTCGACCGGTCAAATTGTACTTAAGAGAGAGACCTTAATCATCATTTAAAGGATGCTCGATTGACTAAAACTTTGACTGGTACACTTCGGATAATATACCGGTCAAATCACTTCATCGTCTAATTAATCCCTTAATCTCGGCAAAACTCATCCCTCAGGAATTACTCGGTGTAGTTTTTAGGGTTGGAAAGTGTCGGCAGAGAAGAATCCAAAGGGGATTGGACCGTAGCGACCGAGATCTGGGGAGGATCGCTTGAGATACTCGAACAAAGGGATCCATCCAAGGTGCTACACGACAAAGGAAGTAAGCTTCCTCACTAGGCGACAAGGCTGCTAAAGGACGAAGGCCATCGCCTCCCACCATCCGAGAACGTGCCTCCACGTGGGTGCACGACATCCTGTCCCCCTCAAACTTAGTATAAATACTGCTGTAATCCTCAGAAGGAGGGATCCGAATTCATTCTCTCTAAACTCCCTTGTAAAAGCTCCTGTGTATTCTCTTATATTTATAATATCAATTGGGCTACAAGTGTTTCTACATATAGTCCTCCCGGTCATTTGTGTGTTTTTACCTTTTTACTTCCCGAATCAAGTAAATGATTCTAGACCCGGTCTAGTATAGTTTACCCGGTTAGTTAATTTACACCATCACCTAATATTAAAAAATATGTTGAAGGAATTTATAAAGTAGTGTGTTATTATAAAGTAATGTGTTGTTGTGTAGATTGGATTGGAAACCATGGAATTTATATTGTGTAAAATGGACTTTTTCTCTTGTAAGCCCTATGAAAGAAGAGACATTGATGGCTATTTTCCAATCCACGTGGGCATTAGTGTCTATTATCATTCTTAAACTTCTTTTTAAATTCTTTTTTATAATGTTTTAAAATTCAAATTAGTTTGCATTTGAAATGAAAAAACCAAAGTATAACATATAGTTTATCTATCTAAAGTTACGCATTTCCGTTTTTAATTTTTCAAAAGTAAACAAACTATTTTTTGTACGTTCAAAAAATAAAAAGAAAAAATAGATAAAGAAAGAAAATAAAAGAAAAATAGAAAGGGTTTCTTCGGAACGTCCAAAAATTTAAATTTTTTTGGATAAAATACTTTCAGAATGATAAAAATAAATACTTTTTTGGACCTGCGCCTAACTATTTCAAAGTATTGTAAAAACGTCCTCTTATTTTTTAAAAAATTAAAAATAATAAGTTTTTGAGACATCTAAAAAAATAAAGTTTTTTCTAGACATTGCAAAAAAATTATCACCCCTCTCCATGGCTACGCTTTTATCTTTTCTATTAGAGAATGTTTTGTATCTTTTTCTTTTTTTCATTTTTTTGTCATTTTTTTATTTTATTTTTCTATTCCTCATTTTGCTTGAACGTCCTAAAAAGTAGTTTTATGTTTTACGGAGTACATTGTGAAATGACTTATGTTTTAGTCATATTGAGTGCAAATTTCACTTACTCCCTCCGTCCGTAAATATTTGTCACATTTGTATTTCCGAGGCAAAATATCAAGTTTTTTCAATTCATTTTATTTACATATTGATATTGAAATAAAAAATAAAATTTACATATAAAAAAACTACATGAAAAGTTTTTCGAAATAAGAAGTGTCAATAATATTTTATTTTATCAAATAACCAATGAAAACGTAAAAATAAACAAAAGTTCTTGTTACTGTTGAAAAAATAAAGTGGCAAATAATTAATTTGGGAGTGAGAGAGTATATTTTTATATTATGCGTAGCTTCGAGCAAGCTTATGCTGCATTACGCTCAAGACCAATAGACAGTAACACTATGTTTGGCTCAAGGATTTTGGAAGGAAAAGAAAAGAAAATGGTTTTCTCTCATTTTCCTCACCAAAATGGAAGGAATTTGGTTTTCCCTTCACTGGTACATTTTGCCTCCTCATTTTCTTTTCCATCCACTTTTCTTTCTTTTCCCCTCTAACCAAGAAAAATGGTTTTCCACTTCATTTTCTTTTCTTTTCCTTTTCAAATTCTTGAACCAAACCTAGTGTAAAAGAAACCTAATCGAAAGAATCCATAAAACCCTTACATTCAAATATTCAATTGCCGGATCGAGCTGCCTTCTGATCGTGGGAATAGGCAGTGGGTCGAGTTGAAGGCCATTAGCGGCTTAGGAAAAAATTGAGAGGCACAATGAAGAAAGACCAAGAGGTGTCCCGCTTCACGCTTCAGATACATGCGGCTTTTATTAATTTTAAAGCTAATTTATTCAGCCTTTTACTATTTTTAATTACTGTTCATCCTCTGTGTATAAGCCTTTATCCTTCAGAATTTGTGAGCTTTAATTATTCACAAACATTAGCAGTTGTTTTGATGGAAGCATGTTCTTGACAACACTGACCTGTTTTTTGATAACTAATTTTAGTTACTTATTCAACCTATTCTCATCCTTAGGCTTTACTTAAAAAAGGTTTCTATGTCAAGAGGAAGATGAAATAACTACCCCTCCGTCCCACACAATGAAGTTTATGCTTTGACACACTGAAATTCATGCTTTGTCTTCACTGAGCTTAAAAGGAGTTTATGAGCTTAAAAGGAGTTTAAGAGAAGTGTTGAAATAGATAGAGAAATGATATGCACCACACGTTTCTTTCCTAAAGATGAAATGAGAGACGTGTAAAGTTGGCAAACGAGAAAGGAAAGTGTATCTTCATTGCAAGACGGAGGGAGTGTTTATTTTACAATTAATTTGTTATATACATGTACATTTTATAAATTTTGCATATTAGCTATCACTCTAAGATCTTGTGATCCGAGTTAAGATCCTGATTTACGATCTTAACAAATTTTGCGTATTAACTATTACTCCAAGATCTTGTGATCTGAGTTACAATCCCGATTTATGATCTTTCACCCCCTATCTATCCTAGCTAGGATCTCGAGTTTAACAAAACCTTGCCCATGATGTCAGGGATCTCGAGTTTATCAACCTTGACCATTATGTCATGGGGTAGTTTTTTTAACTTTTCTAGCCGATTTAAATCCTTGTACTCAACACCATTATCTTCTTTTTGTTCGATTATATGTGTATTTTTTCTTTGTTTGCATGTGTGTGTATTCACAATTATAAATCTTTGCATTATACTGTGTGTGCGCACGCGTGTGTGTTAGCACACACAATTTCAGTGAAAATAGTCATTCCCGAGGGGTCAACTAAGCAAAGCGCCCATTCTTAGAATATCTATTCTTTCTGCAAAAATAATAGTGCATTCTCAGCAAAGAATGGTATACTGATATCTAGAGAATAGAGTTTAAGCAACTGTCAGAATTTGCTTACTCTATCCCTGTTTCTCTGAATTATTCTGTAATGATATTTACTTTAAGAGTTAAAGATTACTATTATTGCTATATATGAAAGCTATATTGACCCTGCTGAGTTGAGACTATGTTGTGAAGTTTTTTAGAGGCTAGACTCTAGAGTGTTAATATCTTTCTTTGGCAGGTTGATACTACTGTTCTTCAGTATCAGAATCAGAAACTTGTCCGGCACTTAGATGCACAGAAACAAGAATTGCATGATCTTGAAGCAAAAATGAAAGAATTACAAGCTAGACAAACAGCTTATGATGACATATTGATTTCAATTAACCAACTTTGGAATAAGGTGGTTTTTGCCCAGTGCTTTTGTTTCCCCTTCACAAGTAAAATTCATCAGTTGTTTTTACCTCTGACTTTTTAGTTGGTAATGTGTTCTAGTTTGATGACGATTTGATGCTTTTTGGAGCAAAAATTGCCACAGATCAAAGATCTTTACAAAGTCTAAGTCATCTTGGTTATTCTCGAGGTTTCTCTATCAATTCGTCCTATTAATGCTTAAAACTTTTGTAATTTTCTATGCTACCCTTAAAATTTTGATGTAGCACAAATTTTCTCGTGTTAAATTCTGTACAGACATGTCTCACTCTCTTGCATTTTCCCTTATAGGGTCAATTCCTTCATGTCCTCCTGAAGAGATTTTTCTATGTAGAATATTGAATAAGGAGTCTATTCAAAGTGGTGGAAGTGGTGTATCAACTATGGATGTCAAGGAAGCTTTGGATGTAAGGCGTTCTTACACTATGGAACTAATGACATCCTTGGAAAATGCTTTTGATGCTCAGAGCTCTAAAGTCAAGGAATTTGCTAAGGCTTTGGATGCAATACTATCTGTAGCAGGTAAGGATGCACGAGAGGTTGAGACGAGTGTTCAATTATTTTAAGTTTACCATCCCCTATCAGTGCACACATATGGAAAGAATATAGTATAATTGTATACTTGATGTTAAAGGTGTGGAGTTTGATACAACAACAACCCAGTTGGATCCACAATAGTAGGTCTGGGGGGAGGGTGTGTCTATGCAGACCTTGCCCCTACTCAAAACTGCGAAGTCTGATATTATCTGATGCACTAGTGGGATGGTCGGGGACTTAAATTAATACTCCCTTTTTCCCACTAAGTTTGGGACAAAGAAAAATGTGCACATTAAAGAATTGGAATTGTGTGGTTGATATTCAACATGTAAAGTATAAATGATTTTGAAACACAAAAATATGACAAATTTGGTATGAGACTAATATTTTGGGATGGACCAAAATGGAAAAATGAGACAGCTGTAACGGGATAGAAGGATTAATAATTTTTTGGTATTAAATTATGACTGCTTCAGATTCTTTAGTTCAATCAAGCAAAATCAATGATGCGATGAAAGATGAAGCTAGCATACTACATCATGTGATCAATGTTCTTCATCAGAAGCATGAAGTATGTGCTAAGGCATTTGAGCTTAATGAGCAAAATCCAACATATCAAACAGATTTACAGCGCCTTGAGGGTATGTGGAATATTTTCCCGCGCTGGATACATTTATTGTTTTCAATGCATAGTTAATGCACATGCTCTAAAATACATTCTAATTATTTTAGTTACTTAGATGGAAATGATTTTAGTTATTAGTAGTTTATGCTTAGAGCAATGAAGATCCTGTGATTGGCTTGCACTGCATGCACATAGAGAGAATTATTAGGAAAGCCTACCGGATGAAATTTTGTAGGTACAATACAACAACATTATCCGAGTGCCTCAAAGGCTCCTACCCATTGCGGGGTAAGAGGGGGGGGGGTCGGATGTACCCCTATGTACAATGAATTAAAAAAATTTAGACTAATTGATTTTGAATGATGATCCTTAGCTGGCTTGAAAAACATGCACAAGAAGAAAGATATTATGGTATTTGAGTTTTGGCTCTCCACCTGTTACTTGGCATTTAAAGGTTGAACATTAATATATTGTCTTTTCATACTTAAAGGTGAGCTAGAAGAAAGCATGTCAGAACTTGAAGAAAGTAGAAGAAAGCTAGTTAACTTACGAATGCAAAAAGAGGCTGCCTCGGCACGAGAGTTACCAGCTTTTGGTATGGTCAATGGGAATGCAGATAGGACAAGGAGTGTTCAGGAACTGAAAGATTCAATTGAGGAGACAAAGGTTCCTTTACATTGTTTTTGTGTTTTCTTGATTATGTATTTTTCGTTTCTGAGATTTTTTCTTTAAATATCATGTTCTTTTAGGTATATGTGCTAGTCCTCATCATGTTTCATATGGTATAGGTCTTGGCAGATGACCGCCTTTTTGAGCTGCAAGATGCACAAGATGACAATTCTATCCTGCTAAAGCAGTTGCAAGATCTGAAGGTCTCAAATTACAAGTTTTTGAATCAGATTTTAAAAACTGCATCTACAATCCGATGTCTTTTTTTGAGGGAGGGGGGATGCCTGTTGGGTAACCACGCATGGATAGCAGAGCGGAAAACAAAATTTTTATATCCAATCGTTGTTACCACCCAAGATCGTCTTACGAAAACTATAAATTATCGTAAAGAAGAATACCTTTTCTCATAGAAAACAGATCCGACTATGTAGGTGAAGGGATTGGTGCAACGAACGTAGCCACAAAATTATCCAACCTCTAGCGCGTCCACACGAACAACGAACAACGTTCTAAGAAGAATTTATGCTAGTAAATCTTTCCTAGAATATTACTATAATATAAAATATTATTTGAATAATATTGGAGTTCTTTTCTTCTCTCTTTTTCGTAGAGATGGTAGGCCAGGGCACTCCAATTACGCAGGGAGTTACGTTAATCTATACAATGAAGTGGAGAGCAAGTCTTCTTACATTAAGGAAATTAGTTACTCCCTCCGTCCCTCTGTATTTGTCCATATTTGACTTTTGGAACTGTTCATCTAAGCACTTTGACTCGTCAAATTCTCTCAATGTGTAAGCCTAAATATAGTCATGTGTGATCTTGTTTGATTTGTCTTAACATATAGATTATTAATATATAATTTTTATAATTTTTTAATATACAAATTACAAGATAAAATGGATTAAAGAAGTGCATTGGATGGTGTGTAAAAATGAAAGTGGACAAATACAGGGGGACGGAGGGAATATTTCATTAAATAACTAGATATTGAGTTAAAAACAAAATCCAACTCTTCCTTAATTACTCTCTTGTATTTTCGACCCGACCATAGTAAAATATTCCAATTTATTTTGTCAACTTTAATTATCATATAATTAAAACAAAATAAATAAAAATATATATTTATATACACCAAAATACCGATCGATACAAACATATACATACATACATACATACATACATACATACATACATACATACATACATACATACATATATATATATATATATATATATATATATATATATATATATATATATATATTACCGTGATTTTATGTATATAATACATATTATATTTTACTATTAAATATTTTATTGACAAACTTAATTATCATATAATTAAAATGTCAAAATATAATTTCCAACTACTTATTTATGTCACACGTAAATAATATTTTTCACTTTTAATATTTTACCCCGTTCAATTGTTCTATGTGTGTGACCCTTCTAGGTATTCATAAAGTTGACAATAATATTAATTCACAATTAATATTATAAACGATAAGCGGTATCTAGCAACACATTATCACTACCCAAGTTATAAACATAACGTTCATCACAACAATACCTCCAACGACACATTACGTTTGTATAACTCTTATCCCTTTATCTCTAACGTCTTGATTTAACACAAGGTATGAGAAGTGTCACCTTGTTAGTTAAATCATTGGTTTACTGATTCTCAGGTTGACTTGTGGGATTCAAATAACATTAATATCACATATATTAATTTATCTAGGTATGGCCACACACTTCCCAAATCACATCAATTAGTGGGCTCGAAGACATTACACTTCATCACAATGGAAGGAATAAATGTTTTCTACGCCATTCACGCCTTTACATATGCATAAGTATATACCCAAAACATAACTATACGTCCATCATTATTTCAGATGGCATTAGTTATGAATCAAAGCATATAGGTCAACATATTAAAGATTGTAATGGCCTCAAGTCTAAGGATAGTTATACCAATGGTCGAATGAGAATACTACTAATACGTTTAAAATAATACCCATGTAGTATTCTCATGGTGGGTCAGTCCAGTACCATATCCCAGATATGTACCTACGTATAGATTGAGATATCACAATATCCATAGCCTATGAGACACATCTATCTTGTCTCATACGTATTAGTCTTAGTATATTATGACGTCCGTATTATCCTAATATTCGACTAAAGACATTTTAGACATAGCCTCTATTAATGTAACGGCCTCATAATCACAACATCCTGGTTCTAATCTATGCTACCAGAGCGTTAAGTCTATGGACTAAATCCATGTTTAGATACACGAGATGTATAAACAATCTTTAGAGCCTTTTATTCTTGATAAATATTCAGATGCTGATTCATACATTGACCTCTAGGGCTCATATATCCAACAATGCCTGCTCTAATTTCAGAAATACTGGATCAGTTCTCACTGTCACCTTAATCTTATCTACATTTTGATTGGTGTATGAAATCTTTAGTGTCA
>NQVE01000195.1:1035000-1157500 GCA_003260385.1 Cuscuta australis
TGGAAGATTTAATTTGTTGAGGGTCACTTGTCACCCCATGAAAAATAATTGAACAGATACTCCATCCATCCCAAAATGAAGTTTACCCTTTCCTTGGGATGTCCAAAATAAAGTTTACACATTTTTACCTTCATAGGAAAAGGTAAACTTCATAGGAAATGAATATGTTCCTCGCAACTTTTTTCCTTCGGAAAAAACTTTAACCACACTTTTTGCTTTTCAACATTTTTCTTCGTAAAGTCAACCCCTGAACTTCAATTTGGGATGGAGGAAGTAAATAAATAAAATTATTGGGATATAGTTTGCATTTCACTATTGTATTACTTGCTTAATTTTTTAAACCCAGGCTGATAAGTCTCTCATAGCATGGAGTGACAACGACCTGACATTGAAAGCAGAGTCTGTGGACAGTGCCCGGAAATTTATAAATGATTCAGAATCAAAAATTAAAGAACTAGAGCATCAGCTTCAGGGATGCATTGTTGAAAACAATGAACGCGCAGTCAAAATGGAAGAAGCCATTCAAGATTCTGGTTGGTTTCATTTTGAATGTTTTACATTGAGAATAAAATTGAGCTGTAGTCTTTTACTGTGGTAGCATTTTTTACATTGAGTCCTACATTTTTAATTTGACCACATTGCATCCTTCAATGCTTTTCCGTTTTCAATTCTAGGGAGGATAAATTGAAAATGTAGCACTGGAAGTGGCAAATTAAAATCATCAAATTAAAGAGGCAAGGTTTAATTAGGAAATGACCCCATAGTTGGGGATTATACTGTAATTCACTCTTCAGGTAATTTGTGCACTTTGTACTTAGATGTTGGCTTCACTTTTGCAGGACTAAAGGACATTAAATCTGAGTTTGGGATTATGGCTTCTGCTTTGTCAAAGGAGACTGGAATGATGAGAGCTCAGTTGAACCGTTGGAAGGATGCAGCTCAAGAGTCTCTTATGTTGCGAGAAGAAGCACAGACACTCAAAACTTCACTGGACAAAAAGGTTATACCTTTGTGCTATTTCAAAGTTTAAATGGTCCCTTTTCATCTTCCAACCAAATATGTTTATGCTTGTATTTTGGTATTGCCTATAATTGTTAGTGAATTTACTCCACCTACTTCATATGCAATAGACGTGTGATGGAGTCTAGGTCTAGGGGTAGGTGGAACCCTAAATCTAGATCCATCTTAGAGAGAGGGGATAGAAGAGTGGAGGGTGTATTTACAAAATACGGAGTACAATGTAAATGACCCTTGGCCCAAACAACGGTTCGGTGTTAGGATGCAACCAACAAGCACTACCACAATGAATAGCTTATTTCAACGTAATTGAGGAATAGCGGTTGTCTCACTATTGATGCGAATCCAAGCTGGCGGGCCGAGTGGAGGCCTACCTAAGAGGTGAGTTGAGCGGGTGAGACAATAAAAGACAAGCCTGTGTTCGATCTATCAGGGCTTCCTTGGGCTGAGCTCCAAAGCCTCCTCTTGCATAGGCTTTGTGATCCGGCCTAATATCTTCAGCAATGTGTAACCATAATTTATAGCAGAAAAATTGAAATCTCAAGATATTTAATGGATCTGTAGAAGTGAATGCCATTGATACACTAGATATAGATAAGCTTGGTTCCCATTTCATATATTTCAATCAAGAAGGGATCTTTGCCCCTACTTAAAAAGGAGTGTTGTTTAAACGACCTTTGAACTTGAATATCTTTGAAGCACCAGCATGTCCTCGATCTAAGGGAGAAAAAGCTAGTGTTAGTTCCTCTAAGGAAGTCTATGTTACACCTGGTTTCTGTGGGCATATGCTGAGGGTGAAATTCTTTTGCTATTTTTTTATTTTTCTTTGGACAAGTGCACATGAATACTCCAAATTTTGGGTCATCTTATCCAAATATTCTCAGATCACATATTGCACAAAAATGCTCCCAAGACTCCAAGAGATGATCCGTGTTACGAAAAATGCTCCAAAGATAACATAGTTTATCCTTGTTATGTCTATGCCTGTCAGCGCCACCATGTCTTGCCTTCTCATTGTTATAGCCACATTTTCGTAACACGAGTTACCCCATTTTTTCTCTATTGGGATGTCCTTGGTCAATCTTCCTCGTTCATCTAATTTCTAAACAACTCTCAACCACAATTTTTTTTCTTAAACTCTGTAAATAATGCACATAATTCTTTAAAGTTTGGACCGTGTAACAATAGCATTCACAAAGGCTTAATCGTCAGAAAAATTCTTCAAAGGTGTGGTCAAATTGGTATGGTGGCATATATGAAGTAGGCATCTCAACATTGACAGAACAGAGGATAGATTCTGTCATCTGTGGAACACAATTATGACAAAGATGAGCAGTTGGGATTCGGGAGTATTTTTGAGCAATATTTATTTTGGGAGTATTCCTGTATGACAACTCAAGCTTAGGAGTATTCTTGTCCATTTGTTCTTTTTCTTTTTGCAGGGCTGATTTGGGAAGGGGAAGTTGATTATTTATATATGTAGAGGTCACAGATTTTGTTATTATGAGATTTTTGTTATTATGAGATTTACAAACTTGTTACTGGCAGACTAGTGAGCAAAAGGATTTGGCTAAAAAATGTGCTCAAAATGTTGGTGTGATTAAATCAATGAAGGCACTTGTAAGTTTTACTACACAAGTCTATAATTTATTTACTTAATAAGCATTGCACCTCTTATTAGTCCAGCTTATACATTCAAAATATTGCAGGTTGAGCAAATGCAGCAGGAGCAGGAAGAGCGTAAAATAATCTTGGACATGCATAGCCAGCAAATATATGATAACAGGTAGGTTCACTTGCATGTCTACTCCATGTTCAGACTTTTAATCAAAGCATCAACAATTATCTTGAAATGTTTTTAAGAGACTTTTAATTGTTTGAAAGCATCAACAATTATCTTAAATGTTTTTTCCGGAATAAGATGCAAAATGTATGCTTGTTATCTCAGTCAGACTCTTAATCAATCCGTCCCAAAAAGGTTCATGTTTCAAAATATGTTTTCATCCCATAAATGAGTTCTACTTCTCTATTTTCAAATCAAAAATAGTTTTTCATATATTTCACCAATAATTTGCCTGGAAATATTACGAGTTAGTTATGATGCATTTAGTTAAACTTTCAAATGCCTTTTAAACATATAAATGTGATTTCATGAGTAGTAATAAACTAATACATGTATTTCGCCAAATTTAAAATGACGTATATTGACAAAACGAGACTTTTTTTGGGACACATGGAGTAATATATTAATTTGATGTGATGTTCTATTGCGACAATAAAAGTTAAGTCTTAACTACTTCTAGAAATGTAATGGAAATTCAAGAATCAGAGCGTAGAGCTCATTCCCAAGCTGAATTTCTGACAAATGCTCTTGCTGAGCATGGCCTTGAATTGAGAGTTAAAGCTGCTAATGAAGCTGATGCAGCTTGCCAACAGAGGCTTTCTGCTGCAGAAGCAGAACTTGCAAAATTAAGAGCTGAATTGGAAGCTTCTGACAGGTTCATTTACTGTTCCCTGTTATTTACTTTTGATTTTTTATTTGGAAGGAGGTGATTAGACACGACTTAAGACTTCCTACCCTTAGTGAGGATATGGCCTTAGATAGGAGCGTTTGGAGGGATAGGATTAGAGTACTTGGGTAGGTGCATTGTGATAGGGGGCGGTGTTGTGGTGTGCTTGATATTCCTTTTATGCTTGGTGCTATTGTCTATTTGCTTGCAAGACTCTCCCTTCGTAATTTTAGTTTATTTTCTTCAGGGTGCTTTATCTGTGTTGTATATGTGCTTTTCCTGTTTTGTGCATATGTTGTGATCCTTCTTTTTGTGCAGCGGAAGCTGGAGGTCTCTTGGAAACAGCCTCTCTACTTCCGGGTAGGGGCAAGGTCTGCGTACACTCACCCTCCCCAGACCCTACTTTCGTGGGATCCAACTGGGTTGTTGTTGACTTTTTATTTTATACTAGGTAGAGAATTCATTTTAGCTACTTAATATTTTTATTTAGGAAAAATTACCCAAAATAATCCCAACTTTACCCGGTCTTTCAAAAATAATCTCATCTTTCACTGTGATGCATTATGATCCCAACTTTACTAAAATTTGCCAGTTTTGGGTCGCCGTTAAGTTTCTAACGGAGGGTTAACGGAAATGCCCGTTTTAGGCAACAGAATGAAAGTTGGGATTATTTTTGATGAATTTTCATTTTTTTATTTTTTTTAAATTTTTCATTTAAATTTTTTAAATTACTTTCTACCTCCACCATCATTTATTTTTCTTTTTTTAAAGATTAGTCTTAGTTTAAAAAATAAAAATAATAGATATAAAAAATGAAAAAATGAGAAATGTAACTAAAATGATACAAAAATAATAAAATAAATAAGGTAATCAATGGAAACTAACTTGAAATTGGTAAAAGTAAAATAAAAATATACGGGTGGGTTTTAATATTTTACGCATTATACAAAGTATTAACATATCACTTCTTATTTTTTAGAAAAAATTATCTACAATAATTCCAACTTTACCAGACGGCTTGTTCTTTTAAAAAATAAGTAGTACATTAAGACTCTGTATAGTGTGTAAAATGTTAAACCCACCACTCCGTATATATTTATTTTATTTCTTACCAGTTTCTGTTTAATTTCTATTGATTACATTATTTATTTGATTATTTTGTATGGTTTTAGTTATTTTTCTCACTTTCATTATTTTTTATATCTATTTTTTTCTAAGGTAAGAATAATCTTTAAAAAGAAAAAGAAATGGAGGTTGAAAGTAATTCAAAAAATTTAAATAAAAATTTAAAAAAAAATTAAAAAACAAAAATTCATCAAAAATAATCCCAACTTTCATTTTGTTGCCTAAAACGGACATTTCCGTTAACCCTCCGTTAGAAACTTAACGGCGACCCAAAACTGGCAAATTTCAATAAAGTTGGGATTATTGTGTATCACAGTGAAAGTTGGGATTATTTTTGAAAGACTGGGTAAAGTTGGGATTATTTTGGGTAATTTTTCCTTTTATTTATCAATTTATCATGTAGTTTAAAATAGTAATTGTAGGCCTTATAGGCCTATCAATCAAACCCTTTAGCGTTGACTAAAGTTTTCATGAATCCATGAATTTTTAATAGTTGGCTTTAAATGCCTGATGTTTCTGTAAATTGTAATAGGTTTTGAAGTCCTTTTTATTAGTTTGACCCCAAAAATCAAAGAGAGAATAACTAACTGTCATTAAATGAATTTCAATTTTATGGTCACATGCTTTTCTCAAAATCCCTTCTCAAAATGCATAAACTCTGCATCATTGTTAGAAATATCAGATTTGAGGCAATTTTGCCTTGTGCTGGGTTTCATTGAATGCTTTTCATGACGGAAAGTCGGAAACAGAGCTTCAAGCCATACAATTTGAGGTAGATATGAGGCGTACAACTCTTCTATTTTGATTTTTTTAAACCAAAATTAGGGTTCAATTAGTGTATTCACTTTGCCAAATTGAATTATACCTTTCTGGAGACCTACTTTCATCTTACATGACCAGTCTCTACCTCTCGTCTTCTTGTTGCTGTGTGACCGCACCTGCTGCTCAATCTCCTCCATCGCTGCTGATAAGTTTTCATCTTCAAGATTTTGATTGTATATGTTGCGGTCTCCTCTCTTACTTCAGTTTTGTAAGTGTTAGTGTGTGCGTCTACTGTGTCTTATCTTTCGGTTTTTTTAAAACATTTTTTCGTAAGATGCTTTTAATATTTTATGCTCCAGTTTTTTTATGTGCGTGAGTGCATCTACTGTGTTTATGCATTCGCCGTTTAATTTTTCATTATTTTCTTGTTACATGATTTAATATTTTATGTACACCAATTATTACGTATGTTGCACAGAAACGGCATATGGGTTGCCGTATGCGTCTCAGAGACTTTGGAAATACTGAAATGCGTGGGAGACGGCTCTTAACTTCACGTCTTCGGGACAGCAGCTGGTGTTTCTGTAATAAAAAAATGTTAATTGCTCCTGGAAACATTGGGGAGACCCTTTTCAAACCGTGCGAGACTGAGAGAAGATAAAGTTGAAGAAGATAGGAAGAAGACGAAGACAAAATTGCGGGAGATGAAAACGAAGCTAGGAAGAAGACTTACATCTTCCTCACCGATTCATTGTCCTAGGCCGTCGACTCTTTTAGATCCGTCTTCTCGTCCCTTTGCTGCAACGGCTTCCTCCAAAGTGTGAACCCATCACTCTCTTTATCTCTTTGTCATTTAGCCATTTAGGTTAAATAATTTGGGCTGGGTTCATTAAAAGACTATTGGGCTTTTACACATAGGGTCCGTTTGGTACACGGAATTGACGAAATTAGAATTGAATTGTAGTTGAATTGGAATTGAAATTCTATGAAATTGAATTGGATGGAATTGAGTTCACAAATTCCAATTCATTTTTTGCATTGCCAATTCCAAATCTACATATTTCTGTACTACCCAACAACAAAATTGGAATTGAAGTCCCTAATTTCAAAATAGCCGTCTTGGCGTCTCCGTTTATGTGTTACATAGATTATTACGAGGGCAAAGAATGCCGCCTTTGAACGCCTCTACAAGGATATACAGGACAAAGGCGGTGTTAATCAATTGTTTCGGCTTGCTAAGGTGCGTGAGAGGAAGGCCCGAGATCTGGACCACGTGAGATGCGTGAAGGGCAGCGATGGTAGAGTGTTAGTTGAGACTGACAAGGTGGCTAAGCGCTGGGGGAGTACTTTTGTGAACTCTTAAATGTGGGAGGAGACCAGAGGCTAGTGACTTTGGGTATTGCCGGCGCATTTGCCTGGAAGAGGTGGCTCGGGCACTTCGCGGGATGCGTAGTGGGAGAGCTTTGGGACCATATGAGATTCCGGTGGAGTTTTGGAAGCATGCGGGTCGTGGTGGGTGGGTTTGGTTAACCAAACTCTTCAATGTTATCTTCCGGACAGCTAGGATGCCTGATGAGTGGAGGGAGAGTCTCTTGGTCCCTCTGTTTAAAGGCAAGGGTGACATTCAGAGCTGCGAGAATTATAGAGGCATCAAACTGCTTATCCACACCATGAAGGTTTGGGAGCGAGTCATTGAGTATAGGGTGCGAAAAGGGGTATGCATTTCTGAGAACCAGTTTGGTTTCATGTCTGGAAGATCGACTACACAGGCCATTCACCTCGTGCGGAGGTTAATGGAAGAATATAGGGCTAGGAAGAAGGACCTTCATATGGTGTTTATTGATCTTGAGAAGGCGTACGATAGGGTGCCAAGGGAGGTTTTATGGAGGTGCCTTGAGTCGAGAAGAGTTCCCACCGTGTACACTCGCGCGATCAAGGATATGTACGGTGGGGCTAGGACTAGGGTAAGGACCTCCGGGGGCAACTCTGAGTCATTCTCGGTAGGGATGGGGTTGCACCGGGGTCTGCCCTTAGCCCTTTTTTGTTTGCCTTGGTGATGGACGTCCTAACACAAGGTGTTCAAGAAGGGGTCCCATGGTGCATGCTTTTTGCGGATGATATTGTGCTTATCGACGATACGAGTGAGGGACTAAACGATAAGTTGGAACTATGGCGCCTTGCCCTTGAGACCGAAGGATTCAGAATAAGTAGGAACAAGACTGAATACATGGAATCTCGTTTCAACGGTCGAGAAACGGAATCAGAAGTGGAAGTTAGGATTGACTCTCACCTAGTGCCTAAGGTTGACAAGTTTCGATATCTTGGCTCGGTAATTCAGTCTGATGGGGAGTTAGACGGGAATGTTGGACATCGTGTTGGAGTGGCTTGGGCCAAATGGCGGTTGGCTTCAGGGGTGTTGTGTGATCCAAAAATTTTGCCCAGGATGAAAGGTAAGTTCTATTGGTCCGTAGTCAGACCTGTTATGTTATATGGGGCAGAGTGTTGAGCGGTTAAGAAGACTCATGTGCGTCGTCTGCATGCGGCGGAGATGCGGATGTTACGATGGATGTGTGGGAAGACAAGGTTGGATAGGATTTCGAACGAAGTTATCCGACGTCAGTTAGGCATGGCGCCGGTGGAAGATAAGCTGCGGGAAGCGAGGCTGAGATGGTTTGGTCATGTGAGACGGCGGAATGCTGACGCCCCTGTACGAAGATGCGAGAGGATTACAGTTGTCGGGGGAAGTAGGGGAAGGGGTAGACCTAGGAAGAATTGGGAGGAGGTAATTAGGCAGGATTTAGGATTTCTCACCCTGACTGAGGATATGACTTTAGATAGGAACCTTTGGAGAACTAGGATTAAAGTGGCTGGATAGGTGCTTCAGGGATTTTTTGTAGTGTGTTTTGTTTGGTTGGAAATTTTTGCTATTGCTTGCAGGACTTTCATTCCATTGTACTTGGTGCTTTATCTGTGTTATATTGTGATTCTTATCATTTTTTTGTGCAGTTGGAGCCGGGGGTCTCTTGGAAACAGTCTCCCTACTTCCGAGTAGGGGCAAGGTCTGCGTACACACACCCTCCCCAGACCCTACTGTAGTGGGATTCAACTGGGCTGTTGTTGTTGTTATTGATTTATTTGTCTAAAAATTACTTAAAAATTCAAAAGTAAAATAATCTAATAGCTTTAATACTTTTTTTTTGAAATTTTATTTTTATTCATAGCAAAATGCAAGTGTTAATATGAATTCAAAAATTTTAAAAATAAAGGTCATACCATGTTCAGTTGACCCGAATCTGATGACACTAGGTTGTGAACATGCAGTTCTCAACCCGAACCCGAAGAACCTAAACTCGAAGTGACCGAACCCGACCTGACCGACCGAGATGCCAGCTCTGATAGAACGCCAGTTTTTGCATATAAACAAGTTTATACCTACAGAAAGATATCCATCAAAATCTGAAAAGAAATAGAAGACTTTCTCTGGTTTTAGTGCTGGGCCACTGGCACATTGCATGAATGTTTGTTTCCTTACTATCACGTAATACTTGTGGCAATCTCCAGTAAACAGTAGTCCACTTTTCAGTTTTTCAGTCATATATTGTATTCTTATCTATTGCAGGGATGTCATTGAGCTTAGAGAGGCCTTAAAAATGAAAGAAGGGGAGGCAGAAACATTCATATCCGAGATGGAGGTGCATCTATGTTTAAAGTCTAATTGTCATTACTCTCTTTAGAAAAAGTATGCAAAGAAAAAAAACAGGTTTACGGGATCAAAGATTATGATATTTTCTTCTTAATAGACAAGTTTGACTGTTATATGTGCTGTTTCCCACCTATTCTTGTTGCCAATCTATCTATATCAGACTATTGGTCAAGCTTATGAAGACATGCAGAACCAGAATCAACATCTGTTGCAGATGATGGCTGAAAGAGATGAACTCAATATCAAGGTCAGCGTTTCGGTACTTTTATTGGTTTCCGTTTCTCTTTCATCCTGTCTAGTCATGTTTCCACTAAGGCGTAAAGTAAGATGCTACCTTTAGAGCTGACCTCTAAAAATATTTTCTACAGCTGGTCTCTACGAGTGTAAAGACAAAACAGTCACAGAGCTTATTACTCTCTGAAAGACATACATTGGACAAACAACTTCAAAATTCTAGAACAACTCTTGAATCTTTGAAAATAAGGGTTGCCAAGTGTGAGGAGCAGGTATGTGTATTCTTATTATTTTGGATTCAATAGTCTCCTTATGCTATAGAATGTTTAATTTTACCAATGTGTAACCTTGCAGATGAAAGGTTATATTATGGAAGCTTTATGTTCTACTGAAGAAGACAGACATGTTGCAGTTTCCCTGGAGACTGTGAAATGGGAAGTGATGGATGCTGAGAAGGAATTGAAGTGGTTGAAAACTTCTCTCTCATCTTCACAGAAGGAATATGATCAGATCCAGCGCAAGATCGATCAAATACAGACAGAACTTGTCACAGAAAGGTTACTGTCATTTATTTATTTATATTTATTTGATCACTTTCCTTACAAAAGCAACTGGTCCCAGCTCAGGATAAGGGTTGAGATGGGCCTGTGAGTCTGTGACAACCAACATCAAACCTTATCACATCTTATGACACGAACCATGATAGGAATTTTGTCAGGGCGTCCATACACAACAACGTGCTATACTTTCTTGACCTGAGTGTAGTGGTGAATGGGCAACAGTTGCCAGCTTGTCGCCCGTAAGCGACTCAACATGTCTTCACCTGGATGTGGTGCCAAGAAGGAAAGGGTTCCCACAATTTGGATGAATGCAGGTAAAGAACTTAGTCAATGGTGGTAGGTTTCATTTGGGTTTGTGGAATGTTGGTTCTTTGATGGTGGACTCACTGAATTAGTGGAGCTCATGACATGGAGGAGCAATATTTTGTGTCTTTAGTAAATTAAGTGGGTTGATGATAGAGAATGAAAAGGTGATAGCACCTTTGGATACAAGCTTTGGTACTCAGGTAAGAAGAAGAGTGAAAACGGTGTTGGAATTATAAATGACCACAAGTTGGTGAATTTTATGGTTGAAGTGCAGAGGAAGAATGATCGGTTATAAGTAGCGAGAGCCGAGATGGTGATAAGTGATGACATTGTCAATATTATTAGTACGTATGCACCTCAAATAGGTTTAGATACTGCAGTAAACCACTAATTAGCAAACAGTGCAAGGTTACACATTGGTAAATGAAACCGCTGGATTATGATGTCTCCTTTTGAATTTTTTTGCTAATTAAAAATGAATAATCCAACAGCATGATGATGACTCTCCCAGTCTCCCATATGAGAGGTCAAAGCAGTGAGGGTAATAAGTCTATGTGCTTAATGGGTTGAGAATGTATGAACACATACTACATTATAATAGAGTTATTAGTGTTTAAAAAAAGAAAAAAAAAGATACTGCAGTAAACCAACACTTCTGAAGGGTATGGAAGATGTGATACAAAGAATAGCAAGTAGTGAAAATCTTTTCATTGGACGGGATCTGAAAGGACATGCAAGATCAACTTGATTTTGGCATCAAAGCATTCATGGATGTTTCACTTTTGAAGACAGAAATGTAACGCGTAAGGATATTTTGGATTTCACTTTATCGTATGATTGAAGATGTAGATGTGTTATCACACAAATGCAGACAACAACAAACCCTGACCAAAACTTCGTTGGGACCTGGGAGGTCAAGATGTACGCAACATAAGCCTTAGTTGATCTGGGATGGGTGCGGGGACGTATGCAGGGATGGAAAACAGCATTTTTAAAAATTACAGGGTGTGGCTACAGCAAGGATACAATCTAAAGAAAATAATAAACCACTACAAATAGAATCTATAGGATACAATCTATAGAAAATAATAAACCACTACGATAATTATCTTTTTTAAATTTACCAATGGTGAATAGTACCAAAAGTATCAAATAAAGTTCTTATGGTGCAATGTTGTTGACTCTATAGCATCTGCTTCATTTTGTTTTACAGAAAAAATTAATATTGACAGTTAGACACTATCTTCCAAGTACAAATGTACAATTTTAAAATACTTTGACAAAAAAGCATTAAATATGGAAATGGTAGAAGATGCAGTTTGAAGAGAAGACAATGTGTTTGGATCCAGTAGACAAAGATGTGAAGTATAGAAATTGTAGAAGCAGTTTGAACTTTGGAGAGAAGTGTACATGTTGGCTTCATCGACTAGAGTCCGTCACTCATCCGCAAGTCTAGAGAAGCAAGAACTCAAAGACAACTGTTAGAAGAAGGAAGAACCGTGTAACTGTATGTCGAATCTAACGGATTAAGAGCATGTGCTTTTTTTTTATATGGACAACCCTAATACTGAAAACAAAAAAATAAAAACAAAAATAAAAACAAACTGGGGGCACGGGTCAAGCTTGGGATCTGAACCCTAAATCCCCTCGAAATTCTCCTTTTCATATTGCCCTCTACTCATTGACGAATCCTTCCAGCATAGATCATTTCTGAATCTGCAATAGCCGTCCCCGTACCTGCGACAATTCTAGAGAGGTAAACAGTCCCAAATTGCCGTCCCATGCAACTTACACCTCTGCCCTTCAGAAAACAAAGAGGCTATCTCCGTTGGACTCATGACTTGATGCATGTACTGCCCAAGATTCCATAGAAAGTAAGAGACAAGGGAATTTTAATGTGGCATTTTGATTTAGTTCATTATTTACCTGAAGCAAACACATTGTTCAATATGACTCTTTTTAGCTCTATTGGCAATGGAAGCCAACAATATAGAGTGTTAGTGCTTGATTTTAATTTAAAAAGAGGTTAAGAAAAGGAAACTAGTACTTGACTCAAAAATCAAATGGTGGCGTTTGCAAGGGGAAGAGAATTATTATTTTTTGCTTAGAATATTCTTTGGATTTATTCACACCCAGTGCCTAAGAGACAAATTTTCGTGTCTTGGTTCAGTCATTCAGGCATATCGATATATAGACGAGGATGTTGTTCATCATATTGCAGTCGTTTGGGCAAAATGGAGCGGGCTGTAGAAGTCCTATGCGACAAGATGACATTGGCTAGGATGATGGAGAAGTTCTATCGGTTTGTAGTCATATCGGCTATGCTTTATAGAGCAGTGTGTTGGGTGGTTAAGAAAAGTGATGTTCGCCAACTTCATGCAGCAGAGATGCAGATGCTGTGGTGGATGTGTGGGCAGAGGAGGTTGGATATGATTTGGAACAAGGTTAGTGGCACTTGTGGAGGATAAGCTGCGCGTGAAGCTAGGTTGAGGTGGTCTAGACACGTAAAGCGGAAAGGTGTAGGGCTTGGAGGTCGTTTAGGGGATGCTCTTCAATGAAATTTTCAGGGTGAAGAAGATGCCAACACAATGGAGAAAATGTGCTTTGATTCCTCTATACATTAATAAAGTCATCGTTCAGGAATAGTCAAGCTACCACGGAATTAAAATCATGTGTCTTACTATGAAATTTTGGGTGAGGGTAATTTAACATAGCTGAGAAAGATGAAACGTGTTTCAGATTACCAATTTGGTTTTATACCATGTTGTTCAACTACAGAGGCAAACCCTTTTTTAGCCAATTGATGGAGAAGTTTAGACAAAGAAAAAAGGACTTCCACATGATAGGCCCCATAAAGGACATGTGTGATTGGTGAGTAAACACAAATGTAAGAAGCAGCCTAAGAATGACAATATGACATAGGGCTTTCCTGTTGCTACCGGAGTACCTCAAGCATCAACATTTAGCTCATTCCTGTTTACAATGGTTATAAATGAGCTAACTAAGGCTATACAAGATGATTTGCCTTGTGGAATGTTGCTTGGTAATGGTATTTTCTTGACAATTGGGATGAGCAATGTTAATGGGGAGTTAGAAATGTGCAGGAAGACGCTAGAGTGTGGTTATGGAAAGAAGGAAATAACGAGAGGACACTTTTTTGAATGACCAAACATGGTTCTCTTCTTTGTTTGTGTAGCTGACCCCAAGTTACTTGGGTTAAGGCTTAGTTGATTTATTTGATTAGTAGGTAGTAGGTTTTATTAAATCTTCTGTGTCTTACTGTGGATACGTGGGATTTTTTATGTTGATCATTATCAAATAATTATAGTATTGAATCCCACGGGTCAAGAATCTCCCTGTGAGTATGTTGTAAGCTTCTAGGATTTTGTTGTTCAGTTCTGAGATGCATCTGATTTAATGCTCACGTTTTGGCTTTTTAACCAATGAACCTGAGACTAATTTCATTATTTTGTTCAAACAGAAGTGAGAAGACAAAACTTGATGAAGAGCTAACAGACTTGAATAGAATTTTTACTGAGTTAACTTCTGAAAGCGGTGAAGCTGCAATACTGAGACTCCAGGAAGAAATCAATGACTGTAAAGCTATTATCAAATGTGGTGTCTGTAGTGATCGTCCCAAAGAGGTATTCACATACGTTCATTTATAATATGGAAATAGTACTGTGTAATTCTAACTGCATCCTTGGATTACACGAGCATATAGGTTTCATTGAGAAAGAAAAGAATTCACTGAAATGAAATCCTTTTGGGGAGGTAGATACTCGACCATTCGGTGGTGGTGGTGTTTTTATAATCTGAGTTCACCGATTTTATATAATTTAAAACAATCATTACTGCAATAGCGCGATATATTTTCAATTCATATATTGCTCGAGATGCATGTTCACTACATTTGTGTTTTGCCCAAATTGTCAATTCATGAGTTTGTAATCTGGACAAACAAATTGCTACTCCCTCCGTCCTGCAATAATGTCCCCAATTGACCGGACACGCACATAGATTAAGAAAAGTAAAATTGTAAGGTTAAAAATGGTGCAGAGGAGAGAGGAAGAATAATAGCCACAAAAACTTTTCCAGAAGTGCAAAGTGGAACTTTTTCTGGGACGGATAAAAAAGAAAATATGAAACATTATTGCGGGACAGAGGGAGTATTATCTAAGAATGATAAATCATGTTTTCTCATTGAAAGAAGCTCTTCATCCAATAATTCTTAAGAAATTTGAAATGTTATATGTTACTTGTTTTATTAAGGCAGTCTTACTTTTCTGAGCTGACGTGGCCATATTTTTTGAAGGTTGTGATTACCAAGTGCTATCATCTATTCTGCAATCAATGTATTCAACGAAATGTAGAGCTCCGCCACCGGAAGTGCCCTGGTTGTGGAACTGCATTTGGGCAAAATGACGTGAAGCTTGTGAAAATCTGAACCAACTGTACGTATAACACTGCATCAGGTCCGTAAAGCCGTATATACACCAGCAGTCCGCAACCTCTTTGAAAAAATTCAAACTTAAGCTTGAGATTTCCATGTATCGTTGCGGACACAAGACATCTGTCTATTTCTTCTCATTTATTTTTCGTTTGTTTAGTCCCCCCCCCCCTCGAATAGGGGAAAAAAGACGAAAAAGAAAAATGAGAGAATCCAAAGGTGCAGGTGAGATGGTTGTAGCTTTTATTTAGGATTGTTTATGAACGTCCGTAACTGCGTTTGGTGTAAAATTAGACAGCATGAATCTTTGGCGCTTCTGTCGATTTGTTCCGTTTTTAACATTTGGGAACGATGTATTTGTATAGTTTTTACTGTTTCAGTTTACAAGCGTTCTACGCAAAAGTGACACGGCTAGTTAAAAAATTGGAGGGAGTAGTCGATAAAATACTCTTTTCGTTCCGGCCGGAGTGTCTGCTTTCGTTTTAGCACAGAAACTAAAACGTTGTGTAAAATCCTTCACCACCCATTCCTTTTTCCTTCATTTCATCACTCTTATTTTCAAGATTAAAAAACAAAACCCAGAAATAAATAAAAAAAAGTAAAGAAGCAAAACGTAGTTGTAGCTTTGGCTCAGCAGCACGAGATCAGAGAGGGAAAACGTGCGCGCGAGAGATTTGAATTTAAACCTGAGAGATATTATCTAGATCTCGAATGGGGCGATGGTGTAATAATTGGAGCTGTGGAATTCAGAGTTTGTTCTGTTCAATCACTTCAATGTGTTTTTTTACCCCCTCCATCCCCCAATATTTGTCAAGTATTCCTTTTTGGATGGCGGCTGGATGTCTTCAAAGGGTGGATACCTTCTCCAAATTTAGATCTCCGGCAAGGTTGAAGCGACGGAGGGAAAGGTCGGGCGGGGTTTAGGCGGCATAGGGAATGGTCGGAGAGGTTGAAGCAATGAAGGGAATCTGCGGACAAGGTTTGGGCGGTGGAGGGAATGGGTCTGCGTGGCCATGGGCAGTGGAGGGGTTGGATAGGTGAGGTTGGGGCGGCGGAGAATATTGATGGGTGAAGGGCAAGTGACACTGGAACTCTTTTTACTTTTTTTACTTCAAGGGTAGATATGTCATTTTGCTCTCCACTTTGGTTTTTGTGCCAAAACAAAAGTGGATAAAAACTGGGGGACGGAGGAAGTAATAAAAAAATCACAATAATACTTTGACAAATTTTTTATTTAGATGAAAAGAAATCACCACAAATAGGAATAAAATATACAAAAAGTATCGAAATAAAAGTTTCATGTTTTTATTTTCTGAAAGTGTCATGGCCTTGTACATGGACATTTCACTATACTTTTTGATAACGTAAATGGTCATGATTGGTAATATAAATGCGCTTTAAGTCTTATTTCAGAAATAAAACATGGAACTCTTATTTTACTACTACCTTAATCTGTTTCTCTTGCAAGAATACTTTGAAAATCAATTAATTGCATCATTACTCTCAAAATTGTTCTTTTTTTTTACCGAAACACTCCACCCACCACCTTGCACAATAAAACTGTGTACTCCGTAATATCTAAATGCACTTTTAAAGTGATAATTTGAAAAGAAAAAAAGTACTTTTTGTTTTTAGAATAAAAAATAAATTACTTATTCCTCTTCCAACCCAAATATCAATCACGTCTCACATAATTAAGGCATGCTATTTTTTATTAGAATTCTAAAGCTGGATGTTGGAAATAACTATAAGAAGTTAAAAACATTAAAAAGAGTTAGAAAATTTTTGAAATTAACTTTTCCAAGTCAAAAGAATGAAATGTTAGAAGATTGATATTTGGGTTGGAGGAAGAATAAATAATTTACTCCATTTGTATGAAAACTAAAAAAAGTGATATATTTCCCAAGTCATCAGTTTAAAAATTAATGTAGATATTATACAATATAATTGTGCAAGTGAGGTGGCAAATGGAGTGTTTTTGTAAAAATAGAGCAAGTACCTAACAGATCCAAAAAAAATTATTTCAATGTATTACTTCATTCGTCCCAATTTATAGTGCATGTTCACTATTCACAGAGTCAAACTTCATTCACTTTCTTTCTCTATTTTCGTTAGCAATTTGATAAAATAAAGTACTATTGTCACTACTAGTTTTATAGATCTTTTGATGTAGTATTTTAATATGTAATTCATATTTTTTAACTCTATACCATTTGTCATATAAAATAATTTGAAAATAGTTTCAATCAAACATCGTAAACCAAAACAGACACTATAAATTAGGTCGGAGGGAGTAATATGCAATGTAATGATTACTCTATTAGACTTCGTCTAATTTAACCTGTAGAAGAGAGTATAATGTGTAAATATATCTTCCAACAATTCAACAAGTTCAACCAAATTAGTCACAATCAAAACCAATGGCAGTCACTTCGACATATTTGGCCAAACTATCCTTACATAACAACCTCTGGGAATATTTTGGTCGGCTAATACTTTTGTTCGACCATGTCAAGTGTATAATATAGTAGAACCACCCCACTAGAAGCTACTATATTGTCACCTTAAATCGCAACCATACCATACAAATTTGGGAATCGCATTCACAGCGGGGCCATTGCCTTAATCTTTAGTTACTAAAGGTCCACCTGACAAGTAGAACTGGGCTAAAGAAATCTCACTAGACTTGATAAAGGGGCATTGCCTTTTGTAATCAACCAATGGGAGACAGTTTACGAGAGAGATGTCGGTGAAAGGGGATCATAATCATAGGTTTGCTGCTTTCCAAAAGTGTCAGAAGCTGGGGGATTACCTGGCCGAAAATCACTGGTTGGAGGTTGAAGATTTGGTGGATGAGCCACCATTGCTGGATTATTATGTTGAAACATCATATTTCCTGATCGTGGAGGAAAAGGACTACCAGGATTCGCCAAAGGAGGAACTGCTGGATTGAAGTTATGAATAGCGGGTCTAAAAACTCCAGAAGCTGGAGATGGACCACCTGAATTCGGAAACACGGTTGGCCTTATAGGTTGAGGTGGAGGGCCAGTAAGGCCTCTGGAAAAGCTGGCAGGTGTGGGTTGCCATTGAATCATCCGGTTGTTTGCCTGCATTTCAGGGAAGCCTTGAATCACATTTAAGGAATTTGATGAGTTACGTATTTCCGGTCTAACAATGGATGGAGACTGAGGTGCTGCATGAACTGAATGAATTGGTTGGTTTTTTACGAAATTACTCGGAAGATCAAAATGACAATTAGCAGGTCTTGCAAATACTCGGGAGGGAGCCGGAGGATTTGGTTGGTGAGGCTGGAATACAAAATCTCTAGAACCAGGTTGCTGATGTGGCGTTGAAGCACCAACAGAAAGGGAATTAATGGCATCAATGTTCAATGCCCTTCCACTAACAGAGTTGCTAGGGGGTATGGGTTGAGATGGAAATGCCGAGTTAGGATTGCCAGATCGTACATGCTGCATTTGAGGTTGTTGTAAAACAGAATTAGGGAGATGATGGTTATGAGCAGAACCGGACAGATCACCACGTGGAAAGGCAACAGATGATGCTGCCATAGAGACCACTGGATGACCACTACCCCGTGGGGCAGCTAGAGGTCGGTTTGTTAGCATTGCATTCGTCATACCTTGAACCACTGAAGAGTTCCATGCTGACCATCCACTACCAAAGGGTGGTAATTGGTTATGAATAGCAGGTCTAAAAACTTGGATGCCGTGAGGAGCTGTAGGGCCCAAAGGAGCAGTCAGAGGATTTTTAGGAGCACCGAGAGGAGCAAGGTTTGGCTGTTGGGAAACTAGAGTAACATTTGGTCTCATAAATGTGAGCGAATGGCTTTGAGGAACAGAACCAAATCTGGCCACCATGCCCCGTTGGTCAATGAGTGAGGGTGTAGTACTGCAAGCATTTGACAGTGAACTTTCTGTAGAGGGCATTGAACTCTGAGATGGAATTCCAGGAAACCAAGGGCTCTGTTGGAAATGACTGTGTGAGGGATCATGACCAGACCCCTCCATGATTGGTTGTTGAACCACTCCTGGGTTATCAGTAGTAGCCGTGATGCCATTATTACTAGAAATTGTCATAGATTCGGAGGTTGTCTTCACCTGAAAGGAGAATAGGGCATTTTATTAATTACAGTGGCACAACAAAAACTACAGGGATTCATTCAACTACATCAACTGAGTTAATGGCTAGTTGACTCACAGAAACTGGGTTGACCAGAAGTTCCACTAAAGACACTGCAGTATCAACCTTCTCATAGGTATCAGCTAACACTTGAATATACATCTCCTTGTATATACTGCACGTCTCATTTTCATCAGATGATGTAATTTCAACCTGGGACATATGAAGTAGATGTATAAGAATAAAGGGATATTAATGACTCTAAAATAGAAGATGCAAACTATTACTAGTAAACGAATAAATGTATAATTGAAAAACAAAAAGCTCACTTGTGAGTTATGGTAAAGCTCAAAACAGAAAATAGTTTTGAGCTAGAAGGCTGTGATTCAAACATGGCCATATAGTTACAAGGCTAGAATTGAGTAAGCTCACTACTTGGAGGTTCCCACTGTACATGAGATATTGAGACTTTTTAACAAGCAAAACAAATACCCTAATCACGAACAGTTCTAAATTCTAGAGGAATCATTTTCACTTCAGTTTCCATGTTTATAAAACTGTTTCCCTCATTAAAAGATACTGCAACTTACAATCTTCAAAGTTTTTGTATATGTTTAAAACAAAAATAATCGATCTGGAGGGTGATCCTTGTGAATGAAGGTTTGGGGCAATGAGTGAAGCAAATTAAATACATCACGTAACATAAAGATGAAATATTAACCAATATTCTTCTTTAGGTCTATCAACAGAGACATCAGATATGCCTTCCAACTTTCTCAATCTAATGGCAGATAAGAATAGCATAGCCTAAATTATAAGGAGTACAACCTATGTCTCATTTTATAAGTCCCATTTTTGTTTTTCGTTTGTTTCACATTTATCTTCACTTTCTTCTTGGGACTCTAAAAATTTCTAGTTTTCCAATTAACCCTTTGACACATTAACCTATATAGTATATACACAACTTTTCACAACAATTTGCCTCCTTTTTAAGGTCAAACACACAAATTAACAAGAGTATAATCACAACTTCATTGGGGTTAAGATGTATGCAACCTTACCCTTGTAAACTATAGAGAGAATGTTTCTGTTAGGCCTTGATCCATTTATTACACAAAACTTCCTTCAAAATAAAAGGCAAAGGAAGTTGAACGTGCCATTTCGATAATTTGATTTAATCCATTATGTACTCAAAGCTAAAACATTGTAAATTACAAATCTTTCAGCTCCATTAGGATTTAGATATGGACATAAAAAAGACAAAAAAACAATATCATTTTTTTCTTAATATCCATGCAAAGAAACAATTGTGACCTAATGGGAATTCAGTTACTATTAGCCACTAAATTTTCTCACATCGAGGACGAGGAGCCCACAAAGCCAAGGACATAGGATATGATGTATTAACTAGGAGACAAAGAAAGGTGTAACATTTCCAAAGAGTAACTTCAGACTTCACTTGCACCGAAAGTACGAATGATTATGGGGTACATTAAAGAAGTTAAAATGTGCTAAATTAGAAGATTGAAAAGGAGTGAACGTAATGAAAAACCGTCAATGACATATTAAAGAGGTAGCCCGAAATGCCTTCTGAGCTAGAAGATGGCTAAGGCAGGACTTTGAAAACTCATGCTATGAAACACCTTATTCTATCTGCCCATTGGCCATTGGGTAAAGGTTGTGCTAATAATATAGATAAAAGACATAAGACACAGAATCTGAATTAATCATGGACTATTGTATAAATAAGCTATGATGGGTTATGTTATCTGGTAATACATCACCTTTACAAAGGAGTGTAAAGCAAAATACTAAAATTAAAACTTCAATAACCAATTTCATATCATGAACTGCGAGTGCCTCTCCTACAAAAGGCCAAAGAAGAGACTGACAAATTAAAAGAAAAGCACCAGATGCATGGAAGGAGTATGGTTGCGCGCTTATGTCTGATGGATGGAAGGATAAAAGGGGTCACCATTTGATTAAATTTCTATCCAACAGTCCGTGATGCAATTTTGTTGACAAATTTGATAGACAAACAAATGCAAACAAATAATTACGAATATCCTACATTTATTTTTTCATAATTATAGGTTTTTCCTTAGTAGATTCACACAAAGAAAAGAAATAGGTTGGAGCAACAAAGATTAAATGATTTAGTTTATATCAAATACAACCGGATAATTGCAGCAAGGTTGCAAAAGCTGCGAGAAGGGAAAATCGAGTAACTACAACCCTTTGTGCCTTGATGATTTCCAATGGGAGAACAAATGGGTTGATAGTAATGCAAAAGTGGTTCATTCTAGAAGTGATCTTTCATGAACACACAACAGGGCTCCACGCTTTCGTCACAAGGGGTTTTTTTATTAAAAAAAAGTAAACACGTTATTGAAGTATCACATGTGTGTTCTTACAAAATGAAATGGACCATAAAGATGTTATTCAGCATGGCTATAACTCTTTCACTGCCCAGCCTTTTCCAGATCCGGTCAAGGAAACCCTCCATAACCACTATTGGTGGATTTGCTCCGATTAGGGGTGCATACAAATCAAATAAAATGTATTCGATTCGTGATTCGTATTCGAAAAAGATGATTCGTATTCGCTATATTCGAATTCGAATCCGAATACAAATCATATTTTAGATTCGAATTATTTTCGAATTCGAATACAAATATTAATAGATTCGATTCGTTTATTATTCAAATTATTCGAATATTATAATTTATAAATAAATTTATATATATTCTAATATATTAAATATTTGTGTACATATAAATTTATATATATTCGAATATTATAATTTATAAATAAATTTTTATATATTCTAACATATTTTTACTACATTTTAATTTTTACTACATTTTACATTATTATAAAATAATAATTTAATGTCTTTAAGAAATTTGTTTTAAGAAAAAAATTACTAATATTTTCGAATTCGAATATTCGAATACGAATTCAAATATGTCAAATATCTATCGAATCGAATACGAATGTTTTTTAAAATTCGAATTATATACGAATCCGAATTCGAATACATATCACTTTAATCGAATACGAATCGAATAGTGATATATTTGCTTCGATTCGATTCGTATACACCCCTAGCTCCGATAATACAAAATACCAAGGTTTTTCCAATATTCAATCTCCAGCAATATATCCTCATTATCAATTTTAGCTGCCGGAATTCCATTAATATCCATTGCAGGAATATAATTCAATGTAAACTCCGAGTGACTATCTAAAACAGCTGCATACATCGCAGTAGAGCGAGTATGGCTTACTTGCAATGATGAAGGATCCATTGAGAAACTGAGATAATCTCTAGCTGTTTCAAAATTTCCTCAGAACACAACTGATATCAATAGGATCAACTCGATGTTTTCTTTGCGTGTTCAGATCAGATCTTGAGTTCAATTTTGAAGTCAATGCCTGGTTACCATAAGTTTACATTGTTATAGTTCTCTTTGATGTGTGCTATGGTTGGTGTAGTTTGTGACCTCCCTGATGTAGAAAATGACTTCTCCCTGGGCTGCCATCATCTTCTCTTGTTTGCCATGGCAAAGGCTTCCTAGAGAGAGAAGCTCTCAAAGAGAGAGAGAGAGAGAGAGAGAGAGAGAGAGATTTGTCCACCATTTTCTAAGTTGTATAGAAATGAAGTAAACTCCTATTTGGTATATATAATATCTCAAAAGTGATGTGTTAACTGTGGTAAATGTGAGGGGTAAGTTTAGACTAAGATCTTGATCAAGTGTCTGCTTTAAGGTCCATGACTTCCTCTTGGGTACATGTATTCATGAGTTCCCATGGGGAAAACTGGAAAAGTCGTATCAGGTCAAGGAACACGAGTTACCTTTTGTCCAGTGTCTGCTTTAATCCCATATACTCTTACTTTTGCCCCAATTTCCTAAATTACAACATTACAAAAAAAGATAAGCATAGCTGGTACCAATCTTGAATTACCACTCCCTAGTCTCTCTGTCCCAAAAAGATCTTTATGTTTACTGTTCATATGGTCAATCTTGTCTCTTGTGTATTTTTGTTACCCATTTGATAAAATTGGTGCTAGTAATATTACCTCTTGTTTTGTAGAACTTTTGATGTAGTTTTTTATTATATATTTAATACCAATATTGAATTAAATTGAATTGAAAATACTCCGTAGCTGCAATCAAGTATTGTAAACCACAATGTCAAGTTCTTTTTGGGACTGAGGGAATATAATTTTAGTCATCATAAATGCACATCATACAACAACCCAGTTGAATCCCACAAGAGTAGGGTCAGGGGAGGGTGTGTGTACGCAGACCTTACCCCTACTCGAAAGTAGAGAGGTTGTTTCCAAAGAGACCCCCGGAAAATGCACACCATACCTTACAAGTAAATCAAAATAGTGATACACAATGTTACCTTTTCAAGACGTTTATGAGTGTCACTCACAGGTCCGAAGATCATGCCAAGGAAATTATACCCAGGATGCTCTTTGATCTGCAGTGAAACAAGTAGAAAGGCCTCATAAGGTACCCTGTTTTGGATAGAAGCATTAGTCATTAATGTCATGGCATATGAATATATACTATCTATGCACCAAAATGAAGTTTACACTTTCCTTTTGGGCTGTCCCAAAATGAAGTTTACACTTTCTTACAATCCAATTCAGGTATGCAATGTGGCTCACAATATTTATCTCTCTTCTACACAACTTTCGGCCACACACTTAACATTTCAACTTTTTCTTAAACTTAATGTCAAAGTGTAAAGTTCAATTTGGGAAGGAGGGAGTATTTGATGGAAGGGGAGGATATGAAACACTCCCTCACAATCATAATCTTTTATACGCTACACTACTCTCACTCCATTTACTTTGCAATCCAAAGGACAGAACATCATAATCATTTAATAATTAGCTCCCCCCCAAAAAAAACAAAGAGACTGTTAGTGCAACAATTGGTAAAGATCATTACAGTGACCTTAAGTATCAAAATGAATCCGCATGGTACAATTTTAATACGCTATCGTGGAAATAGCTTGTGTGTTAAATCAACATACTCCTTCCTTCCCAAAATAAGTTAACTTTTCATGTTCTCCCATGCAAAACTGCTATCATTAGTATTTTTGTTAATATATAAATAAATTTTATAAAACTATAATACTCCAAAATTATTTTTTAAGATGAATCTACTCATATTAAGTTGACATTATAAATCAACAAAGTTTTCCTGAATTAAATGGTCAATGTTTACAAATGTTGACCAAGAAAAGTAAGATATAAACCTTTTTTTAGGACGAAAGGAGATTTATTTAAAGTAGGTGATTATATATATATATATATATACACATATACACACACACACACATATATATATCTGTGTGTGTGGGTGGGGGGGGGATTTGTAATGTCACACCAGCAAAAATAACACCACTTCGTGATACCAGTGGTTTTGGGGCACCTACAGTGCTCCGTTCATTAAATTGATGGTTCTTACCCCCTAATCCACCCAACCCATCAATTTCACCCCGCCTCCACCCTAGCCCCCCCAGATCGCCGATTTGGGGGCCCCTAAATTGGTAATCTGGGGTGCAAGGGGTCTGGGGTGGGGACGGGCTGAAATTGATGGGTTGGAGGGTTTAGGAGGGTAGGAACCATCAATTTTATGAACGAAGCACCGTAGGTTCCACAAAACCACTGGTGTCACGATGTTACACCACTTGAAGTGGTGTAACATTATTGGCTCTCTCTCTCTCTCTCTCTCTCTCTCTCTCTCTCTCTCTCTCTCTCTCTCTCTCTCTCTCTCTCTCTCTCTCTCTCTCTCTTTGTATGTATGTATGTATGTATATACACTCCGTATATGGGAACGGTAATCTTGCACCAACGAATATTTGGTGTAAGATTGTCACAAAAAAATTGGTGAAAAAATCATACACAAAAAATTGGTGTAAGATTACACTCATATAAATATGTATGTGTGTGTGTGTACAAAACAAAAAGTGTAACATGTAGTCTTCTGAACTCACAGGAATAGGAATCTTTGCTTCTTTCTGAACAGGTTTGTAGCCAGCAGGTGGCCTATAGTTCGGATTGAGTGTTAAGAGTTCACCTGATATTATACCAAATAATTATGTACCGTATAGTGAAATGAGGAAACGAAGTCTAACTCAAGGATCTAGGTTTCAACATACCAATGGCTTCTCGCCTTTCAAGTTCCAAAACTTTTATATTCTGCAACTTCATAAAATGTAACTCTTTGAAGACCATACCCAGGTAGAAATTGAAAACATTAAATTTAGAAGCTAATCAAGTTATGTTACCTCAACTTTAATAGTATAATCCACAATAGTAGAAGCAGATAACGTGTCTTGGCTCTTGTCCCAATCCATGAGTTCTGAGCTTAGCTGTTGTGTTATTTGATCAATACGAGTCTGCTCAAAATTTTCACCATCACATATGGAGCAATATCACTTATTGGCACCTGGTATGGAATAGTCTCTACAAGCCAATCCCACAAAAGACACTGATATCTTAGCACCCTATGAGAATTTCTTATTTGCCACTGAGCAACAAAAATATTCTTCCCAAAAACCAGGGCTATAAAATTTTGATCCATGTCTAAGAACTAGTTCATGACTTCTAACAGGATTTTTCATAAATTACTATGAATCTGAATGAAAATTAATGTTCCTATGGTTAAACGAACACTACTTGAAAGGAAAAGATAAGGATTCAAAATGAAGCACCAAAATCTTTTACCTGTATATAAAATGATACGCCTACAGAAGGAAACTCATTAATTCATTATTTCCAGTTCAGAGAATGACGGCAAATTCTAATCAAGGAATGAAAGAACTCAAATGCATGGTCCCAATACCTGATATGCTAAGACTCTTCCTTTCCTAACAGTTGTATCTTGTGTAAGATCAGGACCCCACTTGGTTTTTCTTTGCACCAGTTTACTTATGTCATCATTCACTGACTGTGTACCTTCCTTTTTGCCTCCTCGGAATACAGGAACCAGAGAGCCTGACAACTTGTTTCTAGGAATCACAAACCCAGACTTGTTGGCGAGTATGGAAACCTTTGCAGCACTTGGTGGAGCTTTAGTGCTCTGAATATTATGGGGTGCATCATCACCATTTATATTCATCTTAGAGTTCAAAGAAGCACTGCTTCTAGGCTTCAAGCTGAAACACATAAATTCTTAGAAAATAAGTTACTTTACCGAATCAGCAATTGAACTATTACTCCGGGTATCTAGTATGGTTAATGTTAGTAGAATGCCGTGTCTATGATTTTTGTATCCAAAACATGTCGAGGTATGTAGGCAAGCCCCACCAATGAAGCATGGAAAAAGAATTATAGCTCCCTCCACAAAGCTAGGCTATCATATTCCTATGTCAATGTAATAGTGAAGAAAGGAAGCACCGAAAATGTATTCTAACACAAAAATGCTCCGTAAAAGATATTGCTTTGTTTACAAGGAGATTATCAAAAACTAAACAGCATGGCTGTTAAGGATCTGGTTTTACAAAAAAGTTCCACATTTGACCATGGGAACAGAGATTAATATGTCTTTCACCCCCCCCCCCCTCCAGTTCCCAACTCTGGACGGAAATTGCGGCTATGCCGACAGGAGAACAGGAGCCGTCCAGATTCCTTCCCTCTTTGGCCCCAACCAGGCCAGTGGATCCCTTGCCTCTGTCCCGTCAGAAAAACTATTGTCAACCATCCCACCGGACAAGATATCGACGGCAATAGTCCCACTGGAAATAGTCCCACCCGCAAAGATATCGCCGGCAGTACCCATGTAAGACGCCATTTCGACCCAAACTCAAGAATACAGGATGGGGAAATTATTCCACTCACCACTAACGACGAAGACCTGGAGAACGACAAATTGGTTCCAATTGTTCGAAAAGCCTCCTTCAATCGTGTTGCACTGGTTCGTCTCCTCCCTGTAACCCTCCTGTCGCACGCCTCCTTGAGCCCTAACGCCGCTGACCAGCAGTAAAACGGGAAATCAAAGTCCTCATTTCTTTCCCCCAAGAACCTCTCATTTTGTATACAGCTGAAATACAAACATTTTAGGTTGTGTAATGCCAATTTTTATTAGCACACTAATACTTTGTGTCAGTGTAAATTTTTGTTAAGGCACCAATACTTTGTGTCAGTGTGAACCATTAAAATGTTGATCATACTTTTCGTGTACAAATGAAATACAAATTTGAGTTATATGTAGCATACTCCTTTTTATTTTGGTTAAGGCTATCTCTAGTGTCTATCCATCCCTCAACTATTGAGTAGTGTTTCACACTTTCACCCCACTCAATCCAAATGACCAGCTATATTAGCACTAAGGGGGTGTTTGTTTTTTCTGCAGGAAAAGGTCTGCGATCTGTGGACCACTATTGTAGACATCTGCAGGAGAAGTGGTGGACCGAAGGTCTGCGGTCTGCAAGAAGAAGACTGTTTGTTTTTTTAATGTCTGTAGACTGCTATATAAATTAACGGTGGTAGTGTACGGTGGTGGTGTATGGACGATTGTGGTGGTGGTGGAGGGTGGTGGTGGACGTTGACGGCGGTGGTGGTGGACGGTGGTGGTGGTGGCGGTGGATGGTGGTGGACGACGATGGTGATGGACGGTGACGGTGATGGTGGACGGTGGTAGTGGTGGACGGTGGCGGTGAACGGTTGTGGTGGTGAAGAGAAGTAGAAAAAAAGGAGAAGATATTAGAAGACATTGGTTAATGTCTTCTCCAAGAAGATGTCAGGAAGACCTTTTTGAGTGAAATGTCTTCCAAAAAACAAACAATCTGCAGAGCCCATCATCTGCGCGCGTCTGCGCGGCGCAGACAAAAGACGCCAGAAGGTCTTCTGGCGGAAAAACAAACACCCCCTAAATGTACTCGCGAGAACGTATTTCTCGTACATTCACATTAATATCCATTATCGAATAAGTGAATATTCGTTTTTGAGTAACAAAGTATTCATTTTCGAGTAACTGAATTACTATTCTCGAGATTAACAGAATTTTCATTTTCGAGCATAACTGAAATTTAGAGAAATGAGTACTCAGAGTATTCATTTTTGAGTAACTGAATTATTAGTTTCAAACTTAATTGGATTCTCATTTTCAAGCATAAATGAATTTTAGAGAAATGAGTACTCAGTTACTCGAGAATGAATATTCACTTGTTCGAAAATGAGAATTTAATTAGTCGTAAATGAGCACTCGTCGCGGATGTATGGAAAACATCGTACCACCGGTTGTACAGTATATATTGTGCCATCTATTCACTTCACAACTGTAATGCTTCACCACTACTGCACTGATTACAGTTTTATTTTTTTATAAATAATTACTTTTTTATATTCAAATTGAACTATATCATTTATAAATAAATCATACAAAAAATACAAATTTATTTTGTTATTTTTTCGTTAATAATTCTTTTTCCTTTTTATTATATTATAACAAAGTATTACACAAAAAAGACTATTAATTAAAAACGCATATATTACACTAATAAAAGAAAAGTATACACATGCATTACTTAAATTAAGGAAAAAAATACATGAAAAAAAAACATGGTAGAAATAAAAACATATGAAATATAAAAAATATAGGCACGATCATGTCTGGCCTCATATTTTTTTCTTATTTTTTCCTACATCATCTCGATCAAGGTAGGATCACGTTCATCCATACTACCTACTTCGTGCTTAGGAATGCCATGTCGGTCACCATTTCACGATTTCTTTTTAATTCGATGGAAGCTCTTTTCACCTGCGAAAATTCAGTCATTTGAGTGGAAAAGGACTGCAACTTCTCTTGTAATCACCGCCATCCTTGGAACCCGAAGCGACTTTCTCTTTGCCTCTCTTCTTCGCCTTTGATTGATCCCGTCCTGTTGGCCTTGACACACCTTGCACATAGACCTCATCGCCCTCTTCCTCTTTGTTGAGGTTGATGTAGAAGTGGGCGTCCGACCCTTGACTTTTGGTGAAAGGGTCGGTGGATGATGAAGTCTTCGACCGCTTAGACAGTCAAAAGGGTTCCGTTTCTTACCAGTGCATTGACTGACACATAATCTTCCATGCCTCGATATTACCAAAAGCATGGCCCTCAATGCGCTTGTAGTCTTGATGCACAACGTTGATGATATCTTGTTGACCCCACCCACTTTTTCTACATGTCTAACATACAGTTGTTTTCTCTCCCTAGTTTTAGATGAAACTATTTGTGGACACGATCCAAAAACGTGCTCACTTTTTTGTAGTTTGCTATGTTGGACAATGTGATATCATGAATGTATATATATTTGCAATATCATTTTCCCATTGTCTTTTAAGTTTTGATAATGACAAAAGAGTGACAAAAGATCACCATCATATTGTGCGTCAAGGCTTAGAATCAAAGCTACAATAAGTTCATATCTGTCCTTGAAGAAGAGACTTGAGCATCAATGTAAAGATCAAGATCAAAGATGTTGTTTCCTTGGTTGGGTAGTCTTTTAGGTCTTAGAATGTGTGTTAAAGCGTATGGAATCTCTAAGGCTTATTCATTAATAATCCTACCTTCAAAATAACTTTTAGACTAGCCTTTGTATGAAGAAGTTGCTCTTCTATTTGAATAGCCTTTGGTTTATTCGAATAAGTCTAGAACTTCTGAGTTGGGTGGAACGTGCTGATTTATTCGACTAAAATGAAGTTTAGTCAACTAAGTGGCTGTTTTTTCTTGCTTCAGGTTTGTTTTGAACTATTCGAATAGTTCTTGGTTTATTCAAACAATCTGACAGTTTCAACTTCCAAACGACTAGTTTTTTGAATGCTTTTCATCCATAACCACTCCACAACTTCTATAAACTCCCTTGTCTCGTTATTATCATTAGAAAAACACCAAGAACACTTTGAAGAACACATCCTTTGAATATCCAAAGAGATTTTACTCAATCCCCTTCGAATATCCAAACAAGGCAATTGTTTTGATTGTTTAATCCTTTCTTGCTTGAGTTTATCCTCATTGCTTCAGTCTTTGAGAGGCTTTACCATATTCTATAGGACTTCATTGTATTTAAAGCTATCTACTCTGTTTTGCGAGTATTATTCTACTGTGGTTTTTTTCTTACTTTTTGTAAGGGATTTGTATTATTCGTGTTGGGATTACACCAAGTGGTAGAAATCCTAATGATTTGTGAAATCAAACGTTATGTGGAAGAAATCCCGAGTTTTGTGAAATCAAGGCTTCGATGGTAGGATAAGAGGCTTGTGAAATCAAGTTCTCGAGTTGTTGTCGAAGGACAATCCACAACCCGTAGTTCTCGAAGGACAATCCACAACAAGGCCACCACTCTTCGATGGCACCAATTATGTTTATTGGAAAGAGAATGAGAATCTTCATCTAATCAAATGATTTTGATTCTTGGTTGGTGATCAAGCATGGAGAAATAGTTCCCACGAAGATAGTTGACGGGGTTCTTGTTTCAAAGTTGGAAACTGAATATACCTCAAATGACAAGAAGAAAGTGCAACTGAATGCAAAGGCCATCAACTTCTTGTATTGTGCCGTGAACCCGAATGATTATCAGAAAATATCAAGGGATGGCCAACGAGATGTGGAACAAGTTAGAGGTCACATATGAAGGAACAAGTCAAGTGAGGGACTCGAAGGTCGACCTGCTCCTCCACGAGTACGAGCTTTTCAATATGATGGAAAATGAAACAATAGATGACATGTTCGAGTGATTTTCAACCATAGTCACCAATTTGGATACACTCAATAAGCATTACGATGATTATGTTCTTGTTCGAAAAATCCTTCAAAGTCTCACACCGAAGTGGAAGTCCATAGTCAACCCTATCAAAGAAGGCCGAGATTACAACATGTTGACATATGACATACTTCGAGGTAAACTTCTCACTTATGAAAGAGTAATGCTAGAGTCACAAACAAACTGTTCACAAAATTCATAAACTTACCTTTTTAAGACATTCTTAGATATAAGATGCACTCAAATAATAAAAGATGTTTTAATTTAAAATCCAGAAAAAGCAAGTTTGTGAAGTTTGTGAATTATATGTTTGTGACTCTAGCATTTTCCCTTATGAAATGTCTAACTTTTCTAGTGCACCAGAGATCAAAAGGGATCAAAATCTATCATTCAAAGGAGTTGCACTCAAAGTTTCATCGTCAAAATATGTCGAGCCAAGCAACTATGAAGAAAGTGAAATTATTGAGTTATTTAATGACTTCTTGCAAAATGAGCCTGAACAAGAAAAATTGAAAGAGAGTACAAAGCCTACATGTTATGGATGTGGGAAGCATGGACGTATCAAGGGTCATTTCCTTAATCGAAAAAATCAAGAAATCCAAACACCGAGAGCATTCCAACTATAGCTCTTCTTCCTCATCCTATGATGAAGTAGCCATTTCTCTTTTGGCTCAAACTAAATCCGTAGAGGTAAGTGCTTCTAACAATCCTTTTAGTTTTGAAGAACTACAAGAAGCATTTTGTGATTTATTTAAAGAGTTTAAGAAAGTTTCCTCTATTTCCAAAGATTTGGAACATGAAATCACCCTTTTGCAAAAAGAACTTGACTCCCTCAAAATTGAAAATAAGGCTTTTGAGGAGACTAACTTGAAATTAAATGATTCACCTTGTTCTTCATGTAAGTATTCTAGTGTAACACACTCTGGCTCGCGGACCCGGTTCTAGGGGTGGTCATTCGGTAAAACCGAACCGAACCGAACCAAAAATTTGGTAAACCGAAATTTCAGTAATTTATTTTTTGTACCAAATACCGAACCGAAATCAAATGGTTCGGTTCAGTAAAAACCAAATTAAATCGGTTTGGTAATCAGTTTTACCAAAAACCAAACATAAACCAACATTTGAACATTAAAAAATCAATTTCATTCTCCAAATTGAAAATAACAAAGCATAATTCATTATATATAAGTTCATTACACATTCCAAAATTAAAATAATGCAGCACAATTAGAACCATTACATAAATTTAACAAAATAGCTAATACAAATAACACAATTGTCCATTCCGAAATATAAAAACATTTACCAGTAGTATTAATTTGATGCTTTCATGATTTCCAATCTTAAATAACTCCAAATTTAGATAATAGGACTTAAAATTAGTGGGGTGGATATTCATTATTTCAATATTGGGATAGATATTGGGTATTGAATTGAGTAAAAATGAGTAAAATTATACATAAGTATTACATAATTTCGGTATTCGGTTTTTACCGAAATACCGGTTCCAAATTTTGTACCGAATCGAAAACCGATTTTTTCAAAATATGAGAACCGAATACCGAACCGAATTATTTGGTTCGTTTTCGGTACGTACCAAATTTTTCGGTTCGGTTCGGTCGCTTTACCAAATTGTGCACACCCCTACCCGATTCGCCGTAACCCAATGGGCCGGAGAGGTTACAGAAATGGTATTGAGGGTCATCGATAGTAAAATCTTTGATGAAAAGATATTTTAAGTCAAATTAAAACTTTATTATAGAAAAACTTGGTATTAATTCAATTCCCTTAAACCATACAAAGTAAATAAACGTGCTGAAGCAAAAGAAAAACCAAAAGTTTAGTCCATGAATTTAAAGTGCAACAAATGTGAGTTCAAGCCCAAAATGATTTAAATAATATTTAAGGAAAAGATGTAGAAATCCACCTATTTGTAGTTTACACAGTACGACGCATATGGTTATTCATCGTTGTATGGGCTTCTTGGCACAATTGAGCTGATGGGCACCTATTATGGGTAAAGAATTGGTCATCAATCACCCACAATCCGTGGGAATGGCCGATTCTCGCCAACTAGTTTGTGGCCCAAGCCCAATCGCTGAAATGATCACCCCCTTTCAAACCACTCTACACAAATGCGTGGCGGATTAAAGTAATAGCTTGTTGGGCCGGTTCTATATCTCGTTGGGCCAGATATCCATCAACATAGATAAAATGAGAGATGGATCAGTTAGGAATATTCATAAACGTTAGTTATAGTTTTGAGATTGAATTTGGTCAAAACCGAGAGATAAAAATATTTTAAAAATAAGTTTGTAAGACCTACTTATTTTTTGGATTCATGCGCACAAAGGAACATATTACCTTTGTCTCTGAGTATTTGTCCAGTTTTGACTTTTTTCAAACAACTGTTTTTAACCTTCGACCTATAATTAAATACTCCTTCCGTCCCTAAATAAACTTTCCTTTTTGACTTTTTGAGGATTTAAGGGAGGGATATTTTTGTGTTGACTTTCCAAAAATACCCTTGATGTGATCGATGTGTAAAAAAGTAAGAAGTGATATGTAGATTATTAGCAAAAAGGTATGATGTGATAGGTAGGGTATGAAAAAGTAAGGGGTAAAAGGGGTTTTTTAAAGGAAAAGAGAAGTTTATTTGGGGACAAAGAAAAAATGAAAAGAAAACCCCCTAAATAGTAGTAAAACATGTGTTATATCCTCAAAATAGGAGTTCAAACTTAAACTCCTCTAACTAGGAGTAATTAAATATTTTTGTTTTACAAAAGCTTAGCCGCCAGGAGCCACTCGATCATTCACTGACTTCGCGGAAACTAAATGAACATCACTATTGCTGACAATGTTTAACTAATGATAACCATCATGCATGTATAGATGCTAATATATGACTAGCTCTTCAATCCAAACTCTTTCTATTTGTTTTCTTTTTTCTTTTTTTTGGGATTCTTTTATTATTATTATTATTGGTGCGGGTGGATTTTTTTTCGTTTTTTTGGCATAGAGCTAACAATGGGGAGATTGTGTGTTTATTTTAATTGTCTTCTTCTCATAATTAATGACTTCGTAGGCTCGATGCATGCACATGTATCACCGAGTACAATTGAACTTTTGGCATTTCGCAGAACCACGTTTGTCACTGTGCATTGACATCTTTGGCATTTTGTTTTCGATTGACCTAAAGTTTTGTATTTTTGCATCTTACAATGTCATGTTTGTCACTGTATGTTATCATTTTTAGTATTGTATTTTCGATTGACAGTGTATTATTTTTTTCTCCATGTAACACCATGGCACTACACCTGTGGGGGTTAGCGATGCTGACAACGTGCGACGATAACAGGAGCAAGGGGTGATGAAAGTGGCAGATCTTGGCGGCGGCAAACGGTGAGTCAACAACTCCTATTTTGGGGGTTTTATGTTTTCACTCCTATTTTGGATTTTAATCAATGTTTTACTCCTATTTTGCTCCTTAACCCAATGAAAGAGGAAGTTTATTTAGGAACGGAGGGAGTAAAATATATATTCTATATTAATTAGATAAAAAAATATTTTGAAAATATTTCATATAATAAATCTAATAATAAAACTATTTTGTATCAATATATAATATCATTTTTATTTCATTTGAGGTCAAAGTTTACCAATTTTAACTAAAAATACTCAAAAATAGACAGATACTCAGAGACGGAAGAAGTATCATCAACTGACTTATAATTTAAAAATAATTTTATAAATAATTGAAAAACTTATAAGCATTGGAAAAACAACCAATTTATCTCTCGTGCCACATTTCCTTTTCTAAAAAGGGAAAACTATAAAAAAATAATCATATCTATACACATTCTTCTTAAAATAATCTTATCTTTCAATAATACGCTTAATAATCTCATTTTTTCACTTATGTCTGCAATTTGGATAGCCGTTAAGGAACTAGCGGCGATCTAACGATTTTTTCTTAAGAGTTCATTTCACGCAACAAAAAAAAAGGTGGAATTGTTTGAGGTAAAATCAATTTTTTTGTTATTTTTAAGTTAAATTTAAAATAATGTTTTTTAGAATATAAGTGCTGTTTGGCAACTTCTGAATAGGTAAGTGTTGAACCAGTAAGAGGTCTGAACCATTAAGTGCTGAACGAGTAAGAGGTCTAAACCATAAAGAGCTAGTATATTGCTTAACTATTCAGAAGCAAATGTCTGATCAATTCAGATAAGAGGTCTTAACCATTCAGACTCTGTATAATACTTAAACATTCAGAGGCAAATCTCTTAATCATTCAGACATCTGAACCATTAAGAGGCTGAAACAAATAGTCTGAACCATTAAGTGCTGAACCATTCAGGCATCTGAACCATTAAGAGGCTGAAACAAACAGCTCCTAAGTGTACACTCTTATGAGAGATTGATGTGTGTTTTAAAAATATAATGGTTAATGGTACACAACTTTGTAGTGTCTTTTTAGGGTAAAAACAGTAATGTATTATTGAAAAAACAATATGTAGTGCCGTTCTAGGGAAAAATTGTAATGAGTTGACAAAAATATTTAGGGTCCGTTTGGTATAAGGAATTGATGGAATTGGAATTGAATTGGAATTGAAATTCCATGAAATTCAATTCCATAGAATTCAATTCACCAATTTCAATTCATTTTTTTGCACTAACAATTCCAAATCCACATAATATTTGTGTTGTCAAACACCAGAAATGGAATTGAAGTCCTCAATTCCAATTCCATAATTTGAATTCCGTGTACCAAACGGGACCTTAGTGTTGTTTCGAAGAAAATATTGCAGTAAAAAATTTGTGGCACATTTTTTTCAATAGTCCATTTTAATTATTTCTCGGAATGTAAAAATTGCAGCGCTAATTCAGCCACTTTTAATTTTTAAATGTTGTTTCATCAAAATTTTTGATACAATTATGGAGTTTTTTTTTCAAAATGGGAGCTAATGTTTTTGACAGTTCAGTATCCGTTTTCCATGCTATTATAATTTTTTTTCAAAAGCGACACTATGACTTATTTTCTGATAATCATTGCAAGTTTTTGTACTAAATAATTTTTTCACAAATGTTTTTCTAGAGTGGGGCACTATAAATTACTTTTCTAATAATCCAATCATTTTTTAAATTACTTTTTAGATTTAAAATACTTCATCCATCTCAGAACGATTGCAACATTACGTTAAACGAACTAAATTTTTGAGTTTTTTCAATTTATTTTAGTTAAAGATTGGTATAGAAATAAAAAATAAAACTTACATATTTAAAAACTATGTCAAAAGTTCTACATAACAAGAGATGACAAAATATTTTATTTTATCAAATGATTAATCAAAACGTGAAAATAAACAAAAATTCTCATAATTTTTGAATAGTGAAGTGTGACAATTTTTTTGGAACGAAGGGAGTAGATAACAGTACACTCTAGTCACAATTTTTTTCTAGAGTGGGATTATTTCAGATACTTAGCTTTTTTTAGAATAACGTTACTCGGTACAATTTTTTCCTGAAATGGCACAACAAATGGTTTTTTCGTTTTTACATTAATGTTTTTCCTAAAACGACGCTACAAATTAAAGTTGTGAACCGTTATATTTCTAAAACAGACACAAATATTTTACAAGAGCGTACTATTAAATTTTTTAAAAACATTATTTTAAATTTTAAAATTTAAAAATAAAATAAAATTGAATTCACGTCAAATAACATCACCTTTCATTTTGTTGTGCGAAATACTCTTTAAAAAAATTGTTACACAACCGTTAGCTACCTAATTGTGACCCGAAACGCACACATATACAAGTAAAAAGGTGAGATTATTACACGTAATATTGAAAGGTGGGATTTTTTTGGAAGAATGCCTAAAGATGAGATTATTTTAGATGAAAACATACCATATATCTACAAAATAGGAATGAAATGTTTTTATTTTTAGGACTTAAATTAATTTTAAATTTAAAAAACCAATTCTTTATCCGGATAGTCGTGCATCAACAAATTAAAGCTTTCTCAAACGAAAGCACCATGCTTAAAATGCAGAATACAATTTGATTATATGTGCAATTTGAAATGGACAACATATTTATTTTTATTATTAACTTTTTAAGTAAAACATCATGCTCATTCGTCTCATTTTAAATTGTCTTTTTTTGTTTGTTCTAATATAAATTGTCTGTTTTTTATAATAGTAAATTTTTGAGGATTAAATATCTAAATTAGCTCTAAAATAAGTCACTCCTCTTGCCCTTATCTTCTCATTCATCGCTACTCTCATAAAAAAAATAAGGCATTTTTGAAAAGTCAACATAATTTGTAAAACACATAGTGTAAAATGAAGTTTACACTACCAATTTTTACACTATACCTTGGAGATGCTCTTAGTTTTTTGTTATGAAATCCTAAATGTAGAACAATAAATATTAGCAAGCTATCATTTACTACAAGTGTAGTTTATAAAGAAGTAGTGTTCCAAAACTTTTAAACACTTCGTATCGACTCTGACCATTACTGTATAGAATTCCCTTATTGGGAAATCATATTAATTATGTAATCTTTCAGTTTTTGTAACATTTTCCATTACTTCAAACATTGACTAAGTATATGTAAATTAATAGTCGTGCATCGCACGGGTACGAGTCTAGTATATCTTACAACCGGTTGACGAGTATTTCCCGTACATCCACGGCGAGTGTTCTTTCACAAATAATTGAATGCTCATTTTCGAGTAAGTGAATACTCATTTTTGAGTAACTGAATATTCATTTCTCTAAAATTATGTTATGTTCGAAAATGAGCATTTAATTACTCAAAAATGTGTATTCTGTTGCTCAAGATAGAGTATTTAGTTACTCGACAATAAATATTCATGCGGATGTACGGGAAATACTGTACATTTGGATCTACAGTATAGGTACTCATGTGCAATCTACCTTCCATCATATACATCCTCTAACTCATTAAGATTTTTCCATTTTTACTTTTATTAAATTTAAGAGAAAGATATATTTGTATTGACTTTGTAAAAATATTCCTAATGTGATAAGTACAAATAAAATGTCATGAGTATATTATTAATAAAAAGTATGATAAAATATGTAGATAAAGAGTTAATTGGGTAAAAATAATATTTTAATTGAAACAGAAACAAAAAAAGGAAAAATGAGTTTTTGTGAGAACGAGTATATGCAACATTCCCAACCCCACGCGTTTTATTAGTCGTTCACGCAAGACATGCAGGCCTCACTCACGCATTTACAAATCATGTTGTATGCATGATGATTATTACCAAGTCCGCAAGTCTTTGCTTCCAATTATGTTACAAAACAAATGGTGAGTCCACCTAGTAATTAGGACTTGTTTATTTTGGGTTCGAAAATAGAGTTTGAAGGTTAAAAAGATCAAATTAGAAAGAGTTGAAATAAGCAGGAAAAAACTGAAATGAGTTAGAAAATTTTGAAAAAAATGGAAGTTTTAAAAATTATTTTTAGCATATTTTTTGAAATTTCATATTTTTATTATAATTTATACTACATTTATTTCAATTTTTGTCCTTTTATTTTTTATATCACAATATTTTTGTTTCAAACCATATACATGGTACAGGGTATAATACTTGTAATATTTTATAATTCACACTTATTATTTTTTCTTACATTTTTAACATCAATATCAATAATACAATTTTCAGTTTCTTAGTTTGCATGCCACTGATCCATATTCTTAAAATAGTAGATAAAGAGAGCAATATTTTTTCATGTTATCCCATTTATATGAATACGTATATGGGGACCCCTCCGTACATATATTGATACTTCCTTTATCCAAAAAAGAATTACACTCAGCATAATTCCATATTCACAATAACTTTTGTTTATTTGTACGGTTTATTGATTATTTGATTAAATAAAATATTCTTGTTGATCACCACTACAACTTATGATATACTTTGATTTTAAATATGGAAGTTTTATTTTCATTTATATACCAATCTTTAAATAAAATAAATTCAAAAAAATTAAAATTTTGCTTCTTTTTGCGCAAAGTGCAAACATTTTCTAACGTAGGGAGTATATACATACCCATACGGAACAATGAAATGAAATGAGAAATTATTTGTATCCCGGTCTCATTCCATTTTAAAATGATTCAGAAATTTTTTTCATTCCAAACAAAACTAAGCATTGTATAAGTGAGACCGAGATATTTCAAATCGAGACTGTCATATTGAAATTTTTGTTCACTAGAGAGAAATTAAAGAATTTGTGACCGGATTTCACCAGCCCTATAAATAAGGCCAAAAATAATCGTGATTCTCAATGGGCCACTCTCTCCGAAAATAAAATACCCCGTATAAGAATAATACTCCCTCATAATATTAAATCCATGGCTTGGAAAACCTTTTATGGCGTTCTCACTCTCTTGATGATCATTACAATATGTGAGTCTCTCCTGATAATTTAAAATCTTACATCCTTTAGATCTCGTTTGGTACACGAAATTCAAACTATGAAATTAGAATTGAGGACTTCAATTCTAATTCTCATATTTGGTAGCACAAAAATTATGTGGATTTGGAATTGACAGTGTAAAAAATGAATTGGAATTAGTGAATTCAATTCTATGGAATTGAACCCCATGGAATTTTAATTTCAATTCAATTCCAAATCCATCAATTCCGTGTACCAAACGGACCCTTAATGTACATTATATTATTACTTAAAATAGTTTTGTTATTCAGATCATAATTAAGGTCCAAATATACTAATTGAGTCTTTTCGAACACATATTTCCAATGGGTTCATCAGTTCATATTGCAACATTAACTTGCATTGAATTTTAATTTGCTAATTACTTTATTAAATGTTAGAAACTCAATTTATTTGTTTTTTTATAAAAAAAATCTATATACTACTCTCTCCGTCCCACCAAACATTATCCGTTTTGATGTATTTTTGGTCAAATAATTACACGTCTTGATCATAAATTAAATATAATCTAAATAAAGAAATATTATACTCCGTAAAAATTTGATATATCAAAACTAGATCCAAAGATTAATCCAATTATATTAAATTTACATTATAGTTCAGTATACTTTTCTCACAATTTGTAGTTAAAGTGCGTAAATTTTTTTACCAAATGCTATTTTAAATGAATAATGTTTTGTGAGACGGAAAGAGTATTACACTTTATAAAACTTCGACATAACTAAAATCAACCTTTTTCCTATTGTAGTTTTGCAATATTTCATTATTATATTTTTTTGAAATGACATTAACTTACGCTGAATTTTAGTTAGTTACTTACTTTATTAAATGATAAAAACTCAATTTATTTGTAATTTGCTTCGTATAAAATAATCTATTACTATTAGACTTTATAAAAATATTTGCTTTGAAAAATATTTTTTTACATAAGAATACTACTTGAAAAGTACTCCTTTCGTTCAAGTTGAAAGTTTTCACTTTGACTTGTGCGGTTTTAATGTAAAGTAAAAAAACAATTGGCTTTCCAACAAGGATAAAACTATTTCTACCTCATTTGTACACTGTAAGTGTGCACCAACATTTGTGTTAATGTAATGCTAATTTTGTTAACGCACCAACACTTTGTGTCAGTGTGAACTATAAAAATATTGGTACATATTTTTTATGTAAGTTTGGAGTACAAATGTTGGTGTAAGTGTAACATGGTCCTTCCAATAATGCCCCTCCCCTTTTATCTCTCTCTTTTGTCCCACACTCCCACCCCCACCCTTCTACTTTTTTTTTGGAAAATGCTAGGGGTAAACCAAAGGTATAACTCATTTGTCCCCCACCCCCTCCGTTACCACTCAATTAGGCAAGAAAATTAAAAAAAATAAGTAAATAAAATTAAAAAAATAAATGAGTGGTTATTGAAGGAGTGGTGTACAAATGGGGTATACCCTAGCATGACCCTTTTTTTTGTCAGCCACCCCTGCACTCTTCTTCTTCTTTCTTCAATCACATTTAAATCCAAATGAGAAAAAATTAAATTTAGGAATATGTCATAGACAAATCAAAATTTAGGTTTCAGATCCAAAAAACTGTAAAATCATTAATCAAATATCTTCAACCTCAACCCCCATTACAAATCTTTCTTCGTCTTCAAAGAAATTGAAAAAGAGTAGATAGTGAATAAACCCAAAATCAAATCTAGGTTTAAAGTCACCGCCGCTACCCGTCTTCTCCAGAGCTTCCGTCGCTCTTGCACCCGCCAGAAGTCGCTATTCAGATCTGAAACCTTTGTTAGAGGAGGGATGGACGGACGCCAGAGCTCGGAGCTTCAGTGCCGCCGTGAAAGAAGAATAAGACGGATGAAATGGGAGGAGGTGTGGTGGTGGCTGGTGGAGAAGTAGGAAGAAACAGTGTGGCGACTGGCGAGGAAAGATGAAGAAGATGCTGCACAAGGAAAAGCGAACGGTGGGGGAGGGGGCATGAAGATGAACGAAAATGGGGGAGGTGGAGTGGCAGGAAGAAGTGAAGAAAGTGTTGGTGGGATGAAGGAAAAAAGAAGAAAGAGGAAAACAAAAAAGGGTAGGATAGTCTTTTTTGTAAAAAAAATTTGCCAAATGAGGAATAAGAAAGATTTAAGTGGGACGATCTAAAACGAAAAATGAGAAGAAAGATATGAAACGAAAAGAGTATAAGGAGTCTTGACTTGGGTGAGTGTGTGTAAGAAATACTCTGTAACTATTACTCTGTATTTAGCTACTGGAAAATACCTCTCAGCATATAGACATCACCCTAATTAGTAGGACTAAAACATATAGACATCACCCTAATTAGTAGGATTTTTCATGTTGTTTTCCCAAAATAAGACTTCGCATTGTGTTAATATGACTTTGCCCTTTGTAATGTGGCAGTATACATGTGCAAATTATTATACTTCTTTGGTAATATATATGACCATGTATGATAATGTAAGTCCTATTTCGGGAATAAAAAATAAAAGTCCTATTTTGGTATATTTTTAATGTTTTGGTCCTACTTTGGTCTTTCTCCCCTCGGCATATGATTTGGGAAGTACTCTCTCCATTCGGGAATGATGTTCCCGGTTTGACTTTTTCTCATTTTTAAGAGGGGTGAAAAAAGGCTTTAAAATATCTAATATACCCTTGCTTTAAAAATAAGGGATGAGAATAAGAAAGAGGAGAAAATGACAGATGGAATACTATTTGCAATCATTGGAAGAAAGTGGAAAAAGTGTACTTTACAATCAAAAACATCAAAAAGAATTCATATTCCCCCCCATTTTTTTAACTACCCGCCCAAAACTACCCCTAAAACCCATTCAAAATGGGTTATTACATCACTTTAAAACCTCCCACTTTAGCACTTTCCATTTTTAGCAGCCACATTCTTCAAGCATATTCCCCTTTTAGGAACTAGTCACAACACCCAAGTCTGGCCCTCTTCTTCTTCATGCCCTTTTTCAGTTTCTGGTTCTTTTTGCTTTTTTCCTCTCTTCTTCCCGGTGGCCTGCACGTATAAACGTAAATGAATTTAGACATAAACTCCAAGAATTTGGAGAACACAACGAGGCAGTTGATTAGTGATGCACTACTAAGTCATTGCAAAGAGAATCCTGGTGGTACATTTTCAGCTCAGTATGGGCAAATCAACAAACTCGCTTCAGAGTTTAATGTCTGTCGAAAAATAGTCGGCAAGATATGGGCTATTGCAAAAAAAACAGTTAGAGGATGGGGTTGCCATCGATGTGAGAAGCAGGATTGCAGGAAACAGTGGAAGGAAGAAGGCTTTCATGGATTTAAAAGTAGTTGCAGACACTCCCCTAAGAAAGAGGACCAATCTGAGAGCATTAGCAGCAGCCATTGGAAAGCCTAAGTCCACAGTTCATGAGTGGGTAAAGAGAGGTATGCTTAGGAGCCATTCTAATGCTATCAAACCGTACCTTACAGAAGCTAATAAGATTTCCAGGTTAAGGTTCTGTTTAGATCAGATAGAACCTGATACCATTCCCAGCATCCCTAAGTTTAAGAGTTTTCACAATGTTTTACACATTGATGAGAAATGGTTCTTTATGTCTAAAACCTCCTAGAAATTTTATCTCCTTCCAGAAGAGGAAGACCCATACAGAGCATGTAAATCAAAAAGATTCATAGCAAAAGTTATGTTCTTATGTGTGGTTGGGAGACCACTGTTTGGGGAGAATAGAGAACTGTTGTGGGATGGAAAAGTAGGGATATTTCATTTCACAGAAAGACTGCAAGCAAAAAGGAAGAGCAAGAACATGGAAAGGGGGGTGGTAGAGGTGAAAGCAATCACCAATGTTACCAAACAAATCACAAAGGAAATGCTAATCAATAAAGTAATTCCAGCTATCCAAGAAAAGTGGCCATCACAGTTATCCAAATGTAATTTTGTTCACATATAAACAACATATCAGTCTCAAAAACAACAGCCAACATATCGGTCTCAAAAACAATAAATTTTGTTCACACAATCTGCTCTAAATGTAATTTTGTTCACATATAAACAACAACCAACATATCAGTCTCAAAAACACATCCCACATCATCATTGTTGATTTTAGGTGCATATACTTTAGTAGTCAGAGGCATATCCCACATCATCATAGCACTTTTGGTCTCAGACAATGCTAGTAGCAGTCTTCATAGACATTGGCCAAGGCATTTACACATTGCAATTAGCACACACTTTATTCTCAGGACAGAGCAATTGGTACTCAGATCCATTTTCAGATATCCAAAAGGCTCATCACAGTACACACTTAACAGATTCATATAAAATGCACATCACAGTACAGACTTAACAGATTCATACGAAAATGCTCATCACAGTACACACTCTACACTTAAGAGAAGCACAGATTTGAAATTCATTTCAGAATGAAATCAGAAAGAATTAGAGTGAAAAGAAAGGAACTTCCCTACTTGTACTGTGATGCCCAAAAGTTAGGATCCGGGGTGGGCATTAATATGTTCAGCAGATCGATGTGGAGGTGCATGCATGAGTTCATGGATGGAGAAGTCTAATTCTCAAGAAATTCAGACCCCTCTACATCCTCAAAACTGCCATCTTCCTTGCTCCTAATAAGAGAATCTTCCTCAGATTCAAGGACGATAATCACGTTCTTGTCTCTGACCGGGGCAACATCAACATCATCGTCATTGCTGTGGATGACGATGACCTCGTCCTCCTCCTTTGCGTCAGAGGTGGATGATAGGTGAATCACCTCGTCCTCAACTCCAATGTCCTGAAATTCCGTCTCAGGGATGATGGAATCGTAAAGAAAGTAATGAGATTCCATGAATTCAGGTGGAGATGTATAGATCTGGGAGAGAAAGGATCGTAATCTAGGGATTGAGAGAGAAGAAGAACCGACAGAGAGAGAGGGTAAATTAGATCTAAAGATGGGGCGAGAGGGTTTAATTGGGGAGGTGGGGAGGTTGGGTAGATAGGAAGAGTGAATGTGAGGATATTAAATGAGAGGGGTATTTTAGGGAGATTAGAGGAAAAAGCGTACAATGGTAACATCATTCCCAGACGAAAAAAACATACAATGGGAACATCATTTCCGGACGGAGGGAGTATCTATTTATAAGTGTCTAGTATTTAGTTCGGTCCATCAAATTTACATTAAATAAGTGTCTAATGTAATACTTTAACATTTTTATTATCTAAATAGTACTTGAATAGTGTGTAGTGACGGGAACAATGTCCATTAAAGGTAGACATTTAGTTCGAACAATGTTCAGTGTGACGGTTGACATTTACTTGAATAAAGACCTATGAATAATGACCAATGATACTATGTTAAGATATAAAAATATATGATACTACATTAGAAAAATCACTATAATTTATTCATATTTAGATAAATTTTTCATTTACTTCTTGTAAACAAGGAGAGAACTTTTGTATATGGTGCTAAAACAACTAAAATATTAATTTTCTCTCAGATTTTTTCTTGGGAGCTCTTTTTATTTTTCATATTTTTTTAATGGGTAAAGCTATTTGTATTCCAAGGGGTGTACCCCATTTTGTATAGGGATGCACCAACATTTTGAGTTGGTGTAATGCTAATTTTTGTTAATGCACTAACATTTTGTGTCAGTTTAAATTTTTGTTAACACACCAATATTTTTGTGTCAGTGTGAAACATCAAAATGTTAGTGCATACTTGTGGTGTACAAATGAGATACAAACTATGCTCCTTTTTTGATATTACATCTTTAAAATCTGACAACACAATAACATTGAATCTCTCTATGGTGGCAAATTGCACGGGACACAGAGGCCGGAGGGTATGATAGAGTTATGAATTAGGGTTAGTTTAAGAATTATGAAAAAGATATCTTGGTGTATTTATTATTTAATTCATTAATAATTGATTTTTTTGAAGGCATTAATAATTGATTACTCCGTATTTATTTAACTATATACTACCATTTTTGAGGACTTGTCCAGTTTTGACTTTTTACAGTTAGTCGTTTTCAAAGTTTGACATATAGTTAAATAAAATTCATATTGTATATTAATTAAATAAAAAAATATTTTGAAAATATTTTATTAAATGAATCTTATAAAATTATTTTTGTATCAATGTCAAATACACTCTTTGTCCCGCAAAACTTTTCTTATTTCTTTTAAATTGTATGGTACTGTATACATTGACAAATACTCAGGGATGGATGATGTATTAGTTATGAAAACCAATTGTACGGTACTATATACATAAACAAGCTATATTTTATGTCACTTGTGTAAATTCTCTAAGTAAACCCAACTCAATTTCTTTACTTTCAATGTATTTTCTCTCATAAGATAGCACTAGCCATGAGCACGCACCTTTCCATAAATAACAAGATGTCAAGATACACACACCTTATTAGGTTTAGTTAAATCATTTTGATGAGATTCATAATAGAAAATGGAATTACAAATTCTAGTAGACAAAAGAAAAATAATTGAAAAATATTAGATATTGTGACTAATAATGTACATATTGTGACTAATTTTTCCAGGCATTCCCAATACGATTGAGGGAGGAGCGCACAAACTCTTTCCATATGTTGCATGCAGAAGCGATTATGATTGTAGAGTAGACCCCGATTGTCACCATTGCAATATTAAACTAAAGAGATGCTCGTGTGGAACTAGAACTGACACTATTGTTTCTCAAGTTGGAAAATGAAGGCCAAAGAAGAATCTAAGACACCAGATGAAGAGAATTAAATATATATACCTTAAAATATGAAATAAAAAGATGCAACAGAACTATGTTTCAATGTAGAGGATTCCTTTCCTTTTTAATAATTTTATAAGCATATATGATGCTACTCTTTCTGTCCCTTTTGAATATTCCCAGTTTAAACTTATCGTCAGTTTCTTAAACTTTAACTACCGAATACGGAAAACATTTATTGAATTGTGATATAAATTTATTATCAATAAGTTCTTTTTTAAACATAGTTTTACAATATTCCATTTATAATACACACACAGATATATATATATATATGTGTGTGTGTGTGTGTGTGTCTGTGTGTGTGTGCATATACATACATACATATATGCCGGTTCATGTGAGAATGACTCTTGGTGTAACGCCCCAAAATATACCCTAGAATTATTAATGAATTATTATTCAAATTAATCAAATTTGTTTTGATTAAAATAAATTATTATTGGGCTTTGGGCCGAAATAAAATATGTATTGACATCCAATAAACGTATTTAGGATAAATCTCATAGAGATAAATCCAGTATGTGGACTATTAGTGTGGTCTTGATTGGAACCTGAGTACAGACCCAAATCAATAGTAAATAAAGAAATTGTTTAGAATGTAAATATTGAAATGATTTCTTAAAATAAATTATGAGAATAACTGATATGAATTAAATGAGAGAACCTTTTATGAGAAAGGTTAATTAAGCCAATTTTGACTCTGTCAAAGTCAAACACCCAAAAAAAATTATCGGAAAAAGTGTTACAAATAAATAATGAAAATTATATCATTATGTAGAGTTTGACTGTCTGACCCCAACGGTTCAATCGGATTTCAATTTGGAGAAAGTTGGAACAAAAAGTGTACCCCATTTGGGACCAAAATTAGTCCCAATCAGGGACTACACACCAAACGGCGCCCTGTTCAATTACGCCGATTCCAAATTCGTCGCTCAATCACGGAAGCTGCAAACCTGTGTCTTCTTCTTCTTCCTGGGCTATTTAAGGACAACCCAACTCCCTCATTTCAACACCAAAACAACTCATTCTTCCTTCTATATTGTTCCTTGCTGAGAGTAGAGTGCAGTGGTGCTGTCATCTTTGTGTGAGGTCGCCGGGGCAGTGAGATAGAGTCGCCGGAAGTTTCGCCGGAAAATCTTCAAAACCTCCCTTACGCTTCAAGTAAGCCCGTAGATATGTCTAATGACTAGAATGTTCATATAGGTTGTTTTTACGTTCATAAATGGTCATTTGGTTGAGTTTTGTGTTTGACATGTTTAAAGAACCAAGAATCATAAACCTTGAATTTGATGTTAAAAATATGTTTTAATGATTCTAAAATGATCTATGAACCTGGGAGGACATTTCTATATAAATTAATTGAAATTTGGTGATTAAAAATGATAATACTCGAAACTGACCAGAGGAAGAAGATGATGAACAGTAGCCGAAAATCGATTATTTACTTCTAAAAAATCGATTAGAATTATGTCCAGAAGAGGATGTTCGAAGTCAGTATGTAATCGATTATTTAAAATATAAAAATCGATTTAAAAAGTATTAATCGATTATTTTGAAACTAAAAATCAATTTTTAGCCATTAATTGATTATTTAAAATTTAAAAATCGATTTTTAGCATTTAATTGATTATTTAAAATATTTTTAGCCATTAATTGATTATTTAAAATTTAAAAATCGATTTTTATCATTTAATTGATTATTTAAAATATAAAAATCGATTTTTAGCCATTAATTGATTATTTAAAATATAAAAATCGATTTTTAGCATTTAATTGATTATTTAAAATATAAAAATCGATTTTTAGCAATTAATTGATTATTTAAAATATAAAAATCGATTTTTAGCATTTAATTGATTATTTAAAATATAAAAATCGATTTTTAGGTATTAATTGATTATTTTAAAAAAATAAAAATCAATTTTCCTCAAGTACAGATCCTGTTCTGAAAATATTATTGAAAATATGCTCTAAAATCCTATTTTGTTACCAATTAATTATAAACCATATAAATATGATTTTGTACGATAAAAATGATGTTTGTGACATATAAACATTATGTGATGCATGACGGTAAGTTCGGGTGTTAATACTCGAGACTAGGCCGCTATTTGTTATTATGCATTATGACGATTGTTTGATTATTGATTATAATGAATTAATGATGATGAACGTTTTGAATGATGATCATGAATTGTTAAAGTGAAAATAATGAATTAATGAATCGTATTGTTAAGGATATCTAGAACAACTCTAAGATATACCCACTTGTATATTGATGATGATTATTAAGGATATCTAGAAGAACTCTAAGATATATACCTACTTGACCAATTCATATTTCGGGTTAAAACGTACGTACGGGATCCAGACCGGATATCACCCACCCGACAAATCATTGTTCGGTTGGTACGTAATCCACATGACTCATAGGGTGGATTATCGATTCTTGTGTTCTGCATTAAACTATTTATAGTTTAAGGGCCTGGTTAGAAATGTTGCCTTAGACTCGGAGAAGTTAAGAGTTGTTATGAAATGATTTGGCCTTAGAATAAGAATAATTTAAGAGCATTATTGATATATTGAATATCAAATGACTTAGAATAAAATATGGAAAATATTATGAATGGTTGAACCATATATTGTGTGCATGATATCAAATGGTTGATTGTGAATTGAGATTCAATTTATGTGGATGTTCGACGCTTTAGATATGCTTACTCAGCCTCACCGCTGAGCGTGTAGTGTGTTTTATTTGCTACACGCAAGTAGGCAGAATAAATGATTGGCTGATTCCTGGCAGCAGAAGGGGCGAGACAGTCGTGGTACATTATTGAATGAAATAAATAATTATGTTGTTATGAGACAAATTTTAAAGTCGCTTCCGCATTTTATTTAAACACTCCGTATTTCTCTACAATTATGTATGGAATATTATTTATAAATAAAAATGTTTGAAATGTTTTAAATTATCACGATTACCAAATCAATATTTTAGTTCGAAAGGGGCTGCAGACCTGGACGGATTAGGGTGTTACACTTGGTAAAGAAATGAGAATAGATGTTGATCATTGGATCAAGTACATCAGACCACTAAGATTAGAAAAGTTTGATTATTAACATCCGTGTTGTTTATGGTAAGGTGCAACACATGCACACTAAAATGGGGGAAGTTAATATCTAGGGGCAAAAATATAACACAATGATGCATTAATGTAGCAAATGCGCCTAAAAATTTCCATTCATGTCTCTATTTATTGCGCCAATAAAGGAGATAGCTTTTAATTTCGAATGATCTTTTTTTAAAGGAACAAAACAATATTTTTAAGCAATAGAACAATTTTTTAATGCAATAAAACAATCTTTCTATTACAGAGTATGTATATACGGAGTACATTCTTATTTCTTTCACTATTAATGCCACTCCTCCCGACCTATTTTATGAATAGATTTCTAATATCGAACTTTTTTAGATTTATCCTAGTAAAATGCATTGTGATATCCACAATTACATATCTAACACGAATGCACTATGATGATTTTATATGCACTGTGATTTATTATTTAGATTTTACTCCAATTTTGTTCTATTATTTTGTGACTCTATATGCGATAAGAAATCTTGTATATCGGACATCTAAGATTAGAAAAGAGTTAATAACCAAATTCAAAGTATCATAAATGTTAAGGAGAAGGGAGAACATGCATGTAATCAATTAGACGTGTTGTGACGAGGACAATGGTATTAGCGTGAGAAATGGTGTTGCTCAAGACGAGTGCCTTGCTCGGCGATCCGTCGAACATCATCACAAACACAAGTGATGGTGTCGAACATCATCACTTGCTCGGACTCTTGGACGTGGACGGCGGTGGCGAGCCTTGCTAATAACGACATAACTTGTTTTCTCTCCGGCATTGCTGGGCATATGAGATGCTCCAGGTTGGCTCTCTTACACGCTCTCCTCTTGTTGGACCTCAATTGCTCGAGGCCGTGGTGCTTCCCTTTCAGCTTGGAAAATAAATCAAGTAAACTTTGTCTCCTTGATGAAACAAGTATTCTTCACCAGAACCTGTATGTCCTGAGAGAAGTCCACCTCACAATGCAAGAGAATGTGCATGATAGGGATGACAAAACGGAGGTAATGGAGTCGTGAGCCATCACGGAGAGCAATAAGAAAGAAATGAATCTAATCAAACTTGACATTGTTCAAGAGGACGTGGAACAAATGAATATCGTCTTTGTTGACAACATCGTGATTTGATCCACGAGGCAATAAAACATAGCGAAATATGTATTGTTGCACCCGTTGAGTCAACATGAGATTGGTCACACTTGGGTTGTTTGAAGTGGCATAAGTAGGGTTTTGAAAAGATTGGATTCAATCTGTTAATATGATTCAACCCACATGACTTATGGCCCATCCTAAATTTTATGATGATATCAAAGCAGATTTTGGCCCACCTCGTTTGTCAAGATGTCCGTCTAGACGCTCATTCCTAGCGGTCAGTTAGTCTTTAGCCCAGTTGTCCGTATGAAGTATGTACCCAATGGCCTGTGGTCTGTTTAATATGATTGCTCGTCTAGAAGTCCATACCCAGCGGCTCGTGGTCCTTTAGGTGTTGGTGCTAAAAAAATTAAGGGAATGAGAGTTCATTTGCAAGTGATCAACCAGTTATATTCAAAATTGTCCGGTTGTCCATTAGAAGGGGAGTGTTAGAGTACATCCTACATCGGAAGTTCAAGAGTAAAACAATCGGTATATAAGCTCTTGAATTGAACTAACTAATCGATTCTATCATAAAATTGTACTAAAAAATTAAAAAGAAATATATAAAACTTTTTAAGAAAAGGAAACAAAGAGATAAAAAAGAGTTAAAAATAATCTAATATTCAACAAAAAGTACAAAATGAGCACGAGTGTCCTTTTGGTCTAGAAAATAGGTGGGCGCAACATTTTGAAAATGACAAAAGGGGTGTGAGCGCAACATTTTGAAACCACGAAGACTTTAGAAATAAATTTTTAAAAACAGATGAGGTATTGGTGCCAATTTTCCAAATACAAGGGGAACCAAAAATATTTGTCCCTTTCTATTTCCTTAGGGAACTTATACGTCTCCCCACATCGCGCTAGACAAACATTGCAGAAGGACAAATGGGATTTCCGCCGCAGCGCACACCCCACTTCCAGCGCAAAGTCGCGCCGAGTTTCCGATGAAAAATCGCGGTGGCCGTCCATTGTGACGGTCCGCCTGATCACCCCCCCAAATTTCTTTTCAATTTTCAACACATCTCCAACTTCAATTCAAGAGTCTCATCCCTCTCAATTCATTGTCATCTCACTCAAAATACTTTCTCTCTATTTTTAGTTTTTATAATTTTAATTTTAAGCATGTTAAATTTCTCTTTTTATCTATTTATGTAGTATTTCATATTTTAATGCTATATTAGATTTTTAAAATTTTTTAACTGTTAGAATCCTTTTTTTATTTTTTAGAATTATTTATCTTTTTTTGCTTAAAACAAAAGTTGTATTAAATTTATATATGTTTTGCATTAAGAATGATGAATAATGTAAAAAAAAAAGAAAAGATGAATTTTGAGGACAGGGTTGGGACCTGGTGGATGTTCTCACGGAGAAGACTATTCCGTAATCCGTATTCCCTAACGGTGATTAACCGAGTGCTTCCTAATAACAATGCTGCATTAATGTGCTCGTGGACACGGTGATCAATTTGATGCCGAAAAAAAATCTATTGGAAACAAGCCCTACGATTTCCTCCAATTCCGAGTCGTCGAAGAGGATTTCGGGTTCGGGTTTGGGCTCTGCTTCTTCTTCTTCGACTGAACCAGAAGATCATAAACCGTCTTGTTCTTCAGCAGGTTTCTGGACACCCGCTTTCTCAGCCTTTGGTAGTTTTTCAGGTGAGCACCCAAAAGGGTTTCCCTGGAGAGGCAGTTCGAGCTTGAAGAATAACGCTAATGGATGGACAACAACTTTGAGGAGATTTGTCAGCGGTAGCTCAATGAGGAGAATTTTGGGATTCACCAGAACTGGGATTCCCTCTGGGTCCAAGAGTGAAATTTGGCTTCTGGGAAGTTGCTATAGAGTAGCTCAAGATGGTGATCATTCAGTTGATCCGACCCAGACTGAGGGATATGCTTCTTTTGTAGAAGATTTCTCATCTAGAATCTTTATCACGTATCGAAAAGGTGATGCTTTTGTTTTTTAATCTTATCCAATTGAGATGAGAACAGTATTTTTTTTGTTTTGTTTTTGTAGAGGAGCTAATGTGGTCTATATCTCTGTGATTGTGACTTATCAGGATTTCCTCCCATAGGTGAATCCAAGTATACCAGTGATTCTGGTTGGGGTTGCATGATTAGAAGCAGTCAGATGCTTGTTGCTCAGGTTGGGCATTAGCCCATCATGCATATTCTCTTAGCTTCTTCTATCTTTCAATGTGTTAGGTATAATATGTTTCTTTACCATTTATAGAAGAAACTGATAATTCCTGTGCGTGCAGGCATTGCTTTTTCATCAATTAGGAAGGTCATGGAGAAAGTCTTTGGACAAGGTAATGCTGAAGATGCTCTGTTCATTGATCTTACTGTCCCCATTGTTGAACATGCATGGTAGGGATTGCTGAAGTGCTCCCATATGGGGTGTAATGCTAATGCCTGGATATTAGTGGTCATTAGACCTAAAATAGCGATCTTGTTGAACTTTGTTTGAATTGCAATCATTATCTCACAAAACTTATATTGGATTTCTGATTCCGCAGCCATTTGAGAAAAAATATGTTGATATATTGCACCTTTTTGGCGACTCAGAGGACTCAGCTTACTCAATTCACAACCTTCTTGAGGCTGGAAAGGCTTATGGCCTTTCTCCTGGTTCATGGGTCGGCCCATATGCAATGTGCCGCACATGGGAAATACTGGCACGTTGTAATATACAGGATATAGAAAATGATGATGTGCATTCGAAGATGACAATCTTTGTTGTGTCTGGAGATGAAGATGGAGAAAGGGGTGGAGCGCCTGTTCTTTGCATTGAGGATATTTTGAAACATTGCGGTGAAATTTCAAAAGGAGAAATGGATTGGACCCCTGTTCTTTTGCTGGTTCCTTTGGTTCTAGGATTGGACAAACTTAACCCAAGGTATGGCCTGAAAGTTGGTTTTAGGTTAACATCGTAATGCAATAACCCAAGTTGTATGGTGGATGCACATAATCTAGTTTTGATTTTACTAAGAACAGTGTCTTCCTTTGGAACTCTTGTGACATACATATTTTTTGTTACTCCAAAACCTATGTTGGGCTGCTCTATTACTATTTAATCTTCAGCATTTTCATCCTCGAGTCAATAGGTAACAGAATAAGACTTCAATATCGGATTTTTTCAATAACTCTATCGTGGCTTAGTTTCCCTTTATCTTGTCACTTACTCTAGATTTGTGAGTAGAAGCGCCAAATCAGTAAGAACCATTTAAAAACTGCACCTCATAGTGAGAACAGTTGGAACAACCTTTTGTGTTGAGAGAAGTAGCGATGTGGAAAAGGTTTCCCGATATGCGTGTAGGCATGCCACTTGGACTAGCATTTTGACTACTGATATTTAAAAGAGAAAGTAAAAGTAATTCTTACTAACATATTTAGGCTTTTTCTACTAAGACGCATGGACTAATTTACTTCCTGCGTCCCAACCCAAAAGGCACGGTTTGACTTCACACAGATTAAGGCAAAATTTAGAGTGGTCTTGAGTTTCCATTTTTGAAATGTGGTTGTAATATTAGAGAGAGTGTAAAAGTGATCGAAAAGGTAGGGGTGGGCGGGCTGAAAAAAGAGTGTGTAAAAGTGATTGAAAACATAAGAAAGTAATTGGAATAAGGAAGGTTGGTTAGTAGGTTGGTTATAGTATTTTGGAATGTGTGCCTTTTATTAGGTTGGCTATAGTATTTTTAGTAGGTTGGTTATGCCAAATTAGGAAGTGTGCCTTTTTGTTTAAGATGCCCGATTTGGAATTTGTGCCTTTTAATTTGGGACGGAGGGAGTATAATTATTCTAGTGGTTGATATTGAGTAGTGACTGAAGTCATTTGTCTGATGTTGTAAATTTAATTTGGTGGTTGTAGTATGAATGGCAGCTAGGAAAAGTAGAGGTGGATAAAAAGATGAAATAATAGAGTTCTGTTGTTGTTTACTTGTTTTTTATGGTTTGTGTGCCGGCCCTATGGGATGTAGAACAAGTGGGCTTTGTGCCAAATGTTATATATTAGCCTAGGACTTAAACAAATACGGAGTATATAAAAGAGATATCAATGATGGAAGAGGAGGGTTGGTGATGGCCGAAGGAGGGGAAAAGGGAAGAGGGATAATCTAAGTTGATTTAAGAGATATAACACACTCTTATCTCACATTCTCACGTTAGGGCTTGTTATTCACACAAAAACAATCACTACTAAGGTGCAAATATATACTCCTAATACCTACTCTTAAGTAGCCAACTAAAAAGATATAAATTCAGAAATAGTTTGAACAAGTATCACACTTTATTCAAGGAGTCCTACTCAAAGAGTATTAGTGCATTACAATATGTTTAAACATTCAAAGATACCTTCTACTCTATTATGGCCGTATATATGTAAGGCCTTACAGTTCATAGTCTTTGACTCTTTGTTCATTATTAAATGAAGAAAATGAAGAGAATACAAGTGGAATAAGGAGGACAACACACCACACTCACATGCCAATAATGGATTTGGTCTTCTTTGAAACATGGTGCCACATTTTTAGGAAGAATGACCCAACTAATGCTTAAATTATGGAACTTTGTTCCAACATGCTACACTCCTTTGGGGTTGAAACTGGCCAGGGTAGGTGTTGGTGTTCATGTATTCTTTTATGAATGTAACATGGGATAAGACATGGAATTAAAGTGGAACAAGAAAACATTGGTATACAAAAATTATAGTACATGTTTTGTGTTGTTTTCTTCTTTCTTTTGGGTGGTTATTTTGGCCATAGGAAATGAGGAACGCTAGGATATGGTTTTTAGGGTTTTTGGGTAGGTCGATTTTGGCAATGTGAAGTAAATTTGGAAGGTCTTTGGGTGAATTTCATTTTCGTAGATAAAATGGACTGGTTTGACAATAAATGACACAAAACAAGGGAATGTAGGTATTCTTTCTTCCTTTATCTCGGCATAATGGTTGATGATTAGAGAAGATTTCATTATCGTTATTGTGATAAGGTAGGAAACATTTATGGTGGTGGCGGTCTTTGTTTTCTTAGGTGCATTCAGCCAAGGGGGAGGTTTGAGCTAAAAGGGTAGTCATGTGGGCTGTTAATGTTTTAGGATGATGGAATTCAACCCAAAATTCATCATAGCATTGGACATAAGGTCCTTGACTTCCTTGAGCTCTTTTGGCATGGGAGATGGTAGAATGGAGCCATTCCGGGATATATCCCTCTGATTCATGAGACTAAGCAATGCGTAAGTCTCGTATTAATTTAAATAAAATAATAATCAAAACAGGGTAAAATAGATAATGGCACAAGAACTTGCTGGATTGAAAATACTAGAATAGTATTGCTTTAAAAAGGTCAAAGTGTTAAGTCAGTATATGAAGGCATAAGTGCATAAGTGTAGACTGTCCTGCTTTCTTAAGCATCTCCCTCCTCACTTATCCTTTCTCTTCCTTTTCCCAATCTAGCGGTGGGTGGCTGTGTGGTTTTTTGGTGAAGAAACATGACGAGATGGATCTGGTGGTGGGTTTTATTTGGATACCACTGCCAGAGAAAGCACTCGTCAGGTAACATAGACTATTTCTGCCAGGAAAATGATATTAACACCAGAAATGAATTGAATCTCATACCATGTTAAATATTTATATATTAAGGCTAGGTGGTGACTAGAGACCAAAACCCACCATGAAAGCATAAGCAATAGAGGAAAGAGTCAGAAGAAGAGAGAGGAAAAACACTGATTTCTATTACTCCCTCATTCCGGACTTAGTTGTCTACTTTCTTATTTGCGTTTGTCTGGAATGAGTTGACCTATATCCATGTTCAATAAAGAAATTATGATGAATTCTCTAAAATATTCTTAAGAAAGGGTATGAGCATTGTTGATATGAATGATTGTCAAACTCATTTCTAGGACATATTTGACATTTTCAACTCTTCTCTTAAAATGAGATTTTTAGAAAGTGGACAACTAATTCCACACGGAGGGAGTATATAACAAGTTGATTACATTATATAAGAACACACGCCATTATATAGTTGTAAAAGTGAGCTAGGAAGGTACTAAGAGGGTGAGCTAAAACAGAAGGTGTTGTATATGCAAGTGATTATTGATTACGTTGTTATGTCAATACTTTATCCTAATATTTCAACAACAAAAATTGCTTCAATGCTTCATACATCTGAATAGCTAATATTGGTAGGGGTAAGGTCTGCGTACCCTGCTATTGCGGGATTCATCATGGAAGGGAAAGTTGTTGTTGAGTTATAAACTTGGCTTCTATTTTTCTCTACTTGAAAAAGGAAGGGAAAATACATTTTCCCATGCATAGTGTGTTTGAGACTTTGAGTTATACATTTCCTCATGTTTGTTTCTTCACAACCCTTGTCTTTTGTATTCATAATGATTAATTTATTCGTTAATGTTTTCCTTCTTAGGTATATTCCTTTCTTGAGGACTACATTTAGTTTCCCCCAGAGCCTAGGAATTCTGGGTGGTAGACCTGGAGCGTCCACATACATTGTTGGTGTGCAGGATGACAAAGCATTTTATCTTGACCCTCATGAAGCCCATCAGGTAATTGCTTCTCTTTTCATTTACCTCATTTTGCTATGGCTCATGTACTTATGGGATTACCTATTGTGATTGTTTCTGTACTCATCACTCATCAGAAGAGAAAACCCAGAGTCATTGGGGAGAAATGATTCTTAGAATCCAGGCTCTTTTCATTAAAAGTATTCATTATACATATTTTTGTTCCTTTTCTGGTGGGCGTGTTTGACATGGGGAGGTGGCTGGTGTGGCGGTGAGCTTTCTATGGGTGGTAGTGAACTCCAGCATGGGAGCATCCATATGGATTTCAATTGAGTACAATGATATGACACCTTTCAATCTTCTTTAGGATTTACCATTTGTACTCTTACAGTTTAGCAACCTTGCGAAATTGTGTAGGGTTGATAACTTACCATTAGTACTGAGGTAGCTAGATGCAATTGGTTGACCACTTCTTCCTTCTAGTGATGCTTTGTTCCGGATGACAGTAGCTATCATATTTCCCAAGTTTCATGACATATGTTTTCATGACATATGTTTCTTCAATTGTGCCACGTTGATCATATTTCGGCCTCTGGCTTCATTTCTTGATTGGATCATACCACACACTTCAAACTTCTATTTGATGGAAGTTGCTTCTACAAGTTTTGCCACTGCAGTCAGTGTACATTAAAATTTTCAGGCACTTAGAAGATGCATTCTACAACAGAGAGGTTTGACTTTTAGATCAAATAAGTAAATCCTTAAGGTTGATACACATGAGTTTCAAAAGCAATAACATGTTACTACCTCCGTCTCCTTTTAATCATCTTACTTTCCTATTTTCTCTCTTCTGTCTTCCCAAATTATCTTCCCATTTTTTAAATGGAAGACTTGTGGTTGATATTGAATCACTTTCTTAAACTCCATGCAATGTCAGATGTGATAGATCATATAGGGTTGCCGGCTTGCCGCCATGCCGGTAGTATATATCAGCATGAGTTTAGCTGAAACGTACTCCCTCCGTCCAAGAGTATTCGTCCAGTTTGACTTTTCAATAATTACATTAGATTTGTGCTACATATTAATAGAATGTAATAAATTTCTTAAAGTGTTCCACAAGATAAATCTTATGAAATTATCTATTACTAGTATAGAATACAATTTTTATTTAATTGATGATCAAAGTTAGTCCAGTTTGACTCAAAAAAGTCAAACTGGACAAATATTCTGGAATGGAGGTAGTTTGTTTTTTTTATGTTCGAGACCCGTTTTTTTCAAGTTTGTTTGAGAACCTTAGCTGTTTAGTTGGGCAGTTTTCATGAACACCATGCAAAGCCAGATGGGGGTAGACTAAATAGGGATGCAACCACAGATAGTATAAATAAGCATGATCCGTTCTAATAACTGCTTGCTTTTCAAAAATCGTTAGTGCACCTGTTTGTGCATATAAAAGAAATATAGACATGATAGTATGGTGTAGTTTGGTAAGACATGATGAAACGTGATGTTAACAACAACAAACTCAGTAAATCCCACAAAAAGTTGGGCCTGGGAAGGTGTTTGTACACAGAACTTACCTCTACTGGTTGTTTCTAAAAGATCTTGGCTCAAACATAGGAGCACGAACATGAAACGTATCGTTAAATTACCCTATAATTTTCCCTCTCGTCCCATGCTCTACGTGTCTTAGTGACTTCTTTGGTCAATTTACATCTTACCAAATTTGTTTTCTTTAATATTCTTTATAATTAAATATTTATGTCACTACTAGATTATAAAACTATTGGTGTGGTTTAGGACTTGTGAGTATGTCAGTTTTATTTGTTCGTTAAAAAATAAATATTAGCAAAATAGAATTTTAAATACGGTCTACCCAATGTCCGAACAACACCTAATTGTTTTGCTTCCCTGTGTTTTTTGTTTATGGACCAACAACTTCAACTTTAGCTTCTATTCTAATCTTGCTGCTTCCCTGAATCCCTGTACTACTTAACATTAATTTTCCAGTCTAAGATTACTTTCTGTCATTGATTTACCATATAGTAACACTACTGTCCACTCTTTCGAATGGTACTCTTAGCAGGTTGTTGATATGAAAAGGGATATTTTGGATGTATCAGGTGTTGACACATCATCTTACCATTGCAAGTAATCTCTTGTGATTTTTTTGAATATATATTCTCTTCCATTTCCTGTATTGAGTGTATGGCTAACATCTTCTTTGATCTGATATCAGTGTTGTATCACATTTACCTCTTGATTCCATTGATCCATCCTTGGCCATCGGGTTCTACTGCAAAGACAGAAGTATATATAACTCTATGTTTCGATTTCTTGAACTGCTTCAAGTCTTGACTGAATCTACAAAAACGGTTGCTCACTTCTTGTTAGTAATTAGCTTTTATGTATTTCCCCCATTTTTGTCAGATGATTTCGATGACTTATGTTCGCGGTCAACTGAGCTGGCAGAGAAGTCAAACGGCGCTCCTCTATTCACCATAGCCGAGACCCGGAATCCCTCAAAGTTAGTTGAGTATGAAAACAAGCCCAGTCATGACGTGGAAACAGAGGGATTCGATTCATTTGATGCGATCCCCACAGGCGAATCTGAGAATTGTAAGCAAGATGATTGGCAACTCCTGTGACTTGGATTTGTACAAGAACCAAATTTTAGAAGCATTGGCGTGTAAGGTGGGCATTGAACTCGTGAAACAGAGCATTTCAACCATTTCATTTCATTAGTACACGTGGGTGAGTAATAAAAAATCCGCCTCTGCCTACGGAAGCCATCCCCCGACTAGGATCCTCCAGATGATGGCGAGGATCAGCAATCTCCACCTGTCCCCGGCGGCAGCGGCGTCCCATGCGGCAGCGGAGGCGGCGTCCCCTGCGGCAGCGGCGACGTCCCCTGCTCCGGCCTCCAAATCAGCCGGGGCAGCGACGTCCCCTGCTCCGGCCTCCAATTGAGCCGGCCCCAGTAAATCTGGGCGCAGAGCTGCAAGAAACGGCGGAAAACATGGCGGAAAAGCCAAAGCCAAAGAGAGGTCCCAAGTCCCAACACCATCACAGGTGTGGCCAAGGATTCGAGTTCCAGCCTTCTCTCCCTCTCTTCAAAAATGCCCGAACCCGATTCCTTGGCCACACTTGTGATGGTGTTGGGAACTCTCTCTGCAACATGGGTGATTTGGCTTTTCCGCTGTTTCTTGCAGCTCTGCGCCTGGATTTTCCGGGGCGCGGCTCATTCGGAGGCTGGAGCAGGGGACGTCGCTGCCCCGGCTGATTTGGTGGCTGGAGCAAGGGACGTCACCGCTGTCGCAGGGGACGCCGCCGTCACCGCCGCTGGGGGCGCCGCCGTCGCCGCCGCTGGGGACGGGTAGAGATTGTTGATTCTCGCCATCATCTGGAGGATGCTGGCCAAGAGATGGGTTCCGTAGGCAGAGACAGATTTTTTGTATTTTTTTAGGATTGCTATGTTGTATGTGCTCCGGTGGTTATGCGCGTATTAAAATTATGAAATGGTTGCGTGTTCCATTCTTCCTGCTCCACGTCTGTGATATTTTTTCTTTAATACCTTTACAATTTTAATGTTCTTTTTTAGTAATTACTCCGTAAAGAAAAACTCTTCTTAGCAAAGACAAAAAACACATTTTAAATAGGTTAATCAAATTATAACGATTTCCTCTTAAAGTTTTTACACTTTTTTTATATAATCATTCAAAAATAATTTTTACTATTTTCTTTCCCTTTTTTAAAAAATTGATTATTTTACAAAATATCTATTTCTCTTCTAAATATATTCAAATTATACAATTTTCACCTTTTAACAAATTTTTAAATTTCGTGCATGTATAATAAGTGTATGTAGTATAAAAATAGGGAATATTTGAGTTAAGGTGATAAATTTTATAGTGTTATCGTATGCTTTATTGACTTAGATTTTGGTAACTAAGCTTTAAGAAAGTTAATTGGAGTGAAAATATTATTAATTTCAATGATCTTCGGTATTCAAATCTCCCTTTACAACAAAAATTGTTCATTTGTAGAAAAACAAAGCATTTGATGAATTGTGAAGTTATGGATGCTAATCTTTGAAGTATATATACGAATATGTTTGGAAACAAGTTCAGCATTTAGCATTAATGTTCTAAAAAGATTATCTAACAGTAGTGTTTGGCTTTACCATTTTTAAAATTAATTTATATCTTTAATTTTTTTTAAAACGCTAATATTAATATTTGAAAATGTCATTTTCAAACAAATTCTAGATCTAAATCTTCTTCATTTAAAACTTTTCCTAGGAAATCCTTGTTTATAGCAATTGAGTTTTGTTTATGCTCTAACAAGTTCCCACACGAGTGAACAATTTTTGTTTATGGTCGAGCCTTGCATGTGAATATTAATTGTTTTCTAATTGGTTGGTGGTGAGATTTATACTTGTGATTTCAGGTCGGTAAAACTTTGATGCAATATTAATGAACCTATTTAACCAAAAGCTTAAGCTTGTGGTTGTGGATAGTCTAACAAATTTTATCCTTTAAGAGTTTTCCAATGCAAAATTTATGACTATAAAAAAACTACTTAGTTATTAAATTTAGAATGTCATTCACATACTAAATATTTTTAGTTTGTCTCAAATGAAATTTAGTTTGAATAATAGAACTTAAACTGGGACCCCGTGGCTAAATATTTTTGGATCCGCCTCCGTCCATTCATCCGATCTGGATCTAAAACTTGACTGGCCACCTCCCTCGGCAGTCGGCAACCTACGCGAACGGAATTTACTTCAACTCGTTTTGGTTTAGATTTTTACAGATCGAATATATCTTTCGAATACAAGATATTATTCTAAATAGGAGCAAGATATTAAGAAAGTATCAAAATAGGAACTTATTATTTTTATCTCAAAATAAAATTTTAAATTGTGGTAATATGGAACTGTGCATGGATACTTCAAAATACTTTTTGGTAATCTATGTGATCATGATTGGAACGATATACCCATTTTAATTTCTATATCAAGAATAAAAACATGAAACTATTATTTAGAATGTGGTAATGTAGCACCGTATATGGAGTAAAACATAAAAAAACTATCAAAATAAGAGGTTCATATTTTTATCTCTAAAATAAAAGGTTAGACTATAGTCATATTACAGTTTTTTTTACATAGAAGGTACCCAAACTTTGCATATTGTAACAAAAAGGCACCTCATCTTAAACTTGTTACAAAAAGTACCCCATCTTTAAAAAATGTAACTAAAAGATACTCCTTGCCAAAATTTTAAGAATATGATTAGTGAGTGCACATGAGGCATTTTTCTGAGCTTTATGGTGTACATGTGGCACTCCATTTGACTTCTAAACTAACATTTAATTTATCCAATATTTTATTAACTTTGTATTTGACACATATAAAGTTAATTTAAAAAAATTAAACTTTTTTTATTTATACAATTTAATGTTCTTCTTCTAATGAAAGAATATTTTACGGAGTATATTTTAATTTTATTTTAACCTCGTACTTTCTCTAAGATTTTATTTGAATTTTATTTTTTTAATAAATTTTATAATTTACAAGATACTGTGTATTTTAAAAACAAGTAGCAATACTATTTTCATAATTGTCTATAATATATTTTTATAGATTTATTAGAGATTTTTTAAAATTTAAAATTTAAAAAATGAGCATTATTTTTTTTACTACTACTACTATGACTATCATCATCATTATTATCAAGTATTATTGATAAGTTTTATGAGTTTTTATAAGTTATCGAAGTATTGTTTAGAAGATGCGTTTATGCAACTTTGGGTTTATTAATCTATTTAAATTCTAATTTCAAAAGATTGTAAATATTTAAAATATAAATAAATAAGAAATTGTACCTTTTAGATTACAATAAAGACAATTATTTAAAAAGTAGCCGCTAGTTTGGTTTAAAGTATTTTATACATATTAAAAAATGATACTTCATAAATAAAATATACTCCTTCCGTTCTTAAAAACACTTTCTCTTTCATTTTTTCCACTTCCAACAAAACACTTCCCCTTTCTATTAAAAAAACCACTTTTACCCTTACTTTTTCATACCCTACCTATCACATCATACTTTTTCTCTAATAATCTATCCATCACATCTTACTTTTAACCATCACTTGTTACAAGTCGAAGAAGATATAGCTTTTTGTTACAAAACTTATAGTTGGGGTACCTCACATGAAAAAAAGTCGTGATGTAGTACTGTATATGACCATTTCTTAATACTTTTCGGTAATGTATATGATCATGATTGCCATTGCATATGCAAGTTAACTTTTATTTCAGAAATAAAAATATGAAATTGTTATTTTGATGTATTTTCAATATTTTACCTTTACTCTGTTCTTTTTTCCTAAAATTACATGCCCCAAGTCATTGCCATGCAATTTTGTCCTTTATTTTCTTCAACACCTCCTCGTACCTAATTCTGTCTTTACATATTTAAAAATGATATTTAAAGTTTTATAAAATAAAGTATGATACTATTTGTCCAACTATTTCCCCAAATATAAAAAATATTTAAATGAAATATTTTCATGATGTGTAGTCCATATTAGTATCAATAATATCAAATATTATAATTTTGAATTATATTCTAGTTATAGGATTATATTTTAAAATTTTACTTGAAATGTAGAAGAAATCTTTTTATTGGAGCAATATTTATTCTTTTTGTCACATGTACTATTTTAATCTAATTTGCAACAAAATGCTTTCTGACATAGTTGGTGAATACCTTGACATAACCAAGAGATTTAGAGTTTGAATTCATTCCATACTTGTGTGGTTTTTAACCCTTTTTTTTCAAAAAAAAAGGAGATAAATAATCAATTGAACTGCTTTAGCCAATCAGTTTAAACTGGTTCAAACGTAGTGGTCTAGTGGAATGTACAGAATCGATTCATAAGTTTCCAATCTGAACCGGTTGATTCGGTTTTCAAAATTATGGTATAAGCACCTAGTAAAATAAGTAGTCAATCTCACCTCTCACTCCACCAAATTTACTCAACCCACCAAAATTATAATACGGAGTAATATTGATTTATCCCACCATCACGGTATCATCTTTTGAGCTAGATGTAAAGAAACTTAGATGTTAAATCCATTCACTCAACTAGTAAGATGCTGGATATCTGTACGTTGGGCACATCCCACACGGGGCAAAGTACACTTGCCTGTTAAAAAAGGATAAAAGTGTATCATTTACCACTGAATTCTTTGGAAATTGTACGATTTTTTCCTCTGGACATTAAAAAGTACACTAGATATCCCTGAATTTTTTTAGAAATTACTTAGCCCTTGATGGGTAATAACCCATGGATACCGCCCGGTTGGTTCGCCCGTATGGGTGGTCATAAAAGTGACAGCGCGCACCCTTCCCAGCCCTGGTTGTTTGCCCGGTTGGAGGGGTTGGCCGGAGCCAACCACTGAAGATCTATTCTTGAAGTGCGCATAGGGGATCGGTCAGCCGACTGACCGGATGGATAATCAGAGACGTGCTTGACGTGTTTAGGATTATTATAAATACTCCTAAAAGCCTCATTTGTGAGGCATGCTTTAATTAATCCATACGGCCTGTACTGATTGTAATAGTTCCTACTCTCATTAATAACAAGCCAGGTTTCAGGTGTTTCCACCTACAACCCTTCCGATTACTTTACTTAGCATTTGCGTGGTAATTTACACTATCAAATTGGCGCCACCCGTGGGACCTATTACAAAAAGTCATGAGAAGCAATCAGGAAACCGTCATCTCACAAATCTCTACTCCCGTTGAGAACGTCGCCTCGTTCCCGGGAGGGAGTGCCCAACCCTCAAACCAGATTCCTACCCCCATCATCACCATTCCAACACCTACTCCATTCACTTCCCCCGTCACCTCTATCCATGTTTTTTCTCCAAATTTTCCCGGGCCCATGGACCCGCTGTTTTCACAGGCATTCCAAAATTTTGGGCAGTTCATGTCCATGTTTCAACAGCCGGGAGGATTTTCACCTTTCATTCCCGTGTTATACCCACAATCCTTGCCCCAAACTAATATCATCCACCCGGTCGCTCCAACAAATCTGATCGGAGAGATGGACAAAGCTGGTCCATCCCGGTCCAGAAGGAGTCAGTCCCGAAGGTCACGCACACAGATCACGCTTGATGGCGATGTGCGCTCAGTCCATAGCAGGGATGAGGATTGGGATGTACCCCAGGCACAAAAGAAGCTGAAGGGAAAAGCTATTCAACCTGAAGGGTCCAGGAGGTCAGCGTTTCAAAGGCTTGGCCATGAGGGCAGAAATCAAAACCGGCCTGCCAAAGAACGACTAGGAGTGGAAACAACCCCGTTGAGTGCTTTTGATCGCCTGGGTAGAGGGGCCGAGCGACCTGGTCGGACCAGGCGCACGGAACTTCCCCATCGCCAAGAGCCCCAACATAGCCGGGCGCCCCATGGAGAAGAAGAAGCGGAAAGCCATCCTAGGCACACGATCCGCTCCCATGTTGAACAACCCCGGGATTGTGTGGGCCGGGTCGAAGCACGTTTGGAGAAGCTGCAGCGCCGGGTGGACCAGGACGAAAAGAAGAAAATCCTGCTAAACGAATCTCCGTTCACAGACCGGGTTCACGAGACCCCATTTCCAAAGAAAGCAAAGTTGGAGGTCCCGAAGTTTACCAGGAAGGAGGACCCGAAAATACATGTCAAAAGCCTTCATCAAAGTGGAAGGATGATGGGCCTTTCCGGGGATGAAAAATGTTTACTTTTCTTTCAGACACTCCGTGGCCGGGCCGCTGAGTGGTTTCATAACCTCCCGGCTGGGGAAATCGATTCTTTTGATGAACTGGCCGAGGTGTTCCAAGAAAAGTTCAAAGAGAACTGTACAAAGAGGAAAAAGTTTACCTACTTGAGTACAGTCGGGCAGCGGGAACATGAGGATCTAACCAAGTTCCTCACCCGGTGGAAAGATGAAGTGGATAAAGTGGAGGAAATGGACGATAAAACCGCCATGTCCCTCCTTGTGTCCAGACTCCGGTCCGGAGAATTGTACAAAGAATTTTGCAGGAGGCCTCCCCAATCCTACCAAGAGGCCTTCAACACAGCCTGTGATTATGCCGACGCCGAAGCACAGGTGTCGTTCAAGAGGGAGGCCGAGCAGGGCCATCCCAAAGGAAGGATTTCTTTGAAAAAAGGAATTGAACTGCCTGGTAAGGTAAAAACAGAAATCATGGAGGTGAAACCGGTCAAAACGGAAAAGAAACCGTCCGGCGAGAAGCAATGGACGGAGAAGTATTGCTCTTTCCACAAAACTGACTCCCATAACACTGCTGAGTGTAACAGTGTGAAGGGAGTGATCAAGCAGATGATCGAGGCCGGGGAGATTGGTCCAGAATACCTGGCTCAGCCCAAGCAAAAGAAGAACCAATGGATCAGACCTGAAGGACAGCCGGCCGAGCAGAATAAAAAGAAGAAAACAGCCGGTAAGGAGCTCTTGCAGGTCATCTACGGCGGACCGGAAGGGGGAGACTCTGCTTCCCAAAGGAAGAAATGGGGGAGAGAGCTCTACGTTGGAACAGTGGCCCTAAATCCCCGGTCAAAACAAGCCAGACGGGAACCAATCACTTTTACTGACCGAGACCTTCCCGCCACCGGCGAAGATCACAATGATCCCCTGGTCATAACCATGGACATGGGTGGAGTCGATGTTTCCCGGGTACTTGTTGACATAGGCAGTAGTGTCAATGTTTTGTACTTGGATGCATTCGAGAAACTCAAGTTGTGTCGAACACGGCTTGAGCCCTTAAAGACTCCTCTGTCCGGGTTTACCGGGGACTTTGTGGAAGCTGAAGGGTCAATCCTTTTAACTTGTGAATTGGGCACGGGGGACCGGGTCGTCCAAAAACAGATGAGGTTTGTGGTAGTGAACATCAAATGTGTTCACAATGCCATTTTGGGCCGGCCTGGAATAATCAAAGTCCGTGGGGTCATCTCCATGGCCCATCTCTGTATGAAGTTCTATACCCCAGGAGGTATAGGGCAGGTCAGGGGAGATCAGAAGAAGGCCCGGTCTTCCTACTTGGAGGCCGTAAAGAAAATGACTAAGGCATTTGAGAGGGTTACCTTGGTTTCCCAGGAAGAAGAACGGTCAAAACTAGAGCCGGGGGATGAGACAGAGCAGATTGTTCTCCGGGAGGCTTTCCCGGAAAGAATGGTGCGGATAGGCCGGGATCTGCCCGGAGGACTTCGAGAAGAAATCATCTCAGTCCTTCGGGAGTACGCGAATATTTTCGCTTGGAGTGTGTCGGACATGCCGGGCATAGACCGTTCTGTCATATGCCATCGTCTGGCTGTGATGGAAGGTAGCCGGCCTGTGAAGCGCTCGAAGGGACTCTGTGAAGAAAGAAGTGAGGTATTTGCTGGCGGTCGGGCACATAAGGGAAGTACAATACCCGGTCTGGTTGGCAAACGTTGTCCTGGCACCAAAAGGCGACACCTGGCGCATGTGCGTGGACTACACGGATCTGAACAAGGCCTGCCCCATGGACTCATACCCGCGCCCAGTCCCGATCAGATGGTCGATGAGACGGCCGGGTGTGAGTTGCTGAGCTTCATGGACGCCTTCAAAGGCTATCATCAGACTTTATGGCTGAGGAAGACGAGGAGAAGACTTCTTTTTTGACTCTTGAAGGCACCTATTGTTACCGGGTGATGGCTTTTGGACTAAAGAATTCAGGCTCTACTTACCAGAGGATGGTAAACCGGCTTTTTAAGCCACTCCTCGGTAAGTCCATGGAAGCCTATGTAGACGATATGCTGATCAAGAGCCCGGATGCAGTAAACCACCCGGCTGACATGAGGCTCTGCTTCGAGATTATGGCTAAGTACAAATTGCCGGTTGGTTTCCAAGAAATGCGTCTTTGCTGTGAAGACCGGTAAGTTCCTGGGGTTTATGGTGACCAAGTGGGGTATTGAGCTAGATCCCGAAAAGATTAAGGCCATAACGGAGATGAGGTCGCCCGGTTCCCTGAAAGACGTGCAGCGACTCACCAGGCAGTTGGCAGCTTTGAGTCGCTTCCTATCCCGATCTGCTGAAAGAGCCTTGCCCTTCTTCAGAGTCCTAAAGAAGGCCAACACGTTTGAATGGAACCAGGAGTGTGAAGAAGCTTTTCAGCAGCTTAAAGAGTACTTAGTTTCTGATATAATTTTGTCTAAACCCAAACCCAATGAAACTTTGTACTTGTATTTGGCATATCCCAAAACGCTGTAAGCTCTGTTTTGATAAGAAATGAAGACGGCCAGAGGCCTATTTACTACGTGAGCAAAGCACTTAATGGGGCAGAAAGCCGGTATACTACCATTGAAAAAACAGCGTATGCACTTTTCATAATGGCCAAAAAACTGACCGCGTATTTCCAAGCTCACGCTGTGGAAGTACTGACCGATCAGCCACTTGGGCCGGTCCTCCGAAATTCAACCTCTTCAGGACGGATGGTCAAGTGGGCAATGATGCTCACTCAGTTCAAGATTGAGTATAGACCTAGAACCGCGATCAAGGGTCAAGCTCTGGCCGACTTCCTTGTTGAACTGACCGGTCTGGAGCCTGAGGCCGGACCTTCCCATACGGTCGAACCGTGGTGGGACATGGCCGTTGATGGGGCCTCTGGACCGAAGGGATGCGGAGCCGGCATAGTCTTCACTACTCCAGAAGGGTTCAAAATCTATCATGCCTTGGTTTTCAACTTCAAGCATACCAACAATGAGGCGGAGTATGAGGCACTAGCCGGTGGCCTTAGACTAGCCCAGGCACTCGGAATAAAGAGAATGAGAATTCGTTCCGACTCAAGTCTTGTAGTTGGACAGATCAATGGCGAGATGGAGATCAAAGAGGAGCGTCTAGCCCGGTACAGTGACCTGGTCCGAGCACTTCTAAGGGAATTGGAAGAGTTTCGTCTGACTAGGATACCCCGGTCGGAGAACACAGACGCTGATATGCTTTCGAAGTTAATGCAATCCTGCCCGGAGCATGTGTCGAAGTTGGCTAAAATTGAGATTTTAGATCAACCGAGTACTGATCGATTTGAGGTCGCAGCCGTTCAGTTAGGTCAGAGCTCAGCTACCGGGGTGATTGAAGCGGATGATGACTGGAGATACGATCTCATGGAGTATTTAATGACCGGCCAAAAACCAAGCGACGAAGAACGAGACAGGAAGGTTGTCTTACGAGCTCCCCGGTTTCAGGTACTGGACGACCACTTGTACAAACGTGCCATCGGAGGACCTCTTCTGCGTTGTCTTACCAACCCGGAGGCCGAGCGGGTGATAGCTGAAGTACATGAGGGAGTTTGTGCAGCCCATCAAATGTCCCGCACATTGGCTCAAAGAATAATATTGCTGGGCTACTACTGGCCGACCATTGTTAGGGATTGTGAGTGGTATGTGCAAAATGTAGGACATGCCAAGTTTTTTACAAACATCCCGGCAGACCGACCACTTATTACCAACCGACCTCTAATGTCATACCATTTGCCCGGTTTGGAATTGACATTATTGGAGCTTTCCCCATCGCCCAAGGTGGGAAGAAGTTTGTGATGGTCGCCATTGACTACTTCACAAAATGGATTGAAGCTGAGGCGATGGCCACCATAACCGTGCGAAAATGTGAAAAATTTGTTTGGAAGAATATTGTTACCCGGTTTGGAGCCCCAAAAATAATTGTCACCGACAACGGCCTGCAGTTTCGCAACCCCCGGTTCACTGCGTACTTGGCTAGTTTTAGAATCAAGCACAACAAGGCGTCAGTAGCTTATCCACAGGGAAATGGCCAAGTTGAAAATGCTAACCGGACGATAGTGGACGGGCTAAAAAAGAGATTGGGTGAAGAGGGACACAAGTGGTTGGAAGCTTTGCCTTACACAGTCTGGGCGCATAGAGTGACTTCAAGAAGGGCAACCGGAGAGACTCTATTTGTGCTCACTTACGGATGTGAAGACCGGTTGTCAGTTGAGGTGGAAATTCCAACATTTAGAGAGGCCGTATACCAGCCCTGTTAGAACGAGGTCGACCACCTAGCTGAATTAAATCTGGTGGAAGAACGAAGGACCCTAGTAGCTCGTAAAGAGATATCACGACAACCGGGTGGGCCCACTGTACTTCCAAGTCCATGATGAGGTCTTGCGCAGACGGGATGCCAGTAAACCTAATGAGAGAGGCAAGTTGGTGCGAAACTGGGAAGGACCCTATCGCATAAAGGTGATCATCCGGCCGGGCACTTATCAGCTGGAAACCATGGAGGGTGGACGAGTTGACCGGCATTGGAACTCTCACCACTTGCGTAAATTTTTTAGATGAAGTGTAATGGGTTCCCGGTTATCAATAAAAACTTGTTCTTTTCAGAAATATTGTTCTTACATATCAACTGGTAATTGGTCGCACACCACTCTGCCCGATTAGATGTCCAATCGAATTGGGCATCTCAAAAAAAAAAATATCCAGTCAAACCGGTCATACTCCTCATCCGTACTAACACGGAAGTCAAACGATTTGGCTAAACTAAAGGGAGAGCATCCCGGCCAGTTAAGCCAAACGTATTGAAGAAAAACGTAAGGCTTACCTTTCCACAAGGGCATTAAGCCATTGTGAAAACAGATTGGCTTTACAAAGCGCCCGGGCAAAAGCTTATCCTTTTGAAAAGGACAAGTCAATATGCCTTCGCGGGTTGCAAACCAAACATCGCAGATTGACTACCTCAGTCTTCCGCCTCTTCCTTTTAAGAGACTCTTCAGCAGCCTCCTCTTCGTTGTGGCCTCCCTCGGCCAGCTGGTTTGCTTGACCAGCCTCCATCAGCTGGTCGAACTCCAGGGTATCTACATTGATGTAGAGTTCCCTGAAGTGGATGGGCTAGCTGGTCCCCTGTTGAGACTGGGCCGGCTGCTCGTCCAGAGAGAATGGCTGGACGGAAGGTTGGCTGAGAAGCTGGGCGGTGGAGGGCTCCTCAACGACGATTTATGGGGTGGCGAATTTGGACTGAAACTTCACCACTGAAACAAAAAAAGAAGACCGGTTAGTTATGAAGAGTTGAAAGATGACGAATATAAAGGAAAGTTGAAAAGGGCTGTTGATTGACCTTTCGCCTTCTTCTTCTTCCCCGGACGCGAGGGACCGGCAGCGGCAGTAACCGGGGCTTTGGACCCTCTAACCCGGCAGAGGGGGACGGCCTCAGGGATCGCTTCAGACAGAATGATCTCTGGCTCGGGATCAGTCTCCCGGCCGGGATAGACGCTCCACTTCCCGACGTTGTAAAGACCGCGAGTGGAAGCGTCCCCGGCCCAGAGAGTGGCCTCCCAAGCGACCAGGTCGTCGGCCTCCGAGTGTTTGACCTGACGCTTCATTCTCTTTCCCCAGACATTTTGGGCGAAATGAAAAGCGGCCGAGGGGAATTTAATGGACATGTATTTGTCCTTCCACTTCTTGTTAAAAGGAGGAAGGCCACAGAGGAATGCCCGGCCTTGATGAGAAGACACTACCACGAATCCAAGGGTTTCTTTGGACCCGGGCCGGACATCAAACATGTGATCGAAGAGACGAAGAGACAGAGGGATGCGAAGAAAACGACAAACATTGATGAAGCTACTCAATATACGGTGACCATTTGGGGCCAACTGCCCGGGCATGATCCCGTATGTCTCAAGGAAGAGGACCTTGAATGGGTGAATAGAGAATTCACCTAAGTCCTTGATAGAGTGGTAATGAATATCAATCGTCGTACCGACGTGGAGAGAAATAATGTTCTTCCACGTTGCCCGGTACGTCAATTGATACCCATCGGGCATCAGATTGCGCAACTCGTGAACTTGGGGCTTCTGCATGTACGACGGTTGCTCTTGGAGCAACCGGTCGTCCAGCTGAATGAAGCCCTCATCCCCGGGCTGGGCAACCGAGATCGTTTGTGCCATGGAAGAAGAAGGGGCACAAGTGGAAGCGTCAACCGGCTTCTTCGACGGGGAAGTAGCCGGGCGCTCAGACAAAGAAGAAGATGATGAAGAGGAACTGGAAGTCTGAGACCGGTCACTTGAACCGTAAGAGTGGGCGGAAGGGTTCTGGTTGTCTTCGCGGTCAGACATGACTCAAAGAAAAGGAAAGAGACTTACTTGGAACAAGGGGACTCGGAGGACTCGGGGAAAAGCAGAAGCAACCGGGTAGATTTTTAGTTGGAGATTTGCAAGTGAGGAAATTCAAGGGGGAACCTCGCCTTATATAGGGAAGGTTCCGCCCAGACGGACGAATGGCAGAACAACATGTGGCAGCCGAAATGATGCGTAATTATAACTTCTCGGGGAGACGAAACGACGCGACAAGTCGGCAGCTTCGTACCCTATTTTAAAAAGATTCTCCCGCCTTTGATAGCCGGGTTTTCAAAAATTCAAAATTCAAATATTTTGGGTTTGCGCTGGTTTGCTGAGACGATTTTCCCGGCAAAATTCGACTGGCAGTTCGAATTTCAGAAGATGATCGCAAGTGCTTCCCGCCCCTGATGGTCCCCATTAGACCGGGAATCGGAGGACTCCTTGATGGGTAATAACCCATGGATACCGCCCGGTTGGTTCGCTCGTATGGGTGGTCATAAAAGTGACAGCGCGCACCCTTCCCAGCCCGGTTGGAGGGGTTGGTCGGAGCCAACCACTGAAGATCTATTCTTGAAGTGCGCCTAGGGGACCGATCAGCCAACTAACCGGATGGATAGTCAGAGATGTGCTTGACGTGCTTAGGATTATTATAAATACTCTTAAAAGCCTCATTTGTGAGGCATGCTTTAATTAATCCACACGGCCTGTACTGATTGTAATAGTTCCTACTCTCATTAATAACAAGTCAGGTTTCAGGTGTTTCCACCTACAACCCTTCCGATTACTTTACTTAGCATTTTCGTGGTAATTTACACTATCAGCCCTGAACCTTAAAAAGTGCACCACAAACCCTTAGGTCTTCGGAAATTACACGGTTTATCATTGAAAATTTAAATAAAGATGATAATTTTGGGAAAGGGTACTTTGGAAAATTCACAAGGGCCAGATGAATCGTACTTGCAATTCCTATGCGTGGAAGTAACGCACTCCCTATCTAGCATTTTAGGACCAACGGTGCAAATTTTTAAATTGTTCTAAGGTATTTGGTACACTTTTTAATGTTCAGTGGAAAATCATGCAATTTTCGAAGAGTCAAGGATAAACGGTGCATTTTTAATGTTCAAAAATAAACCATGCAATTTTCAAAGAGTTCATGGGTAAACAGTGCATTTTTTTCTTAAAAAGTAGGTTTTACTTACTAACTTACACTTTTGAACAAAAGTAGGTCTAAATTTTTGTGTGGAAAATAAGCAATTTTACCTAAAACCCGATCCAATTATCACGAAGATCAAGTATAATGTCTATTACAATCAATTTTCAATCAAATATTAGTAGCATTGTATGTTGGGAATTGGGATTTAAGATTTTAGTGAGGGCATAAGTATTTGATATTTGACATGAAATATTTGACATATATTTGACATTTTACCTCAAATAAGAATATATTTGACATTTTAGAAATAATATTTTGAGTGAAAGGGCATAAGTAAATCATTAAATATATCATTATCTTTACACAATTATTTCTAAACTCGTAGGAGTACATCTCGGTGATGCTAATCAAGTTAATAGAGGTTTGGAGTTTGGTTTCTTCCTGCAAATGATGTTAGTAGCATTGGAAGACTTATTTGGCACATCAAAATGGTTACGGGGTACGACATTCAAGGCCAACACGTCCAACGTTGGATGCCCAGGGGGGTGGATGCCCAAGCTACGACAGCCTATAAATCTAGCTCCGAATTTTCAACTCCGGCATCTATTTTTCACCCTCTCTTTCCCCTTTTTCGGGTCTCTTGATAGTTGACACCTTTTTATATATTTTGGACTAGTATTAATCCCGTACTTTGCACGGGTTCGCATTTTTTTTAAAATTTTGACATCTAAAAAATAAAATACGGTTTATTTTAAATTATCTAATGATATATGATGTGTTTGATAAATGTTTTCTATTTATGAAATATCTCTTTCGAGAGAAAAGTTTTAGTTTTAATATTTATGTACCTGTACTTATTTTTGGCCTTACCAATTCCCTTCCTAAATCCACCGCCGTAGCCATGAACTTTGGATTTCTACCAATAGCATGACTACCAAGTAGACCAATGAATTTTATGGTGTAAGGAAAAATTCTAGAAGTTCCTTCCATAATATGAGAATGTGAGATACTCTTGCCTCGTTTCTGATGACGTACAAACGAGACTCGTAATTGAACGAAGTTATGTACAAATATGTCAAGTATGCAATACTATACACTATAAAGGAACTTTTGTCATCAAAGGATCAGTGAAGACCTTGCTTAATCGAATATTGTTAATCTTTCAAGATTGAACGAGTTTGGTGACATCAATGATTTGAGAATACGTATCTACAAGATAGAACATAACCATGCGAACATAACGTTTTCACGATTAATTATGAATACAACAGATGTTCATTGTGGACCTTAGAATAATTTCGAGGACGAAATTCCTTTAGGGGGGGGGGATGTAACGCCCCAAATCATACCCTAGGATTATTAATGAATAATTATTCGATTAATCAATTTTTTTTTGATTAAAATAAATTATTATTGGGTTTTGGGCCGATATGAAATATGTTTTAATATACAATATCAAAATCTGGATAAGTCTCATAGAGATAAATCCAATATGTTGACTATTTGTGTGGTCTTGATTCGGAACCTGAGTACAGACCTAAATCAAGAATAAATGAAGAAATTATTTATAATATGAACTTTAAAATGATTTATTGCAATAAATCATGAGAACAAATGATACGAATTAAATGTGAGAACCTTTTTGAATAAAGGTCAAATAAACCAATTTTGACTCTGTCAAAGTCAATAACCCAAAAATAGGATGTCGGAAAAAGTATTACAAATAATTATGAAAAGTATGTCGATGAATAGAATTCGACTGTCTGATCGCAACGGTGCAAACGGATTTCAATTTGGAGAAAATTGGACCAAAAAGTATATCTCGACTGGAACCAAAATTGGTCCAAATCTAGGGAAGACGTGTAAATCCCGAAGTGCGCCTTTCACTCCACTATCGCCGTTCGAACAGGAGATAGGTGACACAACATCTGGCTTCTTCCTTCCTTCTTCTTCTATATAGGTGAACCCATACCTTCTCAATTCTACACAAAACTTATTGAAACTCATTCCATAAGAAGCTAGAGAGTGAGGGAGTAGTTTGATAGTATTAATTGCCATCAAGGTCGCCGGAGCAAGCTATGGTTGTTGCCGGAAGTTTTGTCGTTCTTTCATCGGTATCTTCGTTAAGCTTTAAGGTAAGCTCGTAGATATATCTAATGACTAGAATGTTCGTATAGATCGTTTCTACGTTCATAAACGATTATTTGGTTGAGTTTTGTGTTTGACATGATTGAAGAACCAAGAATCATAAATCTTGAAATTGTTGTTAAAACTTCGAATTAATGGTATTTAAATGATCTATGAACATTGGAGAACATTTCTATATAGTTTAATTAAAGATTGGTGGCTTAAAATGATGTTTCAAAAATTTAACCTGAGGTTGACGATGAAGTACTGTTGTTGGAATTGAACGATCATGATTTTATTATGACAAATAAAAATGTATGGAATTGAACGAAAGAACCGTAAAGATGAAATTATGAATAGGTATGTTTGTTTGACTATCTTGAATTAAATTATGATTATGAATTATTGAACCATAATTCAAAATGGATAAATTGATTAACAAGAAAATGATGTGTATTGTTAATGATATCTAGAAGACTATAAGATTTACCTATTAGCTAATTGATGTTAAGACTATCTAGAAGACCTCTAAAATAAATCTTAGAACCAACTTATGAAAACATGAATAGTGATGGACTAGATAAAAATGCATAAATGGGATTCATAGTCCAAACTAGAGGATCACTCGTTTGGGAATGCCTGATCCAATGTCGATCATTCGCTATATTGTTGTTGCCTTAACTGACTACAGTTAAGTGTCCGAAATCATTTGCCTTAAACTAATGATAGCTTAAGTGTCTGATTGCCTTAACTGACTACAGTTAAGTGTCCGAAATCAATTGTCTTAAACTAATGATAGTTTAAGTGTCTGATTAATAATTGCTTTTTAAGAATGTGGTTATGGAAATTATGATTTGGACTTAGACTAAGAATAGCTAAGAGTATTATTATGATCTGGCCTTAGACTAAGAATAGCTAAGAGCATTATTATGATCTGGCCTTAGACTAAGAATAGCTAAGAGCATTGTTATGATCTGGCCTTAGATTAAGAATAATTTAAGAGGACTATTGAAATAGTATCTGAATTGAAATAAATGTGTTGATATGAACTGAACAATACCAAAACTGTGAATGTCTGAAATAAACATTGTGTGCATGATATCAAATGATTTGATTATGAATTTAGATTCAGTTTATATGGATGTTCGGCGCATTAGATATGCTTACTCAGCTTTACCGCTGAGCGTGTAGTGTGTTTTAGTTGCTACACGCAGGTAAACAGAAAGAACAATGTGATCCTGGTGGCAGATGGGGCGAGATTGTCGGCATGGATGTGACAAGTTTGAAATGATTTATGATATGTCAATATTAAATTCGCTTCTGCAATATTGTTGAATACTTCATACTGTATATGTTATGAAAAATTTTATTGTGATAAATAAAAGTGTGAAAAGTTTTAAATTTTTACGATTACCAAGTTAATATTTTAGTCCGAAAGGGGCTGCAGACCTGGACAGATTAGGGTGTTACAGAAGTAACAAGGAGGAAATACTACTTCTTTGACAATAAACCATTCGTAGTACAACAATGGCAGCCAGGGTAAAAATTGTTATTGAAGAATTGTCTATTATCCCAATTTGGGTTCAGCTCCCTGATTTGGATTTGGAGTACTGGAGCTTATTTGGGCTGAGTAAGTTGGGCAGCCTGATTGGCACACCAATTAAGAGAGATAAGGCTACTGCAAAGAAATATAAGTTTGCTTATGCTAGAATTCAAGTGGAAGTCAAAGTTCACCAAAAATTTCGTAATGGGGTGGTTTTTATTGATGAAACTTGTAGAGCCATATCCTAGAAAATTGAGTATGAGTGGTATCCCTGCGTCTGTTCACATTGTAAGAGGATGGGGTATCTACAATAAACACGTAGAAGAAGGGAGCCCAAGAAGTAGGATGATAAACCTAGAAGAATGCTGTGGAGGCCAAAAGCTAAGGATGTCTATGAGAAGGAAAAGAAAGAGGAGGAGAACCCAACAATGCAAACACCAGAAGATGGGTACTGATTAATGATGAGACTCAAATTGAATAAGGCTTCACAGTAGTTAATGGAAGGAAAGCTGCTTGAAAGATATTACTAGATAAGGAAGATGGAGATCCTCCTCTTCAATTTTCACATCGATCCGCTTCAACTCGACTATCAATCCGTTGAACAGATTCATGTGCCCAACCAAGGTGTCATCATCTCCCATTCGCAACCAATACAACCTCCGCTTCAAGAGAAGCTTGTTGGTCAAGCTCTAGGCCAAATACAGCTTTTCCAAACTCCCATATTACCACCAGAGACTCCTCGTCAATACCACAATTAACAACGGAATCTGCAATGCACAACCGGATGGTACTAACACACCTTTCGCACAACTCCTCCTAATCGCCAACATTCATAGACTCTAGCTTACTTTCATCTCCTTTCAAGGCTCTAGACAAACCCAAATGCACAAGGAGATCCTTCATTCTTCTTTTCCAAAGAGTGAAGCTACTCTTTCCATCAAACTTCAACATGGAAAATTGAGACCCCGAACCCGAACTTGACATCGTCAATGACCACTAGAACCACCAGGACCAAACCAGGATCCATATCATTTTGTTGGGATATTTAGCACAAAACTTCCCACACAACGGAAGGAACAAACTAGTAGTCTAAGAACAAAAAAGCCGCAAGCTAAAAACAGAGATGAGACCAAAGATTGTCACCGAAAAAACCCTCTTTGCAGAGGTAAAATCACCACTATAAAATATTATAAGCACAACTTAATTGTCAAGGATTACAACATCAATCTTAGACCCATATACAATTTTCAGGTACAAAGAAAAACCCCTCTAAATATCCTAGTACAACTGGTAAAACTCCACCAATAATAATCCACTAAGACTCTTTTGAGTAATCCCTAAAATATTGTATCAATAAAACAAGTTGTAAAATTCCTCCCCAAGGAAGAAAACCACGACTCAAACTTTTCTTTACAACTCTTGCACTCCCACATCCAAAGCCTATAATGCTGGGCTTTAAATAGAAGGCAAAGCCATTAAATAAAGACCAAGCCACCACTTTCTTTGGCAAAACAAAAGCTACAAAACCATGTGAGTCCTAAGAGTAACGTAACCATGCATTAAACGCATGCACCTATACTCTTCAAAGTACAACACAAAATTAAACTTGCAATAAAAAATAAAACAGTTCATTGGGGTGGACAAATTTGTGAAACAATCCCAACAATATCCTGTTGTATTTTTTAGGTACTATAAACTATTAGCATTATTGACACTGTATTCTTATTTTTGGAATAAATTTTGATATTACGTCTATATTTTACTCCTATTTTATTTTTTCCCCAAAATTTTTTAAACAACACGCTCTCTGTCAAGTACTCATTGTCTAGCTTCCCTTCTTTCAAGCACGACGTGTCCTCCTTCTCCCCGCTAATGGTCTACTCAAGTTTGATGCACTTGTACAATTTGGCTCTCTGTCAAGTGCTCTATAAAATTATGACAAAACGTATTGCCAACCGTCTCAAGACTGTTATGCCGCTCATCATTTCCCCACCTCAGAGAGCCTTCCTCAAGACCCCCCAAATCCAAGACAACGCTATGATCGCATTTGAGATTATGCACAGGCTCAAAGGAAGACGTCGAGGCAGAGAGGATGTTAGCAAAGCCTTTGACCGCGTAGGATGGATCTTCCTCGAGACGATCATAAACCGTATGAGCTTCCCAAACACATTCATTCGCCTCATCATGCTCTGCATCTCTATCCCCACACTCCATATTCAACGATGTTATCCGGCGCAAATGCAATGTCTCACCCATATCCACATGGCACTTAGTATGGTATTGATCCAAAGGCTGGAAAAATGCAAATTGCCCCACCCCAACGCCTCCCCTTGGCCGTCGCACGTGGTCGAATCCGCCTGAAGGATGGGTCAAATCAAACATGGATGCATTAGTAGGATTGTTGGGGAATCACACAGGTGTCGGTTGGCTCGTTAGAGATCACATTGGAACGTTTTGTGCTGCAAAGAATCTCTACCACCCTTCTTTCCACCCCCTTGAAGAAGCTGAAGCCTTGGCTACCAAAGAAGCACTTAATTGGCTAAAAGACTGTCCCTAGCGCAACATCATTATAGAGTCTGACTGTCTCTCGGTGGTCAACGCCCCCTCACTAAACATCAAAGTTCCAAATCTCTCTCTTGTTTTTCATATTATTTGTTCTTGTAAAACTATTACCCTCTCACTTGGATATAATGTTTCATTCACTTTTGATTACCGTTCAGTGAACGAAGTAGCTCGCTCGGCCCATGCCCTCGCACAGGCAGTTCGCTCTCCTCTGAATATGGGATTATGGCTCAAATCCTCGTGCACTACTTTGCAATGAAATTTATTAGTAATGATTAATCTCTTTGTTTGTCCTTTAAAAAACTCCCCATTATATTTTCTCTTTTTTTTCATTAATAACTCCCCTCTTTTACATTTTTTTATTTACTTAAACATGGCCACCCCTCCATTCCTAACTCTCAATGTACTACTCTCTCCGTTTGCAAAAAGACTTCATATTTTGACTTGGATAAAAAATAAGGAAGTGTTAAATTATAGTTGACTTCTAATTTTGCCCCTGATGTGATGGTAAAAGTAAGATGTGATGGATAGATTATTAGAGAAAAAGTATGATGTGATATGTAGGGTATGAAAAAGTAAGAGTAAAAATAGTTTTTTAATAGAAAGTGGAAGTGTTTTGGTGGAAGTGAAAAAAATGAAAGAAGAAATGTTTTTAAAAACGGAGAGTGTAAAATATTACTCCCTATTCTCACTTTTCCTTTTGGGTCGTTCAAAAAACTTTTTTCGGTTTCCATTTTAGCAACAAAATTTTAACAAATGCTTCATTATATCTCTACTTTTTACATACACTGTTTACTTTGTTCAAACACATCAAGGACAAAATATGGAAAGTATTTATACTTTTTAAGTCTTCTTAATCTCTATGCACGTCAAAACGAGAATGAAATTTTTGAACTGAGGGAATAAAAGCAGAGTCACAAAATCTTCACATTTTATAAAAAATTAGAATGACGATCTAATAGTTACCCCGTAGTAAAATTAAATTCTAATGAGAATCATACAAAAGAATTGTCATAAGAATTACTCCATCTGTTTGAAAAAAACAAATCACCATCGTTTTTTGCGCATCCTAGAATATACTCCCTCCGTCCCAAAAAATTTGTTACGTTTAGAAAAAACTGCGTCCCGTAAAGTCCGTTACATTTCTATTAAAAAACCACTTTTACCCCTTACTTTTTCATACCCTACCTATCACATCATACCTTTTTTTTAATAACATACTCATCACATCATACTTTTACCGATCACATCAAGGGTATTTTTGGAAAGTCAATACCAAAATATCTCTCCCTTAATTTTCCAAAAAGTCAAACCGTCCCATTCTTTTTGGGAAGGAGGGAGTATTTAAACTCCCACCAATTTCTTTTAAAGTAAACCACATACTCCCTCTGTCCCAAAAAGATCGTTACGTTTCATTTCTTTTTGGGACGGAGGGAGTATTTTTTTTTTTTTTGGGATTGTGAGTAGAAATTAATTTATGAGTATCTTAAGTACTTCACGTGAGTTAAAAAATCTTTTGTGGGACGTGCAAAAAATGGGGATGAAATGTTTTTACTATTTTCAAACGGAGAGAGCATTCAATGAAACGCGATCTAACTCATCATCTTCTAGCTGCCCTTCTTTCAAGCACGACGTTGAGTCATCCTCCTCAAGGTTGATGCACTTGTACCATTTGGCACACATGACAAACAGCACAAGATCAACCGCGGCGAGGGCGGCAATGAGGAAGTAAAACCTGTCCATATGTCCCGTGTTCAGGTCCTCCGGTATCCACCCCGGCATTGCCCCGCCGCGGACGGTTACCGCCATCACCAGGTTGACCAGCATGCTGCTGAAGTAGTTCCCCACCGACATGGACGCCATGCACAGAGAGCTCCCGAAGCTCTTGATCCCGTCGGGAGCCTGCCCGTTGAAGAACTCCAGCTGCCCCACGTACATGAAAACCTCCGACGCCCCCACGAGGATGTACTGGGGGATCTGCCAGAGGATGCTCAGCCTGCTGGCATGTTCCCCCGGGGAGACCCGCCGGAGGCGCTGGATCTCGGTCACGCCGGCGGCGACCATGGCGAGCATCCCGATGAGGAGGCCGACGCCCATCCGCTGCAGCTCGGTGATGCCCCTGGGGTTGTTGCTGAGGGGGACGACGAGGAAGCGGTAGAGGAGGGTGCAGGCGAGGACGCTGCAGATGTCGAAGGCGGACATGCTTGCGGCTGGGAGGCGGAAGCCGCGGAGGCGGGGGTCCATCGCCTCCCCTTGCTCCACGAAGAGGGATGACATTTGGGTGAAGATGACGGAGTACATTATGGTGCAGGCCCATATGGGGAGCATCCTTATCACGCATTTCGCTTCTTCCACTTGGGTCACTGTGCAAAGCCTCCACGGGTTCCCCGCCTTCCCGTACCGCTCATCTCGGGTCACTATTATTGCTGCCTTGTCCAAGCACCTGCACACCTCTCACATTCAAAATTTAAAACCAATTCAAATCCATACTCCACAAATACTTCCTCTCCCTTTCTCTCTGTGTGTGTGTGTATATACATACATACATACTCCCTTCCATAGTTTATTGCTCCCTCCATCTCCATTTATTTTTTTCCTTACTCAAATGTTTATAAATTTTGACTATTAATGATCAATGTGTTACATTGAAGATTGTGAAAGTTCAAATAAAAAAATTAAATCAGGACGGAAGTATCATTGTCGATTGATTTTTCTTCGTCAAAGTTTGTAAATTTTGATCTCGATATACAGAAAAAATATAATGTGTTTTAATAAATGCAATATCAATAGCTTTCTTTTGATGGGTCCATACTCATTTTGTGTACCTTAGTATATTAATACCATAAAAGGATTACTTGTAGTTCTTTTATGAAAAAAGAGACATTTGTAGCCTATTGAAAAGTGAGAAGATCTAAATTTTAGATATCAACCTTGAATTACGGTAGCACAACTCGTAATTAACTAGCTCTAGTTTTTCATACGGACAACTAGTCTAAATACTAATGAGTTGCTAAGAATGAACTTCTAGACCGATAACTTAACAAATGAGGTGTGTTAATTTAAAACTGACTTACATAGTTACATGCCATGATAGAATTTAGGGAAAAAAAGAGTTACTAGATTTGGTCATATGGCACTTGGATTGAATCCAATTTAATTTATTTATTACTTCTTCCGTTCCATTAAACCTTTTTTCTCTTGAAAAAGTAAGGGTAAAAGTGATTTTTTAATAGAAAGGGGAAGTGTTTTAAGAAAAACAAAAAAAAAATGAAAGAGAAAAGGTTTTAAGAAACAGAGAAAGTACTAGATATTACTTTCTCTTAGCATTTCTATTAGCTAGAGATACTTTAACGAAATAAAAATAGAAAGATTTTTTGGCAACATATTGAGTATATAAATGTGAGAGTTATATGAGAGATGGAACTAACCTCAAGTTGTCAGTGTGTAGGATCTTCCGAGTTCCAGCAATAACAGAAGGATGGGAGCAGTCAACCTCGTACAACTCCTCCCGTCTCTCGGGGAGTCTCACATGCAGTTTATGGAAAGCAGCCGTGAACACTTGGGCGATCCTGTAGATGGGGTTGCCGAACGGCTTCACGCAAGTGTACCCCGGTGAGCCGAGCCAGAAGAGGAGCAACGCCAGCACGGCGGAGGCGGCAGAAGCCCAAAACCCCAAATTCCAACCCCCGTTGTCCTCGAAGTAAACCAGGATGGTGTTGGAGAAGAGGGACCCGAGGTTGAGGGCGAAGTAGAAGCACCCGAAGAAAGCCGCCTTGGAAGAAGCCTCTTTGGGGTCCGACTCGTCGAACTGGTCGGACCCCAAGGTGGCCACCGTGGGTTGGTGTCCCCCGTACCCCAGTGCCACCAGGTAAATGGCCAGGTAGAATGCAGCGGACCCATACGTGGTCGGCGGCTTGCACGCGGCTACACCGTCACCGCACCCCTCTGGCTTTATCAACACAGCCCATGACACCAAGGACAAGAGCAAAAGCCCCTGCAGGTTGATATATACAGTCCAGGACAGTCAATAAATTTTTGCCCCAGGGATTAGTGCATGTATGCATGCATGTGACGCATCATTAGTTAAATGATGATGAAGAATTTACACTAAAACATAATGATTTTCCCTAAATAGCATCATAGAGTTTTTTTTTTCAATGTAGTACTTTTGGTCATTATCCATTAGTCATTATTCAAGTAAATGTTCATCATCACTAGACATTATAGACATTATTAAGTACTATTTAGAAAAATGACTTAAATTTTAGTGCTATTTAGCGCAAATATTTCAATAATGAAACCTAGATAAAGAGCCGGAAAACAAATGGAACATTAAATTAGATTGAGTTTGTTTTTTTCCCCGCTTATTTTCACTTTACTTTGGTGGTGCTTTTGTGTCTTCTTTGGGTGTAATCTGATTATAAATGCTTGAGTATGTTATAAATCTCTTACAAACAATCTCTATCTTTTAGCACAAATAAGGTGTGTGTGCCAACACCCTTCCTCTCATATTTCTTAGTAATACTCATCACATCTTACTTTTATCCATCATATCAAAAGAAAATTTGGAAAATCAACTACAAGTATACACTTCTTATTTTACTCATTAGTCAAAATATGAACTCTTTTCGGAAATGGAGAGAGTATATATATAGAGTAAGAACAAAATTAGAAAATAACATCAAAATTACATATTTTAAGAGTGTTTTTTTAAATGAAGGTTTTTGTGGGACGGATGAAGTATATTTTTATGGATTTTAGTGGTTTGTTATTTTTTTAGATATACTCTATATATAGGTTTTCTTTTTTAAATTTTAGGTTAGTTTTCATAGTGCCTCTAAATATCTCCTGTTTTGACTTTTAGAATATAAAGAGTAGAATAGATACGATATTATAGATTAGTTAATAATTAGTAGAAGCAATTAAGAAGAACTTTTAAATAAAAAGTAAAAATATCTTTTAGAGGCGGAAGAGATATAAATTAAATTAAAAATAACCTCTTAAACAACATGCTCACGGCGTAACCCGCAAGTCTGCAGCAAGAAAGTCCTTTAAAGGGTTAGAGAGAGCATTATACGGAGTAGTATGTAAGCAAGCTACAGTCATAAATTTAAGTTTTTGATTCAGGATTATCATATTGCAGAAAGAGAAGATCGACTTGTAGGCATATACTCCCTCCGTCTCTAAATAAAGTTCCTCTTTCCTTTTTTCTTTGTGTCCAAATAAACTTCTTTTTTCCCTTAAAAACCCCTTTTACTCCTTACCTTTTCATACCCTACCTATCACATCATACCTTTTTACTAATAATCTACCTATCACATCTTACTTTAAATCCTCAAAAAGTCAAAAATGGAACTTTATTTAGGGACGGAGGGAGTATATATGCTAAATATATTAATTATATTTAATTATAGTATTACCATACTTGTATAGGTTTCCTAATGTGGCTCTCCTACTATGATTAGGATTGAAGCCTCTAGTATATATTGTTGTATTCTCTACACAATTATTCAATGAAAATATTCTTTCTACATGGTATCGGAGCCACAAAACCCTAAACCCTAATCTCCCCATCTCTCTCTCGATTCGGCCAGCCCCGCCTCCCCCGCGGCGGCCTCTTTCCCGGCGACGACTCCTCTCTCCCGTCGGCTCTCCCTCCTCTCTCACCATGGCTGAAAATAGTGAGGTTATCTCTCAAAATACATCCTCCAAACCCCCACATCTTGCTCTCACAACTATCTCTAATGTGAAGTTGCATGTTCCCGTTCAACTAAGCCTCTCCCAACCGAACTACAAAAAATGGAGTCGTCTATTTCTCCTTCTCGTTCGACGATTTAATCTCCAGGGATACCTCGATGGATCTGTCGTCCCCCTCTCCAAAGACGACGACGAATGGTGCCAACTCGGTGCCCTTCTCCAGGGTTGGATTCTCTCCACCATCACCGATGAAGTCTCTGATCTGGTCATCTCTTCTCTCACCACTGCTTCAGCTCTCTGGAAGGTCATCCACGACCTATTTCATGACAATAAACACGCCCGGGCCATGCAGTTAGAACATGAATTCCGCACCACCGTCAAGGGCTCTACCCCCATGGCGGCCTATTGCCAGCAACTCCAAAACCTTGCAGACTGGTTGGATGACGTCGATGCACCAGTCTCTCAACACCAACTGGTCCTCCAGATGCTCCGAGGGCTTCCCGCAGATCTTCAGGCTCAAACCTCGTTCATGCAGTTTCAGGATCCGATGCCGAATTTTCTTCAAGTTCGATCGGCTCTCATGCTCTTGGATCGCCAACGGTCAAATCCCGTTGACACCGGCAGCACGGCCCTGCTCACTACCCGAGCCGGCGGTCAACCCCACGGCGGGACACACGGCGGCAGCGCCTATGGTGGACAGCACGGCGGCAGCAGCTACGGTGATGGCAACCCGGGACATCGCGGAGGCTTTGGACGAGGGCAAGGACGTGGCGGCGGAAATCGGGGTCGTGGACGTGGACGTCAAAACGGCTCCAGGCAACGACAAACCCATGACGACAATACCACCTGGAACTCACCTCACCCAAACCCTAACCCTGGCCTCTTAGGCCCTCGCCCTACACCCTACCCGTACCCCCCTCCCCACGCCTATTACACCACCACCACTCACCACCACTACCCCTCACCCTCCCCAAACCCGCAACCCTACCCACCCCCCCCACTGTCGTATTCCCACCCAGTGCCGCAGGGCAGTACCCCCCCAACCCCACCCTACCCGCAAGCCCAAACCCTCACCCCTACTGCCCTAGCCCACCACTTTGACACCATATCTCTTCGTGAGCCCACTTGGTACTTGGACACCGGTGCTTCTCATCACATTGCCTCCGACCCAGGTACTCTTTCTCATGTCTCTTCTCAATCTTTATATTCACCATTATATATCACTGTTGGTAATGGATCTAAAGTTAACACTACGGCTGTTGGTAATCACACTCTCCCTACTACCCCTGCCCTATCCCTTAACAACATCCTTGTTTCCCCTCACATCACTCACAACCTTATTTCTGTTCGCCAACTTACCCGTGACAATAACTGTACTGTTGAATTTGATGCTCATGGTTTTTCTGTGAAGGATCGTCAAACGGGAACCGTGATGCATCGATCCAATGATATGGGACCCCTCTACCCCCTTTGCCGAACTGCACCTTCCCAAGCCCATGTCGCCGCTTTCGATCTTCAGACTTGGCATCGGCGTCTAGGCCACCCCAGCCAGGCCGTTCTCCGTGGCGTCTCCTCCCTTCCGTTTTTTAAAAGTTATCAACATACTTTATGTCATGCGTGTCAATTGGGAAAGCATGTGCAATGTGACAATGGAACAGAATACCGAAATTCTCCTTTGAAAAATATTTTTGACTCTCTAGGCATCCTCTTTCGTTTCTCTTGTCCTCACACGAGTCAACAAAATGGACGGGCTGAGCGAACTATACGAAACAACACCGTCCGTTCCCTTCTTTTCCAAGCCCAACTACCACCTAACTTCTGGGTTGAGGCCCTTTACATGACAGCTCACATTTTTAATATTCTCCCCACCACCACACTGAACAATCGCACCCCTCACGCCACTCTCTATAACTCTCCCCCCTCTTACTCTCACTTGCGTGTTTTCGGTTGTCTCTGCTACCCCAACATCTCCGCCACCGCCCCGCATAAACTTGCCCCACGCTCGGCTTGTTGCATTTTCTTAGGCTATCCCTCTAACCAACGCGGTTTCCGTTGTCTTGATCTCACCACCCACAAGGTAATCGTCTCCCGTCATGTCGTGTTTGATGAGTCTTGTTTTCCATATGGTCACCCCACCTCCCCCCCAAGATTTTAATTTCGTCGACGCCACGGACAACGACCCCCCCGCACCCTATCCCTACCCTCGGCCAGCCACACCCACCCACACCCCACCCGTCTCTTCTCAAAATCCCACTGCCAGACCCACTGGCAGCGTCACACCCCAGCCCAACCCCCCTGTCCAGCCCGCCTCCCCCACCCGCATATCCCCTACCCCGCCCAGCCCACTGTTCGGCTCTCCCCAGCCCACCCCCTCTGCCCAGCCCACTTCCCCACCCAGCCCCCCATCCCATTCCCGCCCACACCCCACACCCGAAACCCACACCGAGCCCATGGCAGAACCACCCCCCTCCCTGCCCAACATCCACCCAATGCAAACCCGATCCAAAGCTAGTACCTTCTGCCCCAAACAAATCAAATCCTAAATCTCAACACCTCTGCACCCATTTCCCCCTTACCCCCAACTTACCGTAGTGCTCTCAAGGATCCAAACTTGCATGCTGCTATGTGTGATGAATATAATGTTTTGATCAAGAATGACACATGGGAATTAGTACCCCCCCTCCCCCACACAAAATATCATCACCGGTAAATGGCTCTTCAGACACAAACTTGGCCCTTCAGGTGAGTTAACCAGGTATAAGGCCCGATGGGTTGTTCATGGCTTTAATCAGCGTTTTGGCGTCGACTACGGTGAAACGTTCAGCCCCGTTATCAAGCCTGCCACTGTCTGCATCGTCCTTAGTCTTGCTTTGTCTCGCGGTTGGCCCATTCATCAGCTAGATGTCAAAAATGCATTCCTCCATGGCCAGCTTCAGGAAACTGTGTATGCCAGTCAGCCGTCTGGGTTCCAGGATGCCAAACGCCCTCATCATGTCTGTAAGCTCAAAAAGGCCTTGTACGGCCTCAAGCAGGCACCTCGCTCATGGTATCACAGGTTTGCAGGTTTCATTCAGACTATTGGGTTCCAAGGGTGCAAGTCTGACACGTCCCTCTTCACTTTCTCTCATGCCGCGGGCACGGCCTATCTCTTACTTTATGTCGACGACATCGTTCTCACTGCCTCTTCACCTGCACTCCTTCAGAGCATCATTCGGAAACTCAAGGTTGAGTTTGCTATGACAGACATGGGCGACTTACATTTCTTCCTCGGCATCAATGTCCATCGCACCTCCACTGGGATGTTCCTCCATCAGACTCAGTTTACCCATGACATCCTCGAGCGGGCTGGGATGGTCTCCTGTCGTCCCATCTCTACACCAGTGGACACAAAGGCAAAACCATCCTCCTCAGCTGGGACGGCCCTTCCTGATCCGACGTTGTACAGGTCTATTGTTGGAGCTCTGCAGTATCTCACTTTTACTCGACCTGACATCACTTATGCCATCCAGCAGCTTTGCCTTCACCTCCATGCACCTAGGGACGTGCATCTCACGGCCATGAAGCGGATCCTCCGCTACCTGCAGGGCACGGCCACCCATGGCATTCATCTAACGTCATCCACTACAGACTCTTTGCAGGCCTACTCTGATGCAGACTGGGCTGGATGTCCTGACACTAGACGTTCCACCTCTAGTTATTGTGTCTTCCTAGGCGATAACTTGGTCTCCTGGTCATCCAAGCGCCAGGCCACTACCTCCCGATCCAGTGCCGAGGCCGAGTACCGGGCTGTGGCGAATGCCGTAGCTGAGACTTCGTGGATCCGCAACCTTCTCCTTGAGCTACGACAGCCACTCAGACGTGCCACCCTTGTTTTCTGTGACAATATCAGTGCCGTCTACCTATCATCAAATCCGGTACAGCACCAGCGGACCAAACATGTGGAGGTCGACATACACTTTGTTCGGGACAAAGTAGCACTTGGGCAGGTTCGTGTTCTTCATGTGCCCTCTTCTTCCCAGTATGCTGACATCTTCACCAAAGGCCTACCGTCCCTGCTCTTCCTCGAGTTCAAATCCAGCCTAGGCGTCCGACCTCCTCCACATCCGACGTAGCCGGGAGCATGCTAAATATATTAATTATATTTAATTATAGTATTACCATACTTGTATAGGTTTCCTAATGTGGCTCTCCTACTATGATTAGGATTGAAGCCTCTAGTATATATTGTTGTATTCTCTACACAATTATTCAATGAAAATATTCTTTCTACAATATATATATATCGCCTTACCGTGATGAAAATGAGCTGGAAGATGGCGCATGTAAGGTAGCGGCCCCAGTACGAGTCGCTGAAGAAGGCGCCCAGTAGAGAGCAGAGGTACACCGTTCCGGTCCATTTGTTGACGTTGTTCGCCGCCGAGGCGTTACTCTGCCCCAAAACTCTCGTCAAGAACAGCACCAAGTTCACCGCTACCCCGAAGAACGCCAGCGTCGCAAGCCCTTGGTTTACTATACATACATACATACATACATACATATATTCCCCAAGAAACAAGTTATATAAATCATGGAGGATATAGATCTAGCTAGTTAATGTGTCAATACATTGCCAATCATGATTAAAAGCTCGAGTACCCTTTTTGGTTGAATTGGTTTCTCTTGACATCGTATCAAAACCTAGTTAGTTATTAGGGAATCAAAACACTCTAAGAACGTACCTAGCAAGAAAGTGGCTGAGGTCCAACCGCCGGTTTTTTTCTTCTTGAAACGTCTTAGAAACCATGTTATCTTCGTTGGGGGCTTCCCTCCATTGCTAGCGTTTCTACTATAATTCAGTCCCGAGATACGGTGACCACTTTCTTGTGTTGCCTGGTGATCATCCGGCTTCTCCCCGTATATATAAACGAAAAAAAAAAACCACGGAATACATATTTTAAAAAAAACCAAAATAGCTAGACTTCATATATAAAACCAAAGTGTTGATTAATTATGGTATGGAGACTATATATATATATATCTTCATCTACCTGACGAAGAGGTGGAGAAGAAGCTGAGGAGGAGTGGGGCGCAGCCATTAATGGTGTACTCAAATCCAGATTAGTAATGGATGAGGATGATGATGATGATGAGGACGATGAGAATCTGTATGAATTAATTAAGAGAGAGAGAGAGAGAGTTTTGTCGTGGTTCGTTCTATTTTGGTGCAGAAATCAATCAGATCTGTTATAAAGGCACACACAAACGACTCCCACGCCTTTTTAGATCGCACCCTCAAAGCATGCAGCAGCTCGCTCAGTATGATAATTAATACGGACTACTCCGTATCATATACGGACTATACTTCACTCCTCCATTAATGAATGCTTTTCCGAGTAATTATTTCAACTACTTGTATAATCCATCTAAGATTCATAATTCATTCATAATTCTAAATATCAAAAAATACTCCCGGAATTGTTTTTACCTTTGGACATGCATATATAACTTATTTTTAATTGAAATTATTTGATTATAAATTTAAAACTTTAATTTTATTAATATATTTATAAATAATACCCCCTCCGTCCCTTAGTATTTGTCCAGTATTCCAATAGTGGGTCGCATAACATGGATATGTGACCACGTCGACATAGTAACAACTAATTTAACATTAGTTCTTTTCTCTCTTTAATCATGCAGTAGCTATTTCATATTTTCTACTCCCTCCGTTCTCAAAAAACACTTCCTCTTTCATTTTGTTTCACTTCCAACAAAACATTTCCACTTTCTATTAAAAACCACTTTTACCTTACTTTTTCATATCCTACCTATCATATCATACTTTTTCTCTAATAGTACATCTGTTACGCAACAACCCATTGTGCTACCGGATCAAACCACGCCGAGTGAAAGGCCCATTGAAGAAACAGGGCGTGAGGATCGAGACGGCCCGGTTATGGTTACACGTAGAAGCATGAGGGTTCGGAGAACCCCGATTTGGCAACAGGATTATACGGCATGATGTTTGATTATTATCATGACATTTATTTATTATTGTAACTTAGATTTTTGTTAGGTGAGCAAATTATAAGCTCCTTCGAGGGTTTGTTTACGGTTCTTTACCTCGTCGATTTTCTTGAACCGTCAGGGTAGAAAACGTAGTAATTTAGGATTGGGATTATCTCTCACTATAAATAGAGATAAACCCTATTATCACATATATCATCAAATTAATAACCAAACCTTCCTCACCTTGTTCTCTCTTCCTTCCTCACCTTGTTTTCTGGAGTCCGTGGGCACTTGAAGCCTTCCTTATCACGGTACGCTCATCAACGAACGTATCAACGGTGCTCTTGTTGAATCAATTATGTCCGCAGATTCCTCGGCCTTCGCAGAACAATTTGCCGCGCTAGCCGCCGGCTTACAAGAGCTGCGCGACGAGGTAAAGAACCGTAAAGAAACCCTCGAAGGAGCTTATGATCCTTCGAGGGTTTCTTTACGGTTCTTTTTTGTTAGGTGAGCTCTTGTAAGCCTATCCAGTAGATTTTGTTTCAATGGTTGGCACAGTTTTCAATGTAAGCCTATCCGTAAAGCTTTTGTTTCAATGTTTGGCACAATCCAGTAGATTTTACTCCCTCCGTCCCCCAGTTTTTGTCCACTTTTGACTTTTGGAACTGTTCATCTAAGCACTTTGACTCATCAAATTATCTCAATGTGTAAGCCTAAATATAGTCATGTGTGATCTTATTTAATTTGTCTTAACATATAGTAGATTATTTATATACGGAGTATAATTTTTATAATTTTTTAATATACAAATTACAAGATAAAATGGATTAAAAAAATGCATTGGATGGTGTGTAAAAATAAAAGTGGACAAAAACTGGGGGACGAAGGGAGTAGTATCGAACATTTTTGTTATACAAACCGACCGAAACCGATCAATTTTACTCAGTTTGGTTGATTTGGTTTCAAAGCAAATTCGTTTCGATTCAATCGGTTAGTGTGAGTAGGGGAGAGCATCGGGTCGGTTCGGTCGGTTTCGGTTGAAAACCGAACTAACCGAATTGTTTTTGCAAAAAAAACGACCGAAAACCGATCGAGTTGGTATGAAACCGAAGCAATCGAAAACCTATGTAACCGATCTGTTACGGTCGGTTTCCCAAAACCGACATTTACCAAAAAAATCAAATTCTCAGAAACTCACTATTAATTTCAAAATTTAACATAAATGACTATAATTTCAATTCAAGCTACTGAAAGAACGGACGATGAAGAAATTGAAGGATACATGGAAGAATGGAAGATGAACATGGAAGAAGCGATGTGCGAATCTTTACGACGAATTGGTGATGACGGAGTAATAGGGTTATCCTTTATGTTGAATGGCGATCGATGGCAGACCATAGACGAATTTAAGATTTGGCCGACTTTGGAAGACGGATAAAACTGCAGAGGAAGGGGCCACAACCATTAGCAATGGCGGCTCTCCTGTGAACACTCGAACAAATAAAAAAAATATTCCGTAGATGCTAACTGCCTAACCCTATTGATTGGGTTGTATTAGTACACTGATATTGATTGGGCTGTGTATTAAATTATAAAATTGGATTGGGCTTATACTTTACACATATTAAAGACTTTAGGTATAAAGTTATTTTGGGCTCGGTTATTCGGTCGGTTTCGGTCACCACCACCCAAAACCGAAACCGAAACCGAAAAACCGACTAAACCGAATTTTTCAGATTTTTAAAACCGAAACCGAACTTTAGGTCGGTTCAGTTTTTTAGCACCGGTTGAACGGTCGGTTCGGTTAAATTGCTCACCCCTAAGTGTGAGTAACCGAATCAATACTCTCCTTTAACTAGGAGAATTGTTCTGATGTTCGTACGGTAATAGCAAAGAGAAACCTATCGGGAGTTCATAAAGTAAAATAAAATATTCATTTCATCACAATGCATTTTTCAAGTTTGACTTCTTGAAATTAGATTATTGATTGCTCTCAAATTGCATTGCAGGGTTTATATTAATACGATGAAATAAAATTTTGAAAGTCATAGATATAAATGTATTAAAATTATTTTTATACTCTCTCCGTCCTATAATGATCTTCCCAGTTCGCAAAACGAAGAAAAATCCCAAGTTTTTTTCAATCTATTTTATTTAAATATTGGTATAAAAATAAAAAATAAAACATACATATTTAAAAACTATATCAAAAGTTCAACAAAACAAGTGCTGACAAGAATATTTTATTTTATCATATAAGCCATGAAAAAACACAAATAAATATAAATTTCCGTGAAGTTGGAATAGTGCTCTGGGAAGATCATTATAGGACGGAGGGAGTACTAATATAAATTATAACTTTTATATAATTGAGATCTAAAATTCATCCAATTTGACTCGAAAAAGTCAAATTAGACTAATACACTGAGATAAATGTAATATTTACATAGTTCATGGAGAATCTAGGCCAAATGATAGTATTAAAACATATTGTATTTAACAAGACAAAAATATGATTTGGAGCATGTTTTCTCAACTTATTCTTATTACGTACAGAATATTATTCTTATCAAAATCATATCATATTATAAAAAAAACTTAACTATAACTAGAATCGATCAAATCATATCATATCAAATCTAAAAAAAAACAGATTAGATCAATCAAATCAACGAAGAGAATAGACTCTCATAATGCAATAACAGTTTTATCTTGAGATAAAACCTTTTCACTCTTATTTCGGGCATAAGGGTTATATTATGTTCTTATTTTGAGTGAATCAAAATACTAAATTTAAGCCATGATCAAATTTCATCATATTTTCCCCAAAATTTACATAGCAGCATCCCTAAATTTACATAGCATCTCATACTCTGCTGAGAGAATGCAAAAAACCCAACCACCGCCATTCATTCAGCAAATAAAGCTTACTTACAAAAAAACATCAGCGGCTTGAGAACTGGATGGCGGCAGCTTCAGCAGCAGGTGGCCAAAGACAAAGAAATCTCCATATGGGAAGGAGACCTGTTTAAAGATGCATCAACTTACAACACAAAAAACGCTATACATTGTCGGGTTCCCGACAAATGAGTTATATTTTACAGACAAAAAGTGTTGGTGGCACTTGTAATGGGTACTCAGTCCTCTAGGAAACCCTGTGTGGCATCAGCAGCTCTTCACCTTCGGGCACAAAATCTAACATCATCTGCCAATGAAATAATGAAGGATTTATCATAAGAGAGCTAATGAATCAATGTCAATTAAAGGAACCAGAACTGTCAAAAAAAACCAACTCAACCAAAAGAGCTCAAGTTTGTAGTTGTAGGCACAATAAAGTTTTTTTAATACTACCTTCCAATCTATGTAATCGAATCTGAAGATAGAAGTTTGGTTAACCGCATTGCTGGGAGGAACCGGACATGCTCCCGCAGACCTTGTAGCTGAGATACAGAATAGACAACCACTTACGAACAAATGAAAACAAGTGAACAGAATCCGGACGTAGGGAGTACATTTTATGCACCAAAAGTTTGCTTGTAAATCCGAAGGAAAAAAAAGATGTCATGAATAGTCAGAAGTTGCGAATTTTGTATTTCTTAAAAGCATTTGAAAAAATGGGACCATGGGAGGATATTTTATTCCTTAAATTTTCAATATGCTGAATAAAAATATACAGTATGAGATTGTTCATCTTACAGACGAAATGGGAGCCATTCTCTGCCAGGCTTATAGCAACCCTGCCATCTTTAACCAGGAAGGAAAGCACAAATATGTTTTCAATGGTCTGAGCATAGGAAATTTTGTTCAGGACAAGATTTTCAAGCTTAACACTTTTCTTCTTTTCAACAACCTCAAACATTAAAAAAACATTCCTTTCGGTATTGGATTTCCACTCAGGAGTGCTATTGGAGATCTGTTGAAGGAGAAAAAGAATAAATGATGTAAGCAATCGGCGATAGACAGATCAACTAGAAAATATAGAGACAAAACATATCACTTAAAACCAATGGTAGAAATTTTGGTAGTATTGTTTTCCGTCAAACAAAATTCTCTATAAAATGTTTCTAAACGGAAATACACTATTTTAAAAATCAACTCATTAACATAATACTCCATTGTAATTTAAAAACCGGTGCCAATCAGAAGAAAACAACATATGCGAGAAAGTTGAAGTTAACAAAAAAAAGAAAAGAACCGAACCTTTGTTGGGCAAGCATATGCAGTACGTCTTGCCCTCTTAATCTCATTTCTCAGATTTCTGATCCCTCTTAGATTGATAACATAATTCAATGCTTCAGGCTTGATCTTATAATCCACTTGTTCAAGCTTAATCTTATAATTCATTGGCCCAAGCCTGAGAAAGAAAGCCAAACACCCACTTACAATGTCATATAAAAAAAAAGTTCACCACCCGTCTCACAAGCACACAATCAAATTCTTCAGAGAGTGACACACATACATTGTCTTGCAACCAGAACCATCCATGAAAACAGGTGAAACAACACACCCAATTTCTTTCCAGGGTAGTTCATGCCCTGCATTCTTACGACTTCCCCCTTTTTTCCCATAGTTTTTAAGAAAACAGGACACGAATTCTGCCGGTGTAACACTTCCCTTAAGATGAGACTTGACAGAATCCACCAATGTGCCGGTAAGTCCAAGCACCGTTTCTGCATCCGCCACCTGTTCACGTGGCCTTGCCACTGAGGAAAGGAGAAACTTTTGAAACAAAAGCTCAAACTTATAAGAGTAGTTGGCTAAAGCATTTTGTGTCTGTTTGTATTGTAATCCCTATATCTATTTTAAGTTGTCCACGCTCTTAATCACCTGTATACTTTCCATATTCAACAAAAAATAGAGATAGGGGATAAGCATTGCTGCCATCAATTTGTAATAACTAGACTCATTCGATATTTTAAACTCATTTCATTAAACTTTTAAAATAATATCTTTTTTTAGAAAGTGGAGAACTAAATTGGAGTAATATTAAGGGATTTGGACATGTCCATGTGAAACTTGTAAAACAAAATATGAAAATCCGGGCACTCATTGTTGAGTGTGGTTGAATCAAAATATTTGTTTGAGCTTATAAGACTTTAATACCATAGAAAAGTAAAAAACTTGAGGAGCAGTGTAATGTTATTATAAGAAAACTCTGCTTGGAACTCCTTATAAGTGCAGCACTATATCTAGTCAAACAAAACAGAGGAGAAAAACATACCACTCCGAAACAAGCCTTCAACGTCACCCAAGATTTTCTTGAACCTCTCTTATTCAGAGTTCCCAATGTCATAGCTTCTCTCTGTTTTTTCTCAGGAAAAAAAACATCGAAATCAACTTGAAAGTGTGACTCCAAGGATTAAAAGTGAAAGATAATCAATAAAAAAACATCATGCTAGGAACCCACCATACAATCATTGTCTATGACAAACACACAATGTCTAACCACGTTTGTGCATAAATAAAAGAGCAATGCTAGGGTACACAAAGGTACCCATTTGTCCCCCACCCTTTTCTGCATTACTCATTTTTATTTAATTTTTATTTATTTAATTTTTTTATTACTCATTTTTATTTAATTTTTATTTATTTAATTTTTTTTGAAGTTTTTGCCTATTTATGTGGTGGAGGAGGGAGTGGGGACAAATGGACCCTAGCATTTTTCTAAATAAAAACACTTGGTGTCAAACTCTTTGTGTCAACACTTTTTTTAATAAAATAAATGAAAGACTGGTTGAAATTTTTTTTTTGAATAAAAAAAATACAAAAAATACTAGGGGTATACCAAAAGTGTATCCCAAATGCACACCACCCCATTGCCACACACTTTGGCATGTAAAATAAAAAGGAGATGAATAAATATGAGTGGTGAGGAAGAGGGTGGTGTACCTAGCATCTCTCAAAGAAATAAGAGAAGGGAATTGATTGATAACACGAAAAAAGAAAGTTATTAATGGAGTTTATTTTATCTTAAGATAAAATTGATTTTAGAAGGTGAGCATATTTGGAAAATTGAAGCGTGTATTTTTTCAATTTCAGCAATTTAGAAGTGCCATTCTGTGCAAAGTCAAAGTTACTGTCAATCTAAAAACGAACGAAAGAAAGAGACAATATTCAGAAATCGTGCCCCACCGTTGATGATGTTCTGAATCGAGGAGTACTGGGAACGAACGGTTCGGCGAACCGCGTCAGGTTGCTGAGCGAACTCGGTGAACTCAATGATGCGCGCCAACCGGTCAATCTTTCGGGATAGCGCGTTGGCCTTGTCGCCGGGCTCTCCTTCCTCGACTTTTACCTTTTCAACCGGCGTGGCCATGGCTGCTGCGGCGGCTTCACCCTGCACTCAACAACTGTGACTTTATGGAATTTTTGAAATTTGAAAACGCTGCACAAGTCACTGTGCTCAAACCCTGACAACAGAACAATTGTATTTTCGCCATTTCCATAACTTTAGTTTTAATTTACCATTTTATAAAATAAAAAATCTCTTCCTTTGAAATGTACTACGGGGTAACAAATAATTTGTGACTGAGGGAGAATTTTTTTTGATAAAATAAATAAACTTAAAATTATTGTACATATTTTTTCCTAAAAGGTAAGAAGTGATACATTATATTAATATTTTGTATACTGCGTAAAATGTTAAAACACACCACGTTGTATATTTTTATTTTATTTCTTACCGTTTTCAAGTTAGTTTCTATTCATTATATTATTTCATTATATATGTTGGAAATTTTTAGATAAATTGGATATTTTCGGACGTAAATTCGGTAGGGTCCACGAAATTATTTTTCGAAATAATTATAGACGTTTAATCTCGTAAGTAAGATAAATGTTTTGACATATTACACGCCATAAATTGTGCTCGGGTGAATGAGAAATTAATTTTCAAAGTTAAATATGAGGGAAAAGTAAAACCCTTGTCCCACACCGGTTTTTGAACCTTTCGTATTCTCATATTTAAGCTTAGGCATTTAATTGAGTTTTTGAAAGGAACAAGAAAATGACTTCTCGTGCGCCGCCGCCGCCCGTCCATCCGGCTTGGCACGTCGCGACACGCGCGCGGCGGGGCACGGCGCACCCGCGTCTGCGGCGTGGCTAGTTTTTTACAAGACTGAATCAAACACGTGTGATGGGAGTTATAGCATGCATGCACTTATGAATGAAGAGTCATTCGACTCCTCGTAATTTCCGACAGGTCCAGCGAAGAGCCAACTTCCCTCCTATAAAAGGAGGGCTTGGCTGCAGGGAAGAGGACACCTAAAAACGTCTCTGCATTAATGAAATCTTTCCGACTACTCCATGTTTCTGCACATCTTCTCCGGAAATAACTTCCTGTCGTTCTCGTTTGCCGGTGCTTTGTTCTACCGCTCTAGACTTTGCACGCTGCGGTTTTATCCTAGGAGGAGATTGCCCATGTTTAATTTGCCAGTGCGGGAGGCGGGCAATACTACCTTAAGAAAGCTTCGGCGACTCCGCTTTCCTAAACTATATTTTCAGAAAATAGTTTCAGTTTTCTTTTATTTTAATTGTAAAATCCGAACGGTTCATAAGTTCAGATTATTATTACGGAGTATTTTATTTTTCCCGCTGTAAAAGTTAACAATATGTTATTTATTTCATTATTTCTTATTATTTTCAAGATAAAATTGATTTTAGAAGATGAGAATATTTGGAAATTTGAAGCGTATATTTTTTCAATTTCAGCAATTTAGAAGTGCCATTCCGCGCAAAGTCAAAGTTACTATCAATCTAAAAACGAACGAAAGAAAGAGAATATTCAGAAATCGTGCCCCACCGTTGATGATTTTTGAATGGAGGAGTACTGCGAACGAACGATTCGGCGAACCGCGTCAGGTTGCTGAGCGAACTCGGTGAACTCAATGATGCGCGCCAACCGGTCAATCTTTCGGGATAGCGCGTTGGTCTTGTCGCAGGGCTCTCCTTCCTCAACTTTTACCTTTTCAAAAGGCGTGGCCATGGCTGCTGCTGCGGCTTCCCTCTGCACTCAACCACTGTGACTAAGGGGGTGTTTGTTTTTTTGGTGAGAAGAGCTTCTAACCACTTATGTCTGCACCGTGCAGACGTGGGCAGATATTAGGGACATGCAGACTGTTTGTTTTTTAGAAGACAAACCACTTAAAAACGTCTTCCAAACATCTTCCTGAAGCAGACATAAACCAACTAGACCTGTGAAAATAATGATCCGGGCCGGATCTGATATAAATTGTTAGCCCATTTACATGGGCGGGGCATACCCGGCCCGGATTTGATGGGCTAAATTCTTTACCCATACCCGCCCATCTTTGCGGGCCGAACTACCCACCGGGCCGCCCGGCCCGGATAAAACATCAAGAACTTTTTTTGTACAAAAAACTTAAAAAAAAACATTGAACTCTTTTTTAATGTTTAAAATAAAATAATCAGTCACCACATTTATATCGAAAGCATAATTAAGTCTTTGTTGCATAATTAATAAACCCATGATATTGATTCATTAAAAAAGTATTGATTTTTGTTTAAAAGAGGTGAGTGAATTAAACTATTATACATGAATTATAAAAAATTTTAAAATTTATATTGGCTAGGTAATTAATAGTAAAGTAAATATATTTGATAAATATGGGCGGGCCTGTTGCCCCAGATGGGCTAAAAGTAACTTCCAGATCCGCCCATATACAATTCGGGCTTGGGCTGGCCCGCCCATTTGAGTATTAAAGGTTGTCCATATCCACCCTTTTTAAAAGGCGGGCTGGGCGGGCCGAACGGGCCGACCCTTGTTTGAACAGGTCTAAAACCAAGAGATTCTTACATCTTCTCATCAATTACGATGCATCTCAAAACCTACCTATCCGCCTCCCTTAGCTTCCCAATCTCTCCGTTCGGCCCTGTGCACGACCCTCTACCGCCGGAGTCTCCACCACCGCCGGCGACTCCTCTCTCCCTCCGCCGGCTTCTCCTCATCCTCCGAGCTGTCTGCCGTCCGTCTCCCTCCTCCCCAGTCGTCCGTCTCCCTCCGCAAGCTTCTCCTAGCCTCATCACTGCCGGCGACGCCTTTTCCTTCTCCTCATCCTCGCCGGCTTCTTCTCATTCCTTCCGTCCATCTCCTCTGATTCTCATCCCTGCAGCAACATGTTTTTTTTCACTTTTTTTTTGTTTTTTTAATCTCTTTTTTTAACAATTTTTTTTACATTTTTTGTTGTTCACAATTTGTACAATAGTCAATGTTTTTTTACATTTTTTACATTCTCATTCCTGCTGGCAACAATTTGTACAATTTTTTTACAATGTTTTTTTTTTACATTTTTTAATCTCTTTTTTGTACAATAGCCTACAATTTGTTGTTGATTGTTTGAAAAGTAGTGTTTGAAAAGTGCGGAATAAATTATTTGAAAAATTGTTATTTTTGTTATTTTAAAAAATGTTATTGTTGTTATTTCAGTGTTGTAGAGCTCTTGCTTAAATTTAAATGTTTAAAAAATATTGATTGCTTTAAAAATCTATTTATTTTTAATTTCAGTTTATTTAAGTAATCTATAGAAGTTAAAAAACAAACTATCTTCCTCTTGCAGATTACAAACCTTTGGTCTACCTCTTCTCCGGTAGATGTGTGCAGATGTGGTCTGCAGACTGCAGACCTTTTTCTGCACAAAAAACAAACACGTCCTTAGAGCCATTTGCTTTGCTTTTGTGGCTTTATGGAATTTTCAAATTTTGAAAACACTGCACCAGTCACTGTTCTAAAACCCCGACAAAAGAACAATTGTATTTCCGTCATTTCCAAAACTTTAGTTTTCGTTTACCATTTTATAAAATAAAAAATCCCCCCCTTCCAAATGTAACAAATAATTTGTGACCAAGGGAGATTTTTTTTTAAAAAAATAGATAAAGTTAAAATTATTCTACATAATTTTTTTCTAAAAATTAAGAAGTGATACATTATATTAATACTTTTGTTAGACAAAATACTAATATTACTTCTCGTAGTATTGGTTGTGGTAATGTTTGACTATTAGTCAACTTCAGATTCCTATTTGTAATAGATGTTGTATTTTAGTTAGTCTCATTCTTTATTCCTAGTTATGTTAGGAATTTCTTCTATATACGGAGTATAACTCAATGAGCAACAATATTATTCTAATACAAATAGGAAAAAGAAAAAGGAAAAGAAGAAGGAATAAATCTAAAGAACAAAAAAGGGGGCCGAGAAAATAATGGGGAGGGGAAGATAAGAAAAGGTGGAGAATAAGAAGAAAAGAGATGGGGGGAGAGTGAAGAGAGAGAGAAGAACAGAAGAAGAGCAATGGGGGAGAGAGAAGAGAGAGATAGAGAAGAACAGAAGAATAAGAACAGCCGGGGGGAAGAGAGAAGAAAAGAAATGGAAGTGGCACTACTATACGAGAAAAGAAGGGAAAGAAGAAGAAGATAGTTTGTTTGTTAAAAAGTAGAATAAGAAGATTATTTCTGATTGAACAAAATTTAGAATAAAAAGATTATTTTTGAACGGAGAGAGTATATCATGTTTGTGGACGGAACGACATTATATTTGTATATTTGTTTACTTTTTAACAATGCCTACAAAATTTTATAATACTCCATCCGTGCCGAAATAGATTGCAATATTTTCTCACATTTTTGTTCCAAAAAGAATTACAAAGTCAATAACTTTACAAGGAATTGACTCTTTTACCCTCCCACTCCTACACTATTCACACACTATTCATCCATGTGAGTGGGAAGTATACTTTAAAAAATTACTCTCTCCGAGTTTTATCTTGAGTATAATATTCTCTCTCGTTCTTGTCCCAAAAAGAATTATAAAATTCCAATTTTTAAACCAAATAAACCATTTTACTCTTCCTTCCATCTCCATGTGACCCTATGTAATGATTTGACTCATATTAATTTGATTCTCCTTAATTCTCACTGGCAATAACACACGACTGTCCAAAGGACCGTCATGGCAATGGCGGCAGTAAGCGAGGAAGCAATCCAGTCCATCTCTTCCAGCTTCGATCAGATCTGTGTTGTATGTCCTTACATCCGTATGACGTTCGCTATTGTGTTCACTTCCCGTTAATCATTTTGTTTTTTTATATTGAAACTTCAGGATTTTACTAACGCCATTGCTGAGATTCAAACTTTGAAATCTAACTACAACGCCGAAGTGAAGAAGAGAGATGCTATCCAGTTAACATTAAAAAACCTTCAATCTGGTTAGTTATAATTCATTCCCGGATCCAAGTTACTTTATACGTTTTATGCCTATATCTAACTTAATTAGTCTATTTACGTTGTACATATAATCTCAACAATTTGAAGATTTTGATGCTTTTACGAAATTGATTTTGTAGCATAGTTGGAAACTTTGAAAAGCCCCAAAAAATGTCACATTTATATTTTTTTTAACGGTGTCACATTTATATTTAATTGGGTTGAACCAACAAAAAGTTAGCGTAATTATCGACAAAGTTTATATAGGAATGATTGCCACCAATGGAAGAGACCAAGGTAAGATCGGTAATTAAGAAGCATCAATAGTTACACTAGTAGAGAAAGGAAGCACTAATTTATTACTCCTTCTGTCCCAATTTTGATTGCAAATTAGATTAACTACCTTACTAATTCAGTCAGGCTGGAAACTCTCTGTGTAAAAACAAGGTAAGACAGTGTACATCTATTCAGTCATTTGGTTGGGCAAGATGAATTGTAAAGCCCTCGTGATTATGATCTGCTTCAATTGTGTTTTGTGTTTGTATATCTTGAATCATCGCAAACTCACGGGAAGTCCTATGTTGTGAAAATTCTTCATAGTAGGTTTGCAAACAAACACTTAGCACATATGACATGTTTACTTCATGGATTACTAAGAAATTCTTACACAGCATCATGTGATTAAGGTAATACTTAACATGTAGTGCATCATAAGTAATTCTTTTCATCGTAGCTATAATATGCTTAGTATACCGTAATGCATTTACTTCACAGACTCACAGGGATTAAACATGACTTAAGTAGTAGAGGCTATTTGTTATTTAACTGCAGTTGATAGGTATATTGGGAGTTAGCTCAATACACTTATACACCTGACCCAGTTTATTAATGCAACTATACTTAAGCCCAAGATGCCAGGCCCGTTCCACTTTTAGGGGAAACCTGTGTGAAATGTGGTCGGATCAGCGTAGCCTGAAAGTGAGGCTCAACTCATGTGAAAGAACTTTGGGCCGTGATGTCCTAGAAGTGAAGCACTGCAAGGCCTATGTTGAGGTTGCGCCTAGGCGGGCTAGGGTTGTAAACAAATCGAATAGAGTCGAATACCTAAGTATTTGAATTTGTCTTTGTTTAATTTTTTTGAATACAGTTTTTACCAAATTTGTTGATAAATTACAACTAGTTATATTGTAAATTTAATGTTATTAGATTCACTTTTAAATGTAGTTTTGAAATATAGTTAATCCTCTCCTTACCAACCATCCTATCTAACACTAAAACCAGAATTTCTATTACTCCCTTCATCCCAATTTATTTTGCCTGTATCACTTTCATTTGTCAAAGTTTATAGACTTTACCAAAATTTGTTGATGAATTACATTTAGTTATATTGCAAATGTAATGTTATTAAATTCATTTTTATTTTGAAACATAGTCAAAGCTCTCTACAACAAGAATATTATATAACGACAATTCACTGTAACAACCTTATTCTTTTAGAAAAGTTTTTTCTTGCATATGTTTGTCTCTCTATAACAACTTTATATTTTGAAAAGCAACATCCACAATTGGATTAGTATTGTCTTTGTAAAGTAACCTTTCATGATAGCCTATCTTCATTTAATGCAATTCATTCAGTATCATACCCAATATATATATGAATAAGGTTTTTTAAATGATGTGATCTCTTTAATACTTAGTATTTACTCCTTAAGGCCCAAAATATGAATCACCTCTTTATTACTATGCATTTACTCCTTGTGGCACAAAATATGAATCGCGAATTCAAAAAATTTACAATTGTTAAAAAGTTAGAATCTAGAAAACAAGATACACCTGTAGTTTTTTATTTACTCAAGAAAATATTCCATTCGTACTGGTGTGTTTCTCTAATTTGATTTTTTGCTATCCGACTTTATATTAGATAAATCTAATTAAATCATGTTGTACTAATATGTAATGTAATTTTTATTTAATTGATTATCAATTTTTTTCTATTTTGACTACAAAAAGTCAAACTAAATAAAGACATTGGGATGGAGGCAGCATGTCTACAATACAAAAAAGTGAAAAATTAAGTATTTGGCCATCTGTTATTTGTAACAGCTTGTTGTTATATGTGTATAACTCCATGTTATATGCTTATAAGATCATGCTGTTATAGATGTATTTAAGTCGTTTGATATAACATCTACAAAAGTTTTAAACAAATGATATTGTTGTACAGAGGTTTGATTGATCATTTTCTTACTACATTTATTTATTTACAAATATAGTTAGTAAAGGTCAAAATGTATCACCCAAGGCTATGAAAAGTCAAATAGGCAAAACTAATATGGGATAGAGGAAGTACTCTTTTTCAAATTTGAATGAAACCTATCGTTGACCATGGTTTTGAAAAAACATGAATCTAGAAATGCAACAAGGAAGTCACCATGGAGTGATTAAATTTACTGCAGAATCTGGAGGCAGAGGTTATAAGCTATAGTAATTTGGGATTTATTCAATGGAATACTTGGTTCTTCTTTGAGCGCTCACTAAAAAGATGTCAAATTGCAGATAAAATTTAGAAGTGACTTGCCGGTTTGATACTTCAGTACTTACCAAATTGTGCAAAGAAGTATCACTTGACTAAACGAGATATTGTAACACAACCGTTGCATCATGGTGGTTTGGGTATTAAGTATATTGTGGACTAAAATAAAGACAAATTATCTCAAAACCAATAGCTCCAACGAGGGTGGCATTAACATGTGAATACAATTTGGAAATAAATCTTACAATAGATAATCTGCAAAGATTAGGGAATAATTTTAGTTAATCATTGTTTTCTTTGCAAGAATATTTACAAAATCGTTAGAAATTTACTCTAGCTGGACTAATTTGTTGCAGGGCTTCATAATTCATATTTCCTCTGTTCAGTTTTGATGGGTTAGGGGTGAGGACGGGCTATATTAGCACAATAAGAACTCACAAACTTAAGAATAAAAAAGACTTGCCTATTTTACAGATTGCTTTCTGTAGGTTGAGAGAAAAATATGCAGGTTTTTGAAGGACACTTCCTTATTCTATCATCTGAGTGATTCTTCTTTTTATACTTCCACATTTGGTTGACGTTTTAGTCTCTTGTCAGTGTCAGATTATCAATATCATTGTTACCATTATTGAGTGGTTATCTTTTGTATAAATTGGGTGGTACTCTTTTATAAATTGTCTTCATATTAAAACATGAATCTGGTCTCAAAACTGTTGCTTAAATATTTCTTTCTATTAGTGGAAAAGTGTGAAAAATTTTCAAGAGCATTGCCATGAAGCACGAACTATTCTTGAAATTTTTGACGATAAGAGGAGACTATTCAGTGCCGGTTTATGGTTGCGGATGATGAACAAAAATTTCACTCTAGATCTTTGTGTAGTGCAAGTTTGATGGTTGGATAAGTATTGTTCAATGAAAACTGGAAGTGTCACACAAGAAATGACGGCTGTGGTTTCATTATATCCCCTCTCATTTTAGTGCTCAGGTGTACTGATTATATTGAAGATACCTTGTTAAATCGTAAGATTTCATTCTATCCTATAAATTATGACTATCCATTATGCCTGAGTATATAAATAGATGTTGAGGATACAACAAAAATACAAAAAATGAAGGCTAAATGTCGGAAAAGGTACTGTATCTGGTACTCAGTATGTTGCGGTTGTGCCAATTTTTATGATTTTTTAATATTGTTTTCTTGACATTTAGTTATGAAAATGGAACGATATGTTGAAATTTCCATTTGATGACTTGCTGCCTGCTTGGCTTTTTCATTATGAAAATAATGAAAATATTAATACTCAATATTGACAGTAGTAGTAATTGTTAGAATATAAAAACCTTTAATGGACCTACTACCACAAGCTTGAGCTTTTCGTTCAATTGGTTCCTTAGGTCTTGCTGACCTAGAGATTGAAAGTTCAAACATCACCACCACCCAGTTTTAAAAAAAATTAGTGTTCACGTGTAAGCCTTGAATACATATAAAACCTTTATGAGCCTACAACCATAAACTTGAGCTTTTGGTTGAGTTGGTTTCTTGGCTTGACTTTTATACCATGTCAAAGGACCAATTTCTCCAAAAGCCCAAGCTTGTGGTATGGTTGTAGCCCAAAAAAGGTCTTATACACGAACCGTAATAATAATAAGAATAATTTTATAGTAGTAATTATAAAGGCTTATTGAATACTCCGTATTTAAGTACAAAGAAGCATGATAGTGATGATACACACAAAGAAAATTAACTATCCCCTTAGCCTCTTAGCATATTTAGATTTTGTGGTATAGGCTGAATTCCCATATTCTTTTTGACAAAAGTAGTTCTCAATTATTAAAGGAAGTTGCATCCATTTACAAATGTCTAATGCTGCAAAATACTTTTTGTTCCATACTCTATTTTTTTTTTGAAAGAATGAAATCATTACAATTGCTTTCTGTAATAGACTAACACCAAACACTCATCTGCTCTATGTGCCATCTGTTTCACAGTATTAACCTTCGTTATCCATGTTTTTTCCTTTTGTTTTTTTTATAGAATTCTATCTAAAATTTGTTCCATGCGTATATTTTAAAACTTAATTCTGTTTTTTTTGTTTTTTTGTGTGCAGAAAATGAGCGGCTGAGAAAAATTTATGCTGAGTCATTTAACAAATTGGCAGACCAGGTTCAATTTTTTAAACAAGTCTTACAAATTTTATAAAATCCAATTATGTTAAGAATCTAACTTGTCTTGGTGCAGTTAGTAAGTTTCCTCAATAAGTTATACTCTAAGCTTATTCTCTTGCACAATTAAAGATTATAATTTTCTTTTCTTTTCTTTCTTTCCATTTTATGTAGATACCTTGGATATTTTTTGCACACTTGTGGTTTCCTTTTTTCTTATTTCAAAGTATTGGATGTGTATTTATTTTCGCTCGTCAAAGTAAAAAAATCTTTGCTTAGGCTAGATATAGTTAAAATCTTGTTTTCCCACATGGAATTTCATAGATATGAAAGAGGGATTTCTAGAATGGTAAAAACACTCCCAACTAGTCCACCATCATCACCACAATCCCAACTAGTTGTGGCTGGTTGTATTAGGGCCTATTTGGTTTGGAGGAAGAGGAGGGGAGGGGATGAATGGGAGGGAGGGAATGGGAAAAGGGGTGGAGAGGGAGCCCATCCCCTTGTTTGGTTAGGGACAGGGAGACGGAAGAGAAGGGCTATGCTAGGGCTTCAATCGAAGTAGCTATGGCAGACGGAGACAAGGGAGTTGAATAGAGGCAGAGATGAGATTTATTTGAATTACCAGAGTGATTATTTACAAAGTTGCCCACATTTTCTTCTATCTCCTCGAGTACTAGAATATTGTTTTTTTGAAGATATCGGGCCGAACATTTAATTTGAATGGCTCATGGTGGCCAGATGTTATTATGAAAATTTACCATGCCTAGATATTGTATCCTTCATGGGATGATGGACGATTGGATAATTTTTTGATTTACATTAGATAAAGAAGGTGAATGTAGAGAAGCTATAGAATATTATAAAATATAATAACAAATATTGAGGGGATGTTGAGTTCTTATGAAAAATAGGAGAGGTAATGAATTCTCTGACACTCCATTTACTATAGAATAATGTAAAATATCACAACAGATATTGAGGAGATGTTGGCTTCAGCGTATATTATATACCGTAAGTTATTTCCACACTAAAGTCTTCTATATACCATCCGAAACATAGCAGCATACTCCCTCCCTCCATGTCAAAAGGCACAAGTCACTATTTCAATTTCATAGATAACTTTTGTTTCTTTATGTGTTCATTGATCATTTGATAAAATAAAATAGTCATGTCATATCTTGTTTTGTAGAACTTTTGATATAATTTTTAAACATGTACGTTTTATTTTTTATTTCAATACTAGTTTTTAAATAAAATGGTTTTAAAAAGTGTGGGGTTTAACTTTGTTATTCGTGTTATGCCTTTTGGCATGGGACAGAGGGAGTATTTGTTTGTTCAACATGTGGTTATGTTACTTCTTAAAATCCCTGGTTTTCGTACCCATTTGTGATATACTGTTACCCCATATGCATATATTTAATGACATGCGATCATAGAGTTTCCAGATTTTCAAATGTTGTATATCACTGAGTGCTCACTTTATCTATGAATAGATGTTTACTACGAAGGGAGTAAATTATAGAATCTATTTACATAAACACATTGAAGAAGCCGCTTTGTTGTGAATAATTTGAATGAGGCGACAGATTGAAAGCCGAACTAGCTGCCAGATCTTGAATGATGAATTGAAGAAACTAAGTGATGAGCATTCCCAGAAAGAAAATGTGAGTTAATGCACATCTATACCACTTCTTGAAGGGTATGTGGGTATGTAAACTCAAACACTGCCATTACTTATATTTTCACCATTTTAAGCTGTCATCGTGACTTTGGAGTAGACCAATGCATTTCTCCATTGTGTATCATCGGAGGACAAATTCTTAAAAAAAGGGTACCAAGTGATTTATGTATCTTAAAGTAATTACTTGTTATTAGGAGTTTAAGATTGCTATTTTGTCCCTCAAACATGAGAACACAATGAGGATTCAAGATCTGGAAAGTCAAATCAGGTCAGTTACCCTCCCGTTGTTTTCAAACAGTGCTTCATGAAGTCATTTTAAATTCGATGAAACAAAATTTCCAAATTATTTGATGCTTGATTTTGATTGCATTGTCTAGAGAGTTACAGACTGAAAAGGTGGCTAGTGAAGCAGCTCTTAATCATCTTCACCAAGATTTAACTGTGCATAAGAACCACATCGAAGCTTTGACAAGGAGATTAGAACAAGTCACTTCTGATGTAGAGTCTAGATGTAGGATTTTAACTTACAAGTACACTTATTTGCTCTCTTTCCCTTGGCTTTCATGGGGCTGAGACGCTGAGTTAGTTCGGTTAACCTGATTACATTTCGTCTAAAAACATATACTGCAGATCATTACGAGATTCAGGGCCTGAAGGATTGTCTCTTGGTTGAGCAAGAAGAGAAAGCTGAGTTAAGTAAGAAGCTCCAAGATTTGGAAAAGGAATGTGAGTGACCCAACCGTAAGGAAACGATCGTGCTCTATACTCGTTCCTGAACTTCCTCCTTTTTTAACTCAATTATGGTGTCTATAGTTGTGGAGAACAGATGTTTTTTTTGTAATCTCTCTCATAGAAATTATTGGTTTGGGTTTCAGTGACTGTCAGCAGAACAAAACTTGTGGAGTCCCGACAAGATTTAACTTCGAATCGGCATGTGGACGCACTGAAGCAAAAGATTATGAAACTAAGGAAGGAGAATGAGGTTCTGAAGAGGCAAATCACCTATCAAATACAAGGATAGATGCTTTGTAAGTTAAAAGCAAATTCCCAGTTTTTGCAGTTATGGACTTGTGGCCTTTTTTTTAATACACGAAAATTGAAATGTCGATGCAAAGCTCTACTTGTAATATGCACAGTGCTCTATCATTGTTTCTTACGGTAAAAAGTTTTTATTACCGTGCAACGCTTGGGTATGAATCTACTGAAGGATAAAACCACGAGTTCACTTTACAAGTTTCCTTACCTTTTTAGGTTTACATCCTTTCCATGCCTTGTTTTTGTATGTTCTTTTATAACACTTCTATACTTTGAACTCTCTCATTCAACAAATCAAATACTTTTAATTCGATTCGTGATTTGTATTCGAATATAATGGTTTGAATTCGCATTATTCAAATACAAATTCAAATTCAAATATCATTTTTGATTTGAATATTAAACAAATACAAATACAAATAGGAGTATATTTGATTCGGGTGATATTCGAAATTCGAATATATGTATATACCCACAAACCATGTTTCATCATCAATATAGTCAAGCAAACTAATATAGTATAAAATGTATTTAAATTATTAAGAATTCAACAAATTAACGTAACACCAAAATCTAAAGCATATGATTTTTAGAGGGTGTTTGGTAGTGCGTTGTTTTTAATAATTTAGTTTCTGCTTTGAGTGGAAGTAATTTTATTTTGTTTGGCATGTCAGCTTCTGCTTTTTACCACCTCTATTTTATACACAGAACACTGTTTTGGAGAAGCATGTATGAGGTGCTTTTGCTTTCAGCTTTTGTAGAAATCACTTTATTCAGAAGTTAATCACTCCCAAACAAGCTCTTAATAGTTATATTTTATAAAATATAATTTGTGTGAGGTGAAAATGTATTAATGTTTTTAGATATAGTATAAGAAGTATTGTAAGTTAAATTATTCAAAATCTATGTTGGTCTATCATATAAATTACGCAATATGATTATTAAAATATTCATTTAGGATTCGTTAAGTATTCGAATATTATTCAAATCCAAATTCAAATCTTATTTTTAATTCGTCTCATATTCAGATTCGAACTCGTATTCGAAAAAATTAAGTAAATACAAATTCAAATATCTTGATATTCGCTCCGATTCGGTTCGTTTACACCCCTAAATTTTGACACACTCTATTCGGTTCAAATTACATACCTCTAGTGAAAGTTTTTTCCTTGGCTAAACTCCACCATTGGTCCTTCAACTTTATCAATTGTGCACGATTGGTCCTTCAAGTTTTAAAACTTCATAAATAGTTCTTCAACTTTATGAGTTATGCACGATTGGTCCTTCAAGTTTTAAAAGTGCATAAATAGTCCTTCAAATACACGTCAGCCCTCCAGATGAGGTCCTTTTCACAGTAAATGTTAAAAGCTAAATGAAATACTAGCTTCATATAATACGGAGTAGTCGTACCTAGTGGAATTTACTCATATTATATGAAATTAGTATTTCGTTTAACTTTTAATATTTACTGTCAAAAGGGCTTCATATGAAGGGCTGACGTGTACCTAAAGGACTACTTATGGATTTTTGAAACTTGAAGGACCAATGGTGCAGAACTCATAAAGTTGAAGGACTATTTATGGATTTTTGAAACTTAAAGGACCAATCGTGCACAACTAATAAAGTTGAAGGACCAATGGTGAATTTTAGCCTTTTTTTTCCTTTTATCATTAGTGTCATTAATGATTGTCTCTATAAATCTTGTATATGGAATGTTTTTTTATACTCCCCAGGTCCCCAATTTGATTACAAATTGAGGTTTATGAGGAGAAATATCTTACTTTTTAAATTATTTTATTTACAAATTTGTAGTACATATTAAACGTTACGTCAAAAATTCTACAAAACAAGAGGTGGCAAGAATATTTTATTTTATCAAATACTTAATGAAATTGCGTAAACAAACAAAAATTATCGAGAGGAGAGAAAAGAAAATTGTAATCAAATTGGAGACGGAAGGAGTATGATGACTTTTTTTTACGATGATGGTAAGTAACTACACCTGCTTAATTATTTTACCATGAATATAATACTCCCTCCGTCCCAGAAAACCGTTCTCCTTTCTTTTTTCATCCGTCCCACAAAACACTTCTCATTTCTATTAAAAAATCACTTTTACCCATTACTTTTTCATACCCTACCTATCACATCATACCTTTTTACTACTCCGTAATAATCTATCCATCAAATCATACTTTTACCCATCACATCAAAGGACATTTTTGGAAATTCAATACCAAAATACACTCTCCTTAAATCCTTCTCCAAAACCAAAACTTCCATGTTTTCCGGGACGTAGGGAGTAATAAAGATAAATAGCATTAGTACCCTCATAGTTTGACAAAATATACATTATTATCTTCTATGTTTTCAAAAATTATTTCTAAAGTCTCGGAAGTTTTAAATGTTAGATCTATACCATTAAAAAGAGGTGAAAAAGAGGCATTTGAATTTATTTTCTAAACCATAGGGGCACGGATGCTCATTTCTTATTTTTGTTGTTGTTTTTTCTTCTTTTTTTCCTTTATTTTTTTTATTAATCGCGATTTTTATATATTTTTTAAAAAATGTTTTATAGTGTTCCTAACATTTAAAATTATTATTGAAAAAGATTAACATATAATCTCAAATTAATAATTTTTATTTTTGTTTACTGAAATAAAAAAGTAAATATCCTTTCTTATTTGGATTAACATACTTTTAGTCATTGCATTAAGGGTAATTTAGAAAAGTTAATGCAAAAATATTCTTTCTTTATTTAAAGCTTATTATAAAAATCCAAATAAGTAAGAGATTTAGGGACGGATGAAGTATATGTATAAGAATAAAAGTGAAGTTGGAATAACCATTGAGTAAGCCTTAGATTGTTAATTTGCTTTGGATCTCTTTGGTGTTGGATGCAGCTAGACAACTGGGTTTTATGCAAGCTTTACAAGAGAGTGGATAGTTAAAGCAAGTAATATAACACCCGTAAGTAATGAGAATGCCGATGATGCAAGCGAAGGAGAAGACGGTCGGGAAACTGTTAAAATTCCGGCGGGCCGATAACAACGGATAGAGTGTCGGGTGAAATTAACCACTTGCATATAAAGTCGGGATCCACAATTCTAACCCAAAAGCTTAAGCTGATAGGTAGGGCTTCACCCTTCAATATATGCAAGTGATACTCATCTTTATTTTCCGATGTGAAACTCCAACAGAAACTCATCATGATGATTGCATGGAGGAGACACCCACCGCCACCGCCATCCACAGATGGAAATGAGCAAACTCCGGCGGTCGAATTTGAGCTATTTGATGTAGTGAAGCCGTTCTTAATTACTCCCTCCGTCCAAAATTAAAGTTCTTACTTTCCTTTTTAGGACGTCCATGTTCCCATTTCTAATTTAGGAAACTTTTCCCTGTTAAAATAACTAAAATACCCTCCACTCCCTATTCCTCTTTATCTTTTTCTTTCTCTTTCTTTCCCTGTGCAGAATCGCAGCCACCCTCCCCCCCCCAATTTCTTCTTCTTCTTTTCTTCTTCCTTACATTCTTTTTCTCTCCAGCACCTTTTCTTCTTCTTCTCTATTTTATTTTATTGTTCTCTACTTTTCTTCCTCTTTATTTTCTTCTTCCCTCCCCCTTTTACTCTGCTCGACCAACGGAGTTTTCTTTCTTTTTTACTTCTCTTGTTCTTCTTTCGTTTCCTCCTCCCCCCTTCAGATTCATAAGATCATTCAAATCTCTGTTAGATCTAAGCAATTCGCTTCAGGTCTGGGTTCGATTCAGATCTGTGAAGCAACTTAGCATCAACGAAAGTTCTTCTTCTTCCTCTTCAAGTCATCTTCGGTTTTTCTTCTTCCTCTTAAAGGTCGCCTGCGAGAATTCTGAAATTTTGAGATTGGGGGAAATTTCTGGAAGTTTGATCAATTTTGTCACTAAGTTTTGCTCTTGCCGATTCTGGTCTTCTGGAATAATGGGAGGGGGGTTGTGGTTGGACGGCAGTATGGGTGGCCAGGGGTGGGTAAGTGGGGTAAGGTGGAGGGTATTTTGGGGAAGTCAAAGCAGATTTTAAATTTTATTAAAGTCCGTGTCAAGTCAAAATGAGAACTTTAATTTTGGACGGAGGGAGTAATAAATAACTCCCACTTCCATTGTTGATTTATTTGTAAACCTAACCTAGGTTGTTAATTACGAAGTGCACTACGGAGTACGTTTTAGACTATTCTTCCATGGTCCCAAAATTTAATATTTCCGTTTTACAAAACATTTATGCTCTAAAGTACCCCAAAATTTCTAAATACCCCAAAATAACTTCTACCCGTCACGAACTACACTCTCTGTCCCTAAAAACATGCATGAGAGTTTAGGAGTTTTAAGAAATTTAAGAGAAGTGTATTTTGGTGTTGAGTTTTTAGAAATGTTGTTTGGTGTAATAAGTAAAGTTGGACTTGATGGGTAGATTAATAGTGAATAAATGTGATGTGATATGTAGGTTAAAATTAGTAAAGGTAAAAGTAATTTTCTTATAGAACTGAGATTTTTTTTGAACGGATCAAAAAAGAAATGAGAAAAATTTCCAGAGACATAATATGATGTATTTTATACTCCCTCCGTCCTATATTGATCTTCCCACTTTGACTAAATGTCATTTTTAAGGGATGGATAATATGGCTTTGACTTTCAAAACTACCCTTCCTTCGCAACGGCAGTGAATGAGAAGAGGGGTGCAGCGCGGAGACGAATGGATGGACTAGGTCATGATTCTGCTAAGGGGGGAGTCGATGGGCTCGCTGAACCCGAAGATCCGAGAATCCATGCCGACGGAGATGATTGAGAGAGTCGGCGACGATTTAAGGGATGACTCGATCTACTCTCACTGCAACTAGCTCGAAAGAGTAAAAATTGAACGAACTTTCGAAAAATTGAAAAAGAAAACTAAAAAAACTAACCAAAAAATCATCACTGGAGTACTGGTTGTCGGCAAAGGTCAACACCGACAGATCCCGGTGCACAAACCACATACTTCCTGAGCACCTAGTTATCAGCAAAGTGCAACGCCAGAGTACATCTGGTTGTGGTCTCCGCTACAGGGCTGACATCCAATGAATCGCCGATATCTCCCCTTAATATCGGAGCTGATTAAAAATCGTAGATAGAAAGGGGGAGAGAACTTTAGATCTGGATCTGTGATTTTGAGAAAGAGGCAAAGAAAAAAGGAGAGAGAAGAGAGACGGAGAAGATTAGATCTATAGAGGAAAGATGAAGATTAGTTGAGAATGAGAGGGAAGAGAGATGGAGGAAGGGAGAGGAAGGAGAGATGGAGGAAGAGGGAGAGCGAAGAGAGATGGAGGAAGAGGGGGAAAAGGAACAAAGACTGAAGACGGGTCGTATGGCCTCTTGGCATTAATGGCATCTCATAGAGTGGTCCATGACTAGTGTATTTGTAAGTTCGTCAGGGGTGCATCGGAAATCACCAATTGAAAGCTATGCAAACAAATCAATCAGCTATGCTGTAGAGAAGATACTGCAGCACTGTCATAATAACAGATGATAGACAGTGTGCTACAACACTTCTCTGTCACAAGCACACACAGAAGTAGATGATGTAGAAGGCGTTACAACGCCTAATGCGAAGAATGCTGTAACTATAAAATGAATAAAAAATAACACCAGATATGTTTACGCAGTTCGGAGCAAATTCTCCTAGTCTGCGGGGCCCACATCCGTGTAATAGCCCTCCACTAAATCAATAGATGCAAGTTACACCGATACATAACAACATGATGAGACACACTTCTCTGAATTGTTATGACAAAACTTCTCATCTAGGATTTCTAACCCCAACTCTGTTCAGATCCGCTTCGGCTATCACATCTCCACTGAGATCACGAGGACAAACGTGTTGGCAGCCCTCTCCTTAAGCTCTTGTCCACCTCCTGGTTGTCATGATCTTTTTTTCATTATAGGAATCCTTCTTCATGTAGATCGTATCTTTCTTCATGCAAGGGAAGCTCCGGGACGTGACGGGAATGCTCTACATCAGCGTATATTCTTTGTTTTCCCTCTTGATCACTCTACGTAATTCCCACGGACCTGCTGCAATTTTATAAGCTTATCTTAACTTAATCCTAGTAAGAATAGGTTAGTAGAAGTTGGCTTGAACTCAATTTCCTTAATCTTGATCCACAAGTAGCTTAAAGAGTTGGGATTTCTTAGCATGTAGAGTTTGAGTTATTATCATGTAATCACAATCCCAATAGGTCTCTAATTCAGATTGCAGCTTAAAGTCCCGTGCTCAGACCTATGATCCCGAGCAGTGTGTTACAGCATCGCGCTGTAGCATCTTCTGTGTCAACCTCGAAAACTGCAGCAACTCTAGAAGTCTAAATAAAAATAAATCTCTCATAACAAATAGAGGTTTCTACCTAGTAAAACACCTAACAAATATGGGATTCTATTTTACCAAAAGATTAGTCAACACCATGGAACTAACAATATTGAGTTTTTGGCCGAATAGGTTCGATGTGGTACGATTATGCAAGTATCTAAAACGAACTAACAAACAATTAATCATACTTTTGAATAAAGATAATTGCCTATATTTCGAATATTGTGTGATTGTATGTTAATTCATGTTGGCTTATTAATTAATTCTAGCATTAAATATTTACTCACTCAATTTTTAACTGAGCGTGTATCTCTGTTATCTTTGACTACACGGAGGTACGAATCAAGGGACAGATGATCAACTTGGAGGACACTGGGGTGTATCGCTGGTAGATGGTTGAAGCTCTTATGTCGCTGGTAGATGGCCGAAGCTCTTATGTCATTCTTTTAAATATTCTTTTATTTATTATTCATAGTATTAAAGTTGTTTGGATGTTGGATTTAAGGTTTCCGCAACACTTGGATTATTTTACTCTGATTAATTTATTATTTATTTTTAATTAATATGAATGAATGTTTTATTTAAATGTTCTTTGAAAATATTATACAGTTGAATACCAAATTCATAAGAACCAAATTTGCTAACTCTATGTGTTAACTCTTTGTTTCAAGTTACGTGGGTTTTGGGGTGGAGTCTTACAAAAGGCTTAATGTTTTTATAGAATGGGAAGAGTAACTAAGGGTGAGCATTGTACGATATGGTACAGTATTTAGCTCGTATCGATATCGTACCAAATATTTTGGTTCGGTATGAGATTATACGTCGTACCAATCCCAATCCCGAAACTTTGGTTCGGGATGGTCCGTTTTTGGTTTCGGTATAAATTAGAATTAATACATACACACTTAATTTAAACTTTAAAATGTCACAAATTTTTTTTGAAAATTCAAAAGAATATTTAAATAAAGAAACAAAAGAAACTCGAAAATTAAAATTTATATGCAAGAAATGCTTATGAAACTTAGTTTATACTCTTGCCGACCCTTAAACTCTTTCACCTTTCTTTTTTCCTTGTCCCACTAACTCCTTTCGTTATCTATTAAAAAATCACTTTTATCCCTTACTTTTTCATACCTTGTCTATCACACCATACATTTTTATTAATAATCTATCCATCACATCTTACTTTTTAGTTTGGAAAAATTATCTCAAATAATCCCACCTTTTCGCGCTCTTTCAAAAATAATCCCACTTTTCATTGTCACCGAAAATAATCCCACCTTTTCGCATGTGTGCGAGTTTTGGGTCACCGTTAAAAAACTAACGGCCACTTAACGGAAGTTTTTGAAAATGACTGTTTTTTGCAAATAAATGAAAGGTGAGATTATTTTAGAAAAATTTACTTTTTACTTTTTTAGTTTTGAATTTAAAATTAATATTTTTAAAAATATAACAATACACTCTTGTTAGAGATTTGTCTAACGATTAACAATTTTTGTTAATTGTTTTGGGAAATATAGTATTGAATTATCAAAAATAATTCAGAGTATCGAATTGTTGTGTTATTTTCACAACTATTGTAATGTTGTTTCACAAAAAATATTTATATAGAACTATCGAAAAATATTCATAAGTTTTGTAGTGCCATTTTTTTAAGAAATAATAATAATGTAGTATCAAAAAATAATTTGAAGTGCATCTCAAGAAAAATACAGTAAATGCAACTTACAAAAAAATGTACTTCATCCGTTATAAAAAACACTTCCTCTTTCATTTTTTTCCCTTCCAACAAAACACTTCCACTTTCTCTTAAAAAACCACTTTACCCTTACTTTTTCATACTCTACCTATCACATCATATTTTATCTCTAATAATCTATCCATCACATCTTACTTTTACCTATCACATCAAGGGAAAAATTGGAAGTCAACTACAATTTAATACTTCCTTATTTTTACACAAAGTCAAAAGAGGAACACTTTTTTTCCAAACGGAGTAGTTAGTTATGAAGTTAATAAATTAGCTCTATTGTGTAGAATAATTTATTTTCTAATTATTACCATATTATTGGTTATTGAAAAAAAACAATTAGTTTCACTCTAAAAACACTTAAATTTGGTATTTTTTACAAAAAAAAATAAAATAAAATTACATTTAAAGAAATTAAAAAACGAAAAAGGGAGAATTTATCTAAAATAATCCCACCTTTCATTTATTTGCGAAAAACGGGCATTTTTCAAAATTTCTATTAAGTGTCCGTTAGTTTTTTAACGGCGACCCAAAACTCGCACACATGCGGGAAGGTGGGATTATTTCTGGTGAGAGTGAAAAGTAGGATTATTTTTGAAAGAGAACTAAAAGGTGGGATTATTTGAGATAATTTTTCCTTTTAGTTTTTATCCATCACATTAAGGGTATTTTTGAAAAATCAACAACAAAATATTCCTCCCTTAATTTCCTTAAAGGTCAATAAGGGAAACACTTTCGGGGACGGTGGGAGTATTTCACAAACTAAAGTGAACAGATGATAATAAAATGATATTTCAAAAGTGTGTTAATATTTGTAAATCCATCTACAAAAAAATCAAAACTCAAATAAAATACAATGTGCAAAGAATAAATATTGAACCAAATTTTAAAAATAAATTTTATGATTTTTAGAAAAATTAATACTAAAACATTATTATATTGATGATATATTAGTATATATATTCGATTCTCGATTTTGGAATTTTATAAGGGTTTTTTTTTGGAATTTTATCAGGTTTTTTTTTTGGAATTTTAGGTATCAGTTCCATAACCACCAAAACAAGATGTGCTAGTTCAAAGAGTTGCCATTTGGGGCAAGTGCCGAAGAGAAGGGAGAAGCCTGCAGAGATGGGAGGAGCAGTGAAGGAAGAAAGACGGAATCGTAAAAGGAAGAGAGAGAAGCAGCGCCGGAAACCTGCCGCCGATTCATCTTTGCTCCCTACCGGCGATAAGAACAAACCCGTCGCTGCAACTTTGATTTCCGTCTCCCGGAGCAAAACAATCTCTAAACCCAACAACACTTCATCTTTTATCGATAAGGTTTCCTCTATCTATTTATCTATCTTTCGATCTGATAATAAGAGCAATTCCTTACTGAGTATTTCCCCGTGGGTAGATGAGGGCGAGATTGTCAGGGGGACATTTCCGTATGATTAACCAGAAGCTCTATACTTGCTCGTAAGTTTCTTGAGCAAAAAAATTGCTATTGATGTAACGCCATAGCTCGTAGTTGAGCTTTTTTGCTGAAATTATCCGATGAGAATTTAGTTTTGTGTTTCTTTAATTCAGCGGAGACGCGGCACTGGACTATTTCAAAGAAGACCCACAGTTGTTTAGTGTGGTAAGCTTGCTTTCTCTGTTAGTTGGATCTTAATGTCACCATAAATTAAATTAATGGATCCAAAACATATAAAAATGAGGTTACTCCCATGTCTTCCTGATATGTAATTGCATGCTTTATTTTAAATTAATGGTGGAACTTGGAAGAAATATTCAGGAGCAGGGTAAAAATAACTGTGTATGTCTGTGGTTTTGTGTTTTGAGTATGATTTTTCTTTTGTCGTTATTGACTCACTAAAAATATCTGTGTAAAAATAACTCTTTCATGACTCACTAAAAGAGTTGTTATTCACAACGTTTTAGCTTTGGGTAAATAATGGATATTGGATTGGATCAAAACAGTGCGTTAAACTTCCATTGCGTTTTACTTTCTATGAAGTTTCGGGCAGTATATGCAGCAAAGCATCTATGCTCTAACGAAAATAACCTCTTAGGTTTTAGTAGGATTGGTTGCACACATCTTGAAGTAAGACCCAAATGGTGTTAAGATTATACTAGATTTTCGTCATCTTTTTTTCTCATTTAGAATCGGCATTGTATTGGGTTTCTATTTAACACATGTTCTTACTTACATGGCCAGTATCATGCAGGGTACCAAGAACAGATGTCGCATTGGCCTGAACAGCCAGTTAATATAATTATAAAATGGATCAAAGATCATGATCCTTCGTTAGTTGTGGCTGACTTTGGCTGTGGTAAGAATCCAGAGCGCTGATCAAAAACCTCGTATAATGCATAATGCATTTTTATAGCTGTGTGTTCATGTATCATTTCAGGAGATGCACGACTCTCAAGAAATGTGAAGAACAAAGTTTTCTCTATTGACCTCGTATCACACGATCCTTCCATTATAGCATGTGACATGGCAAATGTATGTGCTTTATGTGATCGCACAAAGATCTGTCCGCTTGAAAAGTTCGAAATGCTGTGTCCAGAATACTTATTAGTTCAGCCTTTGTGATAACCTTTTGAATTTTCCCATTTTCCATCTGTAGACACCTCTTGATTCCTCCTCCGTGGATGTTGCCGTCTTTTGCCTTTCGCTGATGGGAATCAACTATCCAAGCTATCTTCAAGAAGCTCATCGGGTTCTTAAGCCCAGGTATGGCATGCACTCTCCTAACTTGAGACATAATTCTTGGTTTTTACCTAACGTTCAATATCATTAATTATCATTTCAAAAGCCTTACATCCATAATCACATCCATAAAGTAGTGAAATCATAAGCCGCAGCTATTGATTCGCTATTTTCAACTGGACATGAACTCAGAGATTTACGAAGTGAATCACGTAAACAACTATTAATATAGCACATAACCAGTGGAAAAATTAAATCTTGCACCTAGAAGAGAAGAAAACATAAATAACATGGGAAGGAAACAACTCTTCTTTATTAGACAAAAACAACAGAAGAGCATAGATTAAGATAGATATGATGCCGGTGCAGATTAATCTTTCTCTATGTGTAAATTGCTTGACAATATCTGTTGTATTTACAGTGGATGGCTCTTAATAGCTGAGGTCAAAAGCAGGCTTGATCCGAATACCGGGGGAGCAGACCCTGGGAAGTTCATAAAAGCTGTATGTGACCTCGGATATTCCTGTGTCAAGAAGGTTTGCCTCTTCCATTAGAGTTGTTGATTTCAAGATAAAGGGTAACTATAGAATTCTTACCTATCTTATGCCTGGTTTGCAGGATTTCTCCAACAAGATGTTTGCACTCTTCTACTTCAAGAAGAAAAAGGTGATGGCATTTATATCATTGATTTGACAATGGTATTCTAGTGGGTTTGTGAATGTCATTGTGAAGGGAGTGTGCCCTATATTTAGATGGCTGTTGTTGCTTATTGTTGCAGGATAAGCAAAATGTGGAGGGAAGGAAAATTGATTGGCCTGAACTGAAACCTTGTATGTACAAGCGTCGCTGAATTAGGGCCATCTCGGTGCAAAACGAGTTCTTGCTTAGAACCTTTCCGTGAAAGGGTTCCTAATTCCCAATCCACGGAGAGGTTTCTTGGCATTGGTGTGTTTTCTTGGAGTTCTGATAGTGGATTCCTTTACAGTTTGGGTACATTTAATGCTCAGTTCATTACCACTACTACACTCTATATTTCTTACGGATATTGTTGTTAAGCGGAAAGCTCTTCGTATGGGAGGGGTATAGGAAAGGGTAAAGAGGAATATTTGTGATATATACCTCTTTTCATTAAAAATCATTCTCCAATGTGAGAGGTAAACAAGAAGCTATTATACCTTCTTCAATTTTGAAGATGTATCAAAAATGCCATTGAAGATGGCATTTTCAATTTTCATTAAAACGTTTTATTTAGTGTCAAAAATGCCATTGAAGATGTTTTCAACGGTTATTACTCGGTAAATACTTAGAAGTTATCTCCCCTAGCTTGAGTGATAGGCAGCTCATTCCCTAGGATTCATAGAGAACTTCCTCTATGTTCGAGCCCCAGCGGAGGAAGAACCATTGACTCTTTGTGCGTCATTAGATTGAAAATATTATAAACAGATATTATTTTGCAATAGAGTCAATAGTATTCAAAAAAATACTAATAAGAAGTTCTAAAATGTCATCAAGTTTTTTTTTGTAAAAACTGCAACTCAATTTTTTCCCAAAAATTTCACTTTTTATATTCGTTTAGTTTATAATACAACTCATTTCTATTACTCTTTACCATTATTAATATTCAAAAAATATATATTTTTTCTCTTTAAACAATTACATAAAGTTCAATTTTTAAAGACCTTTTTTTTTGTTTTTTTACTCTTTTACTCAGCAAAATTATTTTTTTAGTTCTATCAATATTCACAAAAATTGTATTTACAAAAAAAAATTAAAAAAAAAAATTTGTATTACACTTGGCGTAATATTTTTTAGTAATGAACTTTTATCATAAAACGATATATCAAATTGAAACTCATGAAAATTAGATAGCAACCATTTTTTTCTTAAATAATAAAATCACAATAACTAAGAGGCATGAGTTTTTTTTATCAATCTGTGGACTTCTACAGCCAAATCAATAGCAAATTAAAAAGAAATACTTGTTCATGTTCTTTAAGTCAACAAAAATATTGCGCATAACAATAATACTTAAATTTCAAATTTTTAAGAAACACAACATGAAACGTATTCCAAACAAGACAAAAACATGTTTTAGAGGTGCAAGATATATCATGTTCAAGCAAGATCACCAAAAAGAACATGTTTAACACAATATGTTTACTAAGGAAAAAAAACATCCATCACATTCTAGAGAATAAAA